>JACGCK010000020.1:0-517191 GCA_014925825.1 Pholiota molesta
GGTTGTGTGACAATCAGCCTGACGCCAACTTGAAGACTCGGAGTGCGCGAAATCTGCATGGACACAGTTATCTAGTTAATGGCACTGTGAATACATTCTCTATGAGGTACATATATTGGAAAAACTGTTTTATGAGGGGAGAGCCACCCAAGAATTGAGAAATTCCGATGAAGATTTATCGTACCAGCTGTGTCCCTCGGCAAGACGGCTGGGCTTTTTTCCCACGGCACACCAGCAGTGAGATCTAGTGAGATGGTATTGTGAAAGCCCGTTCTCGTTCTCCTGCCACAACTATCCACATAACCCAGGTAAACACCGCTATCTCGTCCCTATCGCTGAAGAAATCTACGACGAGCGATGACCTAGGAGGTGCTAATACGACTATAAGAGAGACGAAACCTGCGGGGCGCAGCAACTTGGGGCGGAAGAAACGGTGCCCGAGGGAGAGGAAACGGGCAAGCAGGGTTGGCTGAGGACATTCAGGACGGCATGAAGCCGAGGAGAGGGGGCTGGAAGGGAAGAGCAGGCTGGGGGTGAGGAGGTGCACAGCACGACCAGCCGACGCGCGCGAGCGCCCAACACACTGTACGTTCGTTCCTCTTCCATATGCCGTGCTACGCTGATTAGCTCTTTCTCTGCCCTTGGTACGTTTTCTCGCCCAGAGGAAGCGAACACACATTGAGCGAGCCGTAGCACTCCCACGTCGACCTGCGCGACCGCGTTACTGCGTTCCAAAACGCGTCATTCGTTACTCCATCGTCATCGACGTCCGCTAGCCCAACTAGCGTAGCCCAGCCGTCGACTGTCAAAGGAAAACACCCGCTAAGGGTATCTTCTATCGTCGAAGGACTGGATTCATCTATCATCATCGATCCCCGGCGTCTGCAAACGCAGGGCACATCACCAAGCAAAGACCACTGAAGGTTCGTCTACCCGCGTATACCTCCCGGCGTTGGGCTTCATGCTCCCCTTTATCCTCGTGTCTAGCTGCAATACACGCTCCTCAACGCGAGCCATCGGAAGCCCGCGCGTCGCGCGCCGTTCGCGTACACCGACGTCCTCGCTGCCTCCAGCGCGTGTGCCCTCCTGGGCGCCCCGCATCCCTCCCCGGCGGTTCCTCAAGCGCACGAGGCGCGAGTTCCCGCGTTAGAAGCCGAGGGCGGTACGCCGCATCATATACCATGAGGTAACGCCGACACGTTTGATTCCGCCATGCTCAAGACACGTCAAGCACGACTCTTTGTTCGACAACCGCCACGACAGCACCATACATTGGCACCACAACGAGCTCACAAAACTCGTATTCAAGTGTCAACACGGCGTCACCGTCGCCGGCGGCCCGAGCTCGCTCACCAGCGGGTTAAACGAGCGCAAGAGTATGCGCGCCAGCGCCAGCCGCACGAGCCTCGGGATGGGCACGAACATCCTGGAGGTGTTGAATGGGGTTAGGTGTTCACTCGGAGCCACGCTGCGCACATTCTATGCGCTCTGGCCCGCCACCTCGTTGAGCTCCCTGTTATTGACGCCTACGTTGTCCTCACCCGTCCTCGCCCAAGACATTGTCTCCCTGTCTCGCAAATGATCAGAAGCTCTACTGCGTCGCAACAATCAGCGTCGCTCGGGCGCGACGGCAGTGGCTGAAATTGAAGCTTCTGGGCAGGGCAGTCGGGCGGTACCGAGGAGGAACTCATTGGATGATTTGAAGATCCCAGCTTGGAATTAAGACGGATTTTGGGGTTGGGCAGAAAGT
This sequence comes from Pholiota molesta, assembly GCA_014925825.1. NCBI lineage: Eukaryota > Fungi > Basidiomycota > Agaricomycetes > Agaricales > Strophariaceae > Pholiota > Pholiota molesta. Next base: position 1,751 of record JACGCK010000020.1, read on the forward strand.
ACGCCAATAGCGTGGATCGTGCGTATTCCGTGTCCTTTCACTTTGATTAGATGCGTTGCGACTCATTTCGTCTGTACAGAATTGAAGGAGCTTCAGACATTCAGTCGATATTTAAATATTCATGTCCAGCGGCACGCACGCGACATTCCGTCCTCTCTTGTCCGCACGACCTCTCCCTGCTTCTTCGCGATTTCTCTATCAAGTCCAGACCCACAACGCGCGCTAGATCGAACACGAATCCCATTCAACACACGGTCAAATGACTACATCCAATTTTTCGAAGTAGTTGGTATATAAGATTACGATGAATTTCGTAAGTCTATGTTACTTATTGAAACTTTCGCGCGCTGAACAAGTCCATTCACGCAAGCCTTTACCTCTTCGCGGAATTCTTGTTAACCGACGCACATTTATGAGTTTAAATAACATCGTCCGTACTGAGACTACGAATATAGGGTTGGCATCCATGTTATTGGTTCTGTTTTGTTTCTCTCTGGTGAATAGCTCGCACCCTAAGCTGAGGATCGTAAGCAGAATCCTGTTTGTAGACGCGTCCTCGTAAAAATCCCACCACAAAAAAAGAGACTACGAATATAAAAATATTTTGCACGGTTTTAGGCAATCCAGATTCTAAAAGTCCCTCTCATTTTTCTCTACTTCTTTCTTCTTGGGACTGGATGTGGGCGCGGTTATGTGTGGGCTCTCGACATATGTAGACTCGCGGAGATACGGTGCAATGATTCTCGGTGTGCGAGTCGTGTGTGAGGATGAGTGTTGTGTCCTTGTGCGTGCGTTGTGTGTGCGTTGTGTGTGCGTGGTTGCGCGGGAGGGCGTGGGAGTGTCATACTTGCGTGGGTAGTGTGCGTGGTCGCGCGGGGTGTCGATATGACCGACCACTGGCACTCACAAACATCTAATCTCAATCCCGCACAACCACGCACATGGCACGCAAGAGAACCAATTAATGGCGAGGAAAATTTTCAAGGCCATGCATACGGGCGGCGGGCACGCCGCCACTCCAAAAATCCGGTATGATTTACAGTCACTCTAGCTACCTCTGTATCGTAGATGTTCCATTTGCTATTGATTAAGACATTTTTCTTGTCGTAACAGCGATGGGTCCGAAAGAAATTCGTGCGAAATCCCTGTACTGACTCTCCTTGGACTGCTTTCGGGTGGTTCCCGTGAACTCCGTGGAAGCTTGAAGAGTTTCGCTTCTAAATGATATAGGTATCGTTTGTGGGTGGATCTATACTTATTAATGGAGAACCACCGTCTGAGAACCGGGACTTGAGCGCCCAACGCTCAGTGCTCAGTGCTCAGGTGTCCAAAGTGCTCAGGTGTCCAAATCATTATCCGAAAAGCATACGGCAATCGAAGACCTTGCCACGTAGTCTGGTGGTTCTGCGCTCTTAGCTCTTAATGGCTTATTCTGTATAGTGCTGGTAGTCTCAAAAAACTTTTGAGCCAAAGTTCAGCCTTTTTCTTTGCCCTATCCATGATCTTCACCACACTTGTTCTAGTGACATGTCTGTTCGCTGTTGTCAGCGCACAGACGCAGGCCACATTTGCAATATATGCCAATTCATCCGACATCTATCCTCTTCCATCAAGCGCAGACTGCGCTAATGCCTTATCTGCCCAGTTACAGTGTAATAGTACTATTGCTTTCACCATTCCAGGCTCTACATCCCCTTGCCAAACCTTACCTCTTCTGATCTATCGTCTTTGTGCACTCCATCTTGTTATACATCTCTGACCAATGCCATCGCAACCATCGATACTTCTTGTTCGGGGTGGCCTTTCATACTGGGGGATACAAGCTACATCCCATCCTTTCCGTGCGTATATATCTTAGAATGCAAAATGAAGAACATACTAATGAGAACGTTGGCAGAGTTCGCTGGCTTCAGTATCATTTTAACCTGGTATTTCAATCGACTCAATTTTGATATCGTTCTAATCTAATCTGCCAGTCCTGTGTAATGTCGGGATCTACATTCTGTTTAAATATCGCTCAGGTGTGATTATATTCGCGATAATATGCTACGATCGCTCATACTCTATTCTTCAGAATTCAACTTCAACCGACGATACCTCTATAATAGATTTGCCGCATACTGAGCTTTGCTCCGTTTGCACCCTTCAGCCCTTGGAAATTCAAATGACAAGTCCATTCGGATGGGACGCGAATTTGTAAGTTCGTTTGTGCCCCGGCATACATATGAATCTTACGATGATGCAGCGTTCAAAATTGGACCGCAATCCAGGCTCAATGCGGAGTCTCTTATAACAATACCATCCCATCAAGTCTAGTATTGACCAACGCCAATCCTAATGCTACGTCCTACAATGTCACTGCGTGAGCTATCCCGCAATTGATCATCTCAACTTTGACTATAAGTTGTTTTCAATCATAAAGGCAACCGACTTTATCCCCAGCGTCGGCCGATAACTGTGTTTTTGGTAATTATACAGTAAAGGTACATGCAAAATCGTACCACGGTTCCGCTATCAAAATACTCAGTGTGCTACTTTTCTAGAGCGGAGATACATGCCAATCCGTTGCAGAGGCTCTTAGTCTCTCCTACGATCAACTTGTGTCAGTCAACGGGCTGGACGTTAATTGCACATTGCTTCCACCTACCGGGCAACCTATATGTTTATCTGGATCTTGTACCCTATATACAGTGCAACCGGCCGATACCTGCGTCAAGATCTATCAGGCACAGAATATTGGATGGACGCAACTCCTTGCATGGAACCCGTGCGTGATATTTTCGTAAATGAAGCGCCTGGTTCTGAACAAATTTCCCGCTGTACAGACAAATTGATAGTTACTGCTCTAATATCGATAGCCAGGTTGGCAAAGGAATATGTATCAGCCCGCCTGGCGGCGGATATACGCCGACAACTACAGTATCGTACATCACTGGTGAGCTCCATATCCACCGTGTTTACTGCTTTGAGTCATTCGGTCGATATAGGAACACCTACTGCTCTCGCGTAAGTATTTTATAACGTCAATGAAGTTTATCTGAGATGTTCTACCCAGCACTCCGACCGTGGCAATCGCTCCTGGATCTGTCCGTGAATGCGGTCTTTGGTATCAAGCAGTGGCAGGGGGTGAGTTATCATTCAATACATAGAGTATACGCACCTGAATAGATTTGTGATTGCCAGACACTTGCCCACAGATCGCAACAAACTTCCAAATCACAAACGAGACATTCTATGATGTACGCAGTCCTTTTTATTCTCTTCCAAATCGAAGGATAAACGAAGGAATCATATAGTTGAATCCTTCATTGGATGAAGATGTGGGTCGTTCTTTTAGCTTTACGAATATCTGATGAATATATTCCGTTTCAGTGTGATAATTTACTGGCAGGGTTCGACTACTGTGTTGCGAGCTTTCAAAGTAAGCTTACCTGCCATCGTTCTGATGTCCTCTATAAATGAAATATAATAGATGCTACCGAATCGACGACAACTGATCTCCCAACGTCGACTTTTGCGGCGATCATAAACTATTTCAGTAAGGCTGGAGAGTGCATGCCGTTAACATTCGCCGTTGGCTTACGTCGTGATTCAGGCGGCGCAGATTTTCCTGTGGGTACAGGCTTTGTCCAGGCATCTGGAAACGGTAGCGCTTCTCCATTAACCGTTGCCCCCACCGCACCTACGCGTACACCACAAGCTACTCCGACCATGGTCATTGCACCGGGAACACTTGATAACATTACCTGTCTTCAGTGTATGTTCGAAACATTTTCAGTCCAAAGGTTGGCTGACGATCTTTCATGACTGTCTGATAGACTACACTGTCCAGCCTGGCGACACGTGTTTCGAAATTGAGGTCATATTTAATCTCCAAGACAACTTCTTCCGTCAATGGAACCCCCAGGTCAGCATCATCTTATCTTCAAGCGGACCTCATATTCTAAGATATTTTCAGGTTGACCCAGGATGCACTAATATACAGGTCAGACTGAACGTTTTTAAGCGGTGCGGTGATTAATGGATATACAGATTGGCCTGGCTTACTGCGTCTATGGACCCATTACGTTCACCACACCGATTATTTCACTTCCGCCCACATCTACTACCTCATCCTCAACTAGTCCTCCGCCGTCAAGCGTGCCGACAAATGTCGCCAGTGGAACAATTACCACCGGGTGCACAGGTATGGAGTTAATCCAGATTAATACCCTGGTCTATAATTTTAACGCCTAATTTTTAGCATATTACACTGTCCAGTACGTCATTTGAATGCTCAAAATACGATTAACCCATATCTTCGCAGATCCGGAGACTTCTGCGGAAGTATTGACGATCAATTCGGAATCTCACTTGCCCAGCTGCTTACTTGGAACCCGGAAATGTAACTCTTAACAATTACCGTGCATTACTCTGGGGTATTGACCTTGGACTTGCATTTGTTTTTTTTTAGTGATTCCGAATGTGCGCTACTGTATACCAGCTAATTATACTGTGGCTGACAGTCGAGTGATAGGTACCAATATCGAACTAGGTTTGGCATATTGCGTGAGCGGTCCGGGAGGCACAACCACTACGTCGACTCCCGTAGCGAGCCCAACAGCCTCTGGAACGATGTCAGCACTCTTTCACGTTCCACATTTCATATGACTTATCACCCAGCTATAGCATCACCGGATGTACGCAATATTACACAGTGGTGTGAGTACAACATGCCTTTTTTTCTTGAAAATCCTAATTAAAGATTCGACGTTAGCTCTGGCGATTCCTGTCCCGCGATTGAGTCGAAGTTCTCCATCACCTTCGCACAATTCCAACAATGGAATCCAGAAGTTGACTCTATTTGTGAGTTATTTTCTCGCGTTTTCAGGATTTATATTCTCTTACTCTTGAATAGGTGACAATATCCTCATCGGATTTCAATACTGCGTCGCTGGCCGTGAGTTTCTTCCACTGATAACTCATGAGTTACTTACTTAAAATACCCTCGGGATAAAGCGAGCTCCACATCTTCCACTACCCCAGCTACAAGCCCCACCGCAAGCGGTACAATTACTCCAGCGCAGGGTTGTGAGGCTTATTATACTACCGTGTCGGGCGACTTCTGCTTCAAGATTGAGACCCAGTTTAGTATTACACTGGCACAGTTCTTAGAATGGAATCCAGAGATCAACTCTGATTGCACGAATCTGCAAGTTGGACTTGAAGTGAGTGATTTACGGAGAGCGGTTCCTTGCGTATTCACCAGGCTAATAATTGTTTATTTAGTACTGTATTTCCGGTCCCTGAGAGTGGTCCGATTATGTACCTTTCTTTCGCATGCTTTTATATCAATTTGAATGAGAAATGAATCCGGGCGCCAATTGGCAGTAAGCCGGAAAAGAATATTAGCGGTCGGCAGTCGGTATTGGCTTGATATTGGTCAAAAAACCTTGATCCTAACCAGCGCTGCGGGTGTGGGCAAACACGGAAGAACTTGTACTCAGCGCTCGGCATTGTCCTGAGGTCCCATATCGTCATTCGGCCGCTTTTATAAAGAAAAAATAACTAGTTAGAGCTATACATAATCCGAAACTTAGTGTATTTCTAGTGATTTAGTACACGTTCAGGCCACGCTGAGCAAGGAATGAGGAAGGTACTGATATACAGTGCGGGCTTATGTTATCCTGGAACCAGCGCACAGCCACCGTGGACTGCAGAATACCTTTCCTTCGGCGTTTTCCCTCGAACACCTTTCAGAGAGATTGATAAAGTAGATATGAATGTAAAGTAAAACAATATCTTTTATTCTATATACATATCTTACCTTAGCCATAGACCCCTCGACCTACAGGCCGCCTAGGACTGGCCAATTTCAAACTCCGCGCGTCGTCGTTTCAATCAACTGATTTCAAAATTGCAATAGGGGAGCTCAGAGTTCTCCGTAGAATGGCCGTAGCTCGCCTACGACCAGGCACGCTGATGGGAATTGAATGTCCGAACGTTATGTAATGCGGGCCGTTGTCACAATGAACCATCGCGCGATGCGAGCTTTGTGCGCGCTTTGTGCGCGCTGATGTGCGCAATCTACTAAGCTGCACGAAAACTCACTTTCCCTGTGCATTCCTTGCTCAAATGGCACACCGAAACTTGCAACTGCGGGCTGTTGCTTCACATAACAATACGAGTCCTTTTCTACCCTTTTTTTAGGGCTTTTTTTATGTGTGTTTTAGTGGTAATCAGGAATATAATAAATACACAAGACAGAGAAAATTATGATACAGGTCGAGGACAATGATGGTACATAATATATCCAAGCTAATATCCTAATGTACTCTAACTAATCAGCCTGCGGGCGGGCGGGCGAGCAAGGAAAGGCCACACGCGCAGTGCGCTGGACCTAGTTGCGGCGGGAATGCGTCGGTGAGTGCTGGCGTCACCGCGCAGTACGACGGCGAGGGCTGGCAGTGCGGCGGCGAGGGCTGGCAGTGCGGCGGCGAGGGCTGGCGTGGTGGAGCAGTGTGGCGGCGAGGGCTGGAGTCACCGCGTAGTGCGGCGGCGTCGGGCTGGGTCTTCGCGCGCCGCGGGTGCGTGCGACGTGGCATCGGACAGGCCTGCGTGCACCGCGGCGACGTCGCTATATGGCTTCCCGCGCCGCAGCCGCTGACGTAGCAGTGCGGGGACGCCTTTCCCGCCTGACAGGGCATACGGCTGGGCGGGCGGTGACGTGGCGCTGAGGGGGGTGTGTTAGCGCGATTGGTGGGCAGCGCACGCACCTTCGCTAATTGTACCCCTAATGTTCTCCCCGTCAACTGTAGGATGCTCCGCAGCGAGCTGGGGGAGAAGACGTAGTACAGCGGGCAGAGAGATGGAGGATGGAGACTGAGGCACTACTTTGATACGACGCGACGCGCCATGCATCGCGAATGGTCACAATCCGTCACATATGACTAATCGGCGGACATTCAATTCCCATCAGCGTACCTGGCCGTAGCTCGCCTACGGCCATTCTACGGAGAACTCTGAGCTCCCCTAATGTTGCAACGTTCAACGACATCCTCTTCGTTTAACCCATCGCCATCGCCAGGCCCATGTCAGATTCAAGCCTCCTCTGGCACACGGCACAAGCACAAGCGAGGCTTATGTCGTTCTGGGTTCTCATGCGCGGGGCTCCATTTGCCAGGGGCTATGACCACGCTTAAGAATGGGCATGACGAAGGGCGCCTTTGGGCGCTCGCAGCCACCGCCAATTGCCTACTGCCTTGCACGGACGAATGTCCGCCTGCGATCCGCTTTGTTCAATCCTAATTTGTGTGAAGGTGAGTCCTGGCTTTCCGAACGACTTGAGCTCACGCCTGGGCTCGTCGTTTGGTGTCATATTGTTCTTCAACACGCTGACTTCATCTTGTTTGGTCCTCGAATTACTGCGTACCCTCGCCTTGACGAGCAGCCACATCTACATCTAAAGCAGGATGGAGTCTCCGACCGCTCCCTGCCTGTCCGCCCAGCCGAGTCTTGAAAGATGACCTGTACGAGGTCGCGCCAACACCCCACCATCAGGTTGCACTTTCATCCCTCTGCCTTCATCCTGCTCCGGGGCAAGCTTGGAAAGCCGGCACCACCCGTCGCCACTATCTCCATCGCCGAATGCTCTGGCCAGCCCACGCCTGCCTGTAGGGTTCGCCTCGAGCTCCATGCCGACCGCTTTGAGTGCCTCTTCCTCGGAACACAAAGCAGCTCCCCCCTACCCGGCGCCAGCACGACCTCGCCCCAAACGACACCTTTCACGTCCGCAATCGTCTCGATCCCTCCAATGATGGAGCCCCGATGACGTGTCCGAGGCATCGTCCATGTCGAGCCAGCATTGAGCAAGCGCAGCCGCCCCTCGCTGTGCCCCCGCCCACGCATATCTGCCGCCTATCGTTCCGCACGTCAGGTTGGTCGGTGGATGGGAAGTCGACATCATCATCGTCAGCAGCGGCGGACTGATGTTTGATCTGTTGGGCATTGGGTCTCGATGATGATTTTGAGTTGTGGGACGTCACAAAGCACGGCGGAACATGGGCGTCTGGATGCACGGATAGATGGATGGCGGATACTTGAGCTGCGGATGCCTGTTTTGGGGCGTTGGGTGCATCGATCTGGCACTGGACGCGCTTCTATCGCTGACACCACTTGGGCAGACATGGCGCGGCCTACGGCGGCATCCGGTGTCGCTCATCCGTATCCCCCGTGTCTTTCTCGATCGACGCTCCCAACTGTCAATCTGAACCGCCCCACTACCGACCAGTGGCGCCCTCCTCGCGCTCACTTCATTTCGTTCTTTGAATCATACCTCTGCAAACTGGAACCAGCGATAATCGATGCGAATTTGGAAAACATTCCATTTCTTACACCCGCAAGGCCTCGCCAGAGCATGTAGGGCAGGTGTCGGTCTCTGCGATCAACGGGCAGGGACGGCGATGGGGAGATGGATGAGGGTCACTGGCACTGGAAAGCAAGCCTTCACCACCACGTCGTAGCTCCTGGTGCGTTATCGCGATTGCTTTTTGTTCGATGAAGGCTGATCTGCTTGCTGTTTACGATAGCACGTCCTGTACCGAATACGACCCTCCGACGTATCAACTCGCGATAGTGGCGATACGGACGTCGGTGCTCTGCACGTCGTCGATTGCATTCAGTACCCTTCGACGGACCTCCTTTATGATCACAGCAGGCACTGTTAAGTTCTGTGCCCAAGCACACCCATTTCGGTTCTGTTATTTTACAGCGCGTATAGCACTGCATACACCTCGAATCTATTACTTGCGACGGATAAGGACGTCAGCTCTAAAAGTATTCCGTGGCATATTCGCGAGACGCGATTAATTACTAGGGATGCTAATTTCAATCTACCTCTGTATAAATATTTTGCTGGTTCGACTTCGTGATCTCCAGCAGTAATCAAGGGCGATATATATAAAAGTGTTTCTAAGTAGTCTCTTGCACGATATCTGAATCGAATAACTACGGTTGCGGCTCGTTATAAAATTCCTCCCCGTATCCATCCGGTAATAAGAAACAATCCGCTGACATTTGCGCCGCAAATGTCCACATCATGAAAATACAATTATAACGCCAGCGTTCCACGCTCTCCATATGTGCATCTGCCGTCTTCATAGCGGGCTGCAGAGACCCATTCACGTGAACCACGTCTGACGAGGCTGGCTGCATAGAGCGTGACGATCGTCGTGCAGGAAATCTAGGATATGCTCGAGCATCTCTATAGGCGTGTCGGAAATGCCACCTGCACCGACTATCATAAGTACCCAACGTCTATGGGGAGGTCGAGCCAAAGATGTAGGTCAATCCCAATATTACACAGGTACATAAGGAAAGAAAGAATACGAGGGTATTTAATCCAATTTAGTTGTTTAATGATCCTCATTGGAGAAGGCCACTTTGATTTGAACAACTTGATCATTTTGAACCCGGACGTGGACCTCATGACGGACAGCTTCATATGGGCCAACTGCAATTCAAAAATAGAGATGGATAATCAGATTCAAACTCTACATAATCGACACGACTCACAAATAAATCCTCCGGGTACCACACCACCCAAATCGGCATAAGCACATGTGGCATCGTCCATTCCCAGTTCCTCAAATTCCTGCGCAATCTCAAGAGCAATTATACAGCCCACCGTCGAGTTCAAATGATCGCCGTGAACTCTGCTCCATTTGACGCCATCAAGGTCCAGAGGAGAGACGAGGGACGCTTGAGGCAGTGCGTCGTAATCAATGTGTTCGGCAGAAACCCAGGTCGCGGTGAAAGGCGGCTCTTCGCCTCCTGAACCCTCTGAAAGAGCCCATAAACCAGGTTTGACGTTATAGATAACCCCATACCGGCCTGGTTCGGCAGCTTCGTTGATCAGCTCTTGCATCTCTTCGCTTCCTACAGCACTCCCGATCTCGAAGATGATAAGGGTGTGCGAGGGTCCAACCTTTGGAGAGCGTATATCTAAATTAAATTATGTGCATATTAAAGATCACGCTTACTTCGAATATGCGGCTGGCGGCAGAAATGTTCAGTTTAGCGTTGCGTTCTTCAAGGGATTTCACCCATTCGTCGTATGAGTCCATGGCGGGAGAGATTAAGGATGTATTTGGTACAGAAGCTTTCTTGTACTAAATGAGGGCCGAGAAATGCCGCTATCCTATTTATAAACCTCAATTGTGGGTTTTCAAATGACATTCGTGGCAACATCGAGAAATACATTCAGAGTGATATGTTTTGGACCAGATGAGAAGGACTGTAGGAAAAGGCGTCTTGGCGTTCAAGAGCTGAAAGCCAGGAAAGGTACGATATGACGAGAACCGGCATTTCACACCGACCACCGTAACGGAATATGTGAGACGAGCGTGCTGGCGGAATCATAATCGGAAAACCGCGAAAGGAAACTGAAAGCAAAATATAACTAGCAAGATAGACAGACAGTCAATAGTTTTATGCGAAACGGAACGCGCTGCGAAAGTCATGAGTAGTCTCCAATGACGTCGACCCAGTTTGCAGTCCCAGCGTGGCCAGTGTCTCGGCCGCGTTCAGGGCTGTAGCTTTAAGTATTGCGCCGGCACATCCGCATCACCTTGTGCTTCGTCCAGAACCCGAGGTAGTAGAGCGAGCCCCCGCGTCTGTCAAGGCTAATCCGACCTCGACAGTATCGACGATACACAGACGCCTCCGAGAACCCGAGCGGATCTGGGTCACGCGTGAGGATTCAGATCTCCCGGCGCTCTGCAACATTGAGATCGCGACGCCGCGACCTACGTGCGGCCTCTGCCTTGGAGGGATTTTTGGTGGTAAGTTTACGGTTCATATCTGGAGGAGAGTGGGCTTGTGTGTTGATGATTAGAACGGAGATGCGCTGAATCAGTACCGGCAGAGGGAAGTTTACATAGGGCGATGAACACTCCGCCGCCCGCCCCACAGACGAGAATAGAGCCTCGCCGTATACAGACCGCAGTTCCTTTTCGGGACGCAGATGAAGAATGCAGTCCTGAGGTCCGAGTCAGTGGCCCAAGGATACGCTATATTCGCGAGGACAGTTCGACACGCAAACCACGTCCGTGTGGGCACACGATAATGTCGGCCACGGGAGAAGCCAGGGGTTATGCCAGGTAAGGGAATTTGCTGTTACAGGCTTGGCCGGTCTCCGCAGAGCACATGCCGTTTCTCGTGAGTGAGTCAAGAAAACACAACGTTGCGATCAGAGTGCGCATTCACCAATTAGGGTGTTGTGGGCGCAAATAGCGCCCACATGGGCCCCAAAGCCTCGTGAGTGTGTCATTTGCCCGAGCCTCTGCTTTTGTAAACGATGAGGATCAGACAGGTCGTGAAAATTTGCAGTGGCACACCTCATCTGGTTACTTGGCAGTGAATAGGAAGCGGAATCGAGATTTGATAAGTCAAAGTCAAAACGTAGGAAAAATATCAATCATAACAATGAATTGGGCGGCCGTGGGCGTAGCTCCTAAACATGGAAATAGTCTACCTAGGCATCATAGATCAAGGTGACAACCCAGCAACAAGTAACGGAGACGTCGCAGGATCGAGCTAGAGAGCGCAAAGCCAAAATAACCGGATCATCGTGCGAGGAACAAATGTGGCAGGTGCAATGGAGAGAAAAGGCAATGAGGACTATCGCCGCAAGCCGAAACAACGTAGGTGTCGAATAAGGTAATGCGAACAAAGACAAGATGAACGGTAGAGTACGGTTGGCACGGACCACTGATGTGGCAAGCGGAGTGATGCGGGCAGCAACCATTTGCCGCGCAGGACAACGCCAACGAGATGACGGCGTGCACCCGCAGAGGCCCACCGCTTGCGTGTGTCGTTCCTGCATCCAATATGACACGAGCCTCCAACGCCCTCCGCAACGCCAGCGCCGCCCAACGCACACCCCAACGAAGCGCAACCAACCAACCCATCAAGCATCGCGCGTTTCCCATGCACCCGCCTCCTCACCCTCCCTGGTCGTCATGCGATCGACGATCTCTCACCACTGCCTCGACCGATCTTGGCGCGACGAGCACCGGGGAACCACAGCAAGCAAGAAATCAAGCAAGCAAGCTAGCGCGCGGCTCCCAGCCATCCAGCTGCTCCCTCTCTCATCCCTCGATACCTCCGCACACGAGGTAACGCACATGTGCACAGCGACGGCGGGATGTCTGCGGGTACCAAATCGCACACGACGCGAAACACATCGATAGCAAGGCGCGCCCGTTCTCGTCCTCCTGCATCCGACTTAGAGATCGCTCGGGGCGCCGCCCGCAGGACAACACCAACGCGAGGAAACGCACATGGAGAGTAGCACACCACTAGCATCCCCCCACATCTGCCCCTATCTAATCCGACTCGGACGATGAAACAACACAGCAGCACCCCCCGCCAGAGAGACAGGGAGGAGAGCGACATGCGCAGTGATGAGCGGTGCCAGGTGAGTCAATCCAATAGGGGCGCAGACCGGAAGGGAGTAATAGAGGACGGCGCAAGACGCACATCCCTGCGACCGTCCAATGTATGGAAGCCCCAGGTAGGCCGCGAGGCTGGAAAGGGGCGAAAGGAGGCTGGGCGGGGGAGGATAAGCGGGAGGGCTGTTCGTGTATGCTAGGACGGCCTATGGAGAGCCTTCCACTCTCATATGTGGGGGAAGATTGTCGCCTGAATAAACCAATGCTTCTAGCTTAGCTTGATAGTAAGAGGAAGCGATGGGTTATACGGCCTGCATACGAGGAGCGGAGGAGGATCCAGGGCGCAGGGCGGTCGACGCTGGGTTTTGAATCTCTCCCATGATAAGAGGCTAGAGATGGGATTGAGATGGAAGGGAATAGTCTCCCGTAGGCAGACTCCAGTGGAAAGCGATTGATGATATTCGATCAATCAGTTGATGATAGTCGATCAACTTTCCATCTGGAGTCTGCTTGCAAACGCGCCGTGTATACTGGCGTAACAACTTTTCCACGCTATTTACTCCCACGATGTACCATGTGACCAATATACACGACGCGTCTGCGTGTCTGCTTGCTGTAAACAGAATCCCCTGCTTAATCTACATGCAAACTAAGGCTTCTCATGTCGGAATCTCAACAAAATAATGCTCTACACACTCCTTATAAAGTTACTACACACACTCCCTTGGCTAATTACTCTACATCTTGGAATACTCCTGGTACTGGTGTATCTGGCTACTATTCTGCTGCTTTCTCCCCAATACCTTCCAATCACAGCTCTCAGGCAACACCAAGAAACAATCCAAAGTCTAAACGAAAGGCATGGGGTAAAGAAAATACTCCAGCACCGGCCGATCGCCGCAAACGCGGAAAAATGTCACCGCTTACTATATCTGACAAGGTTAAGCTTTTTTACGGCTTTATCAAGCATGAACTCGATTGGACATTCGGCGAGGCGCTCTTCTACGCTTCCCAGGCAACCGCGGACATCGACTTCTCTCAGACGACACTCGATGCCCATGACTCCCGTTTCAACCAGTGGAACATTTCGCGTGAATCTATCACGGCTACCCTACAACATTTCTTCAATGGCAACGTTAAATACCCTCCTTCCAAAATTCTCGACTGCTGGTATAGACATTCGTACGGTCGTCTGGAGCGAAACTCCCCTGACATGTACACGACGAACACGCCTTACACCGAGCTCAAGCCCATTCGTCCCGCGCTCACTTCATTCGCCGTGCAGATCGTCCTCAAGAAGCTCGTTGCAGAAGCCGAGTCTGCAGTCTCCACATCTAGTGGACTGCACCTCTCATTATCCGACAAGCGTCACAACGAAAAGAAGATCGAATGGCGCGACGTTGGAGCTCTGACATTCGAGACCGCGAAGGAAATTATTACTACGCACCAACCTCTCTTGTGGAATCTAGTCAACACACTAGCAACTCGGCGCCCTCGCGATAATAGCATGGTAATGCGGACAAAGCGTCCTCCGCACCTGGTATGTTGCTTTTACGATCTTAATTTATAAAAGCCGTTTAACGAATATTTTTAAGGTTGCTGTTAATGTTATTAGCTCTATCGACTATTCCCGTTCCTCGCATGCCAAACTCCTCCCCCTTGCCACAGCTCTCGTATATTTTGGATCGAAGGCTCCCTTCGACCTCTTTCGCTATCGTAGCCGCATAGGCGACATGCCCTCATACAACACTGTCGTTCGCTCGATGGATGCGCTTTCCGAATGTGAAGCGGCACTTACACTTGCTCACGGGCTCAACCCAGCAACAATCGGCGTAATCCGCCTCGATAACGTCCAGAATTATTTGTTTCAACGGGACACATCGATGGGAAGGCAGAATCGTCTCAACATCGGCCTTGCGGCTACATATTATGAGATCGAACTCGACGGTGTCGACATCTCAGCCTTCGATCTAGAGAATGTTCAACACACTCGGTCTCAACAATCTCGGAAGTCATTCACGTTTCATAAGCTGCATGAACTTGTGGATGACGCACATATTGAAGCAGTCTGCATTCTTCAATGGATCAGTACTTTGGTCCACCATATCCCTCTCCTTTCGTCTCGAGCCCGAAATTTCCCTACGGTATCGCACAAATGCCGCGAAACAGCCTCTCAAACCCGAGGCATCTAAAGTCCATCCTTTGGCATCCAGCAGTCGTAACGAAACAGTAACAACCGACCTCAATGCCGCGCTTCTTGATTTCTTGAACAGACCGGCCAAACGAAGGACGCCTTCAAGAAACGCCTGTTTCCGATTGGTGGTGACGGACTAACATACGAAAAGATGGTCCAACTGAAGGAGTACCTTCAATTCCACAACAACGACCTTCAATCTATGCGTATCGTACAACCGCTGCTCGAGTGGTGGCATACCGAATGGACAAACCTGAGTCGCATTTTCGAATCACATTGGGGACCCTCGCTGACCGAGGATCCCTCACGCCTCGCACATAGCGCCGAGGCGATCGGGCATAAGAAGCCTTCTAATCTGAAGAAGGTCGATTTCTACAACAGTCGGGAGTTTGCTTTTCTGGTTTTAGATGCCCGTATTCTTGATTGTTGGAGGTCAGTAATATCATATATAATGTCCAATTACTTTTCTATGGATTAATGACTTCTCTAGATTATTTTTTCACACCGAGAATCTCTTCGAACACTTCGACCGTCTCGCATCCAAGAAAAAGCTTCCGTCATATGAGGATCTTGAAATAGGCGCCCGCCGTCTTTATCGATCATATACGAGTATGCGAGCTCAAGAACGTGTCATGCGAGGCTCCCAATTTCTTGCAGCTGACAGCTCCATTCCAATTTCCGAGACCCAATGGAATCCTCGTCCAAAAGCCAATCCTAATTTTGCGGGCGACCAAGTCTTGGCGCGCTCGATGGCTTTCATGCGAGAGACCATGATGGCCCGCGAGCTTTCACTTGCGACAGCAGAAGGTGATGTTGGACGTGTATGGGAGATTATCAAGACCATGGTGTTCACGTTCGCGGGTTCCTCACATGCGAAATACATGGGATATGTACTTGAAATGGTGGCCACCCTCGAGATCGAGTCAACAAAGGAGCTTCGTCGTGGCCTTCTGCAAATGACCCTTGTTAATCTTACAGGGCGTCCAGGACATTGGTCGGCAGGGGACTTTATTCAGGAATACTTCAATCGCCTACTCGAAGCCGTCGTTGAGCGCAAAGGGGTCGAGTACGGGGATAAATTCATCCGCAAGACATGGTCTCGGAATCTACACCACATAGCTCGCCTCAAACTGTCTTGGTTTGACGGCGTTGGCCAAACTTGGCCTCCATGCGCGATCAGCCAAACATTCGAAAGTCGGGCTATCTGCAGAGATGCAAACACTCACTTCACTTTACAAATCCAAACGCCTCCATTTGTTTCATGCTGCTCGAACTTACGACACCGCTGTCTTTGTCGATGACTTCCAAAATGGGGCCGCAAATCTTGCAAACGGTAAACTCGACAAATGGATTTACAAAACCACTCGCTCACGCGATCTTCGTCAAACATCCGACTCAGAGTCACTTGAACCAGGGACCCCTTCAGAGGCTGAAAATTCTACTGGCCATCACTATGATTCGTTGGAACAAGGCTTGCGTGAAGCAGACTCCGATTCCGACTCTGATGAATTTCCAGATACAATAGGAAATGCTCGAAGCCACACAAACGAGACACTCCATTTCTCAAGCACTGATGGGGGCCGTCTGACCATGCACAACCTATCCGAGCAGGACATTCAATCAACAGTCCAGGAAATATTAGAGCAAGATGAATCCGAGGGCGAATCAGATTTGGAGCCTGACAGCAATGTTGGAGATAATACAGACTCGGACTGATGTTTATACACTACATATAATTTTTATACGTATTTTTTACAACCTAATCCAACCTAATCTTCTTCTTCTTCAGATTCAAGTGCTAAGTCCTGCTGAATTTCGGCGAGTTGGGGGTTTGCAAAACGCTTGTTTCCCCGCTTTTCTTTCCGTACTTGCTTTGCCTCTTCACGTATATGATCAAATGTGCAATGTATGTTCCAGAGAACACATAGCAAGTCATGGCTTCGTTGAATAATAAAATGATTGTCCTTTATGAAGGGTATGAGAAGTCGACGTGCAGCATCGTGGTTTTCTGCAATATCTGGATCAATAAATGGTTCGATGGTCGCTTTTTGAAGGAGGGTTGGAAAGTGGTCCAAGAGGCTGCTGATGGATTTATCAGGAAGGAATGAGTGTAAGGGAACCATCCCTGTTGACGCTTCATCAGCACTGAAATATAGCTCGTCTCGGAATCCTTGGAGCTCCTTGATTCCTTGCTGGCGCATAGCTTTGGTAACGCGGAGATGCAAGGGAGATTGTTTCGATCGCGCTGATGGTTTGCGAATTGGTGGCGGCGTTGGCTCGGGTTTGCAACCACTACAGCTACAATCGTCTCCCGCCAGTGAGGCCATTGCTGGTGGAGGGAATGCGGCGCACGTTAAACACGACAAAGAGCAAGGCTCATCGTCACTGTGATTGCCATATTGAACGTTGATCTCAGCAGGTTTGCAAGGTGCCGTAATAAAACGGTACAGGCTGATTCGGTCTTCTTCGATGTCCTCGGCATTCCCACTCGGTGCTGCCCGCTTTCGCTTCTTTTTAGAAGTCTCTGGTTCCAAACTGGTGGGTCGATCCGATCTCTGCGCGAAATGGTTGGCCGCATTCACAACTTCTCTAGGAAAGTAGACGATAACTTGGGTGTTGGGAACCTTGGAGCGATCACGTCCTGCACGGCCGGCTTTCTGCCACATATCATCCACATTTTTGGGATCAATAATAATTACCGTTCGAAAATCAGGAACGTCCACGCCGACAGAAAGTTTGTCTGTGGCAATGGTAATGTTTGAGTCGTTGTTTCCTTGGAGAAGCTCCATGGTTTCGCGGTTGTAGTCGGGGGAATTTAGGGAATTAAACAGGTGTATGTTTTGACGAAGGACTGAAC
The DNA here is from genome assembly GCA_014925825.1 of Pholiota molesta. Taxonomy (NCBI): domain Eukaryota; kingdom Fungi; phylum Basidiomycota; class Agaricomycetes; order Agaricales; family Strophariaceae; genus Pholiota; species Pholiota molesta. Next base: position 19,233 of record JACGCK010000020.1, read on the forward strand.
CTGGTATATCAAGGTACCAAAAATACATGGCAAGTTTGAATCCATAGCGAATGGTGGGACAGAATATAAGAGTCTTTCCAGGTTCTTTAAGAACCCAGTCAAGCTGTGGAAAGCTTTCAGTGTTTTGTGTCGCATCGATAGTTCGAACAATAAGCTTGATGTCCGGACGCGCATTTGATCGGCGGTGAAGAATGAAGTTGTCTTCGTTGAATCCTAGGAAGCCAAGGATTGTCTTCATGGGAAGGCCAATCCGGAGTGTTGCTGTTGTTCCAAATAGTACGACAGGACGGAGAAACCGTTTGCGCAGAAATGCAATTTGCTGGAAGTCTGTTCTGAAAGCCAAGCCCCAGCTATTTAGCAAATGGACTTCATCGAAGCAGATCGCAAACAATCGGTTACAAAAAGCCTTGCTATTGACCAAGTATTGAAACCCAGGAGTCTTTATCATTTCTGGAGATACCAAGATGACATCGGTTTCAGCCTCCACTTGTTTCCAAATGTTGATATCCTTATTTGCGGCTTCTTCTTTAGTTACACTGTTGATGGCTTGCGCAGTTAATCCAAAGCTTCGCAACTTTAATTCCTTAAAGAAGTTTTGTTGTATTAACGACTATTTTGCCTTGGTTTTTCCCCAGAATATTATTTACTGACCTGATCTTCTTCAAGGGCGGTAGTAGGAGAAACAACAAGCACGGCTGCATTGCTTGGAAAAACTACCGATTGACTTCGGCCAGGATCGTTTTGAAGTGCTTTAATAATATGCAATGTCATATACGTATACGCCGTCTTGCCGGTTCCAGTAGCAGAGACCGCGAGAAGATCGTGTCCATCCAAAATAGATGCGACACCTGTCAGTTGATAGTCATGCGGGCAGAAAGGTAGCACGGAGAGGAGAGTTTGGCGGCAAAAATGAATCCCTTCTGGTGAGGAGAATATATAGCGAGCTTCAAGGGTGGAATCGGCCATGGTGAAGCAATAGAATACAGTGAGGACGCGTAAATAATAACATTTGAGGAGTATCTAATTAACGACGCGTTGGGGGCCGTGAGAGCGAAACGTGATATGCACGTGATGTTTTTTGTTACGCCAGTAAACCATGCGCGTTTGGAAGCAGACTAGGAAGGGAACAGAGCCGAGGAAACCCAACCCGCGCACGGACTCTGCACGTGATATTCTCCGCGTCATCACGTCATCCCTCCAATTCTTGCAGTGTTGCACCCCAGCTGCCCTCTCATCTCTCTCTCCAACCTCTGGTCCTCCACATTCCCTCGTCCAGCCGGCAAGCTGCCTTCGGGGGTTTCATGGCGGAGCAGCTGAGCCCCGCATCATACCGTCATTTCTAGTTCCGTCACCTACTACGAAGTATGGTTCCCACCGATCTTCCTCCGAGTCGTCTCATTCTCCCTGCAATGATTCTGAATCATATCGGAGGGACTGCGCGCCCACTGTGTCCTGCTCGACATCTCTCGCAACACAACGGCGTTGCCCCGCATCCATCCGCTCCCCATGCTCGCTGCGTCACGCATCACACCGCCGGTGCGTCAGTGGTACTCCCACAATGCTATGTAGATGCGCTGGATGTTTACAGTGCTGACACTAGCATGGAGGAGTGGACGATCTTGGAGCTGGACGTTGCGCTCGCGCGATGGTTGGCTTTCCATCTGGCCATTTATCCTGGCATCTTTTAGACTCGGTTCCTCGTGAACGCCCAATATTTTGTCTTTCACTTCTTTCCCCCCCCCCCCCCCCCCCTGATGCCTGTCCAAGTTTTGGGGTTTTCGATTGGCCCAGCCACGCTTACCTTCCTCGCTCACGATCATATCCTGCGCCTCGTACGCCCCCATCACTCGCATCATTCCCTCCTTTTTTTCTTTTCCGCACATCCATCCGTCTTCTGGAATTTTGGATTGGTCCAGCGACGAGTACCTGGCCTTCACGTGCCCCCATCGTCTGCGACATTCTGTCCATCGCATTTTTTGCACTTTTGTGACGAGTGCGATGCTGCGATGGTGGAGATATTTTCTTAGGGGATAGGGGCAGAAAAGGGTCTGCGGCGTATAGCATGCCATCGCGCGTCCCCGCCTCCCACGTCTCCATCTTCTCGCCCTTCTACACCATCTTCGCTCGTCCTTCCATACCATCTTTGATTCTACTTATAAGATCAACGCCGATCACCATCAATCCCGTCCGCGTCATGAGGAATGCACAGCAGACAGACAGACAGATAGTTACATAGTATCGCTACAGAACGCGGTCAATTTTCTTGGTTTTTGGCCTTTTTCTTGGCAGAATTACATGTAGCCTCAGATATCCAAGTACATACACACAATCCCCAATGCCACTCCTATTCCTACCTGCAAAGGTCACTCAGTCTCAGCACCGCCCACCATCACCTCTATACAAAAATGGCAGAACACAGAGCCCGCACAATCCAGACCACCCCACTCCGAGTCTCCCTGTCGAAGACCCTTCGATACTTCTTAGGTGCCACAAATCAAGTGCTTCCGTGGGCTGCTAGACCGCAGTCGTATAAGGGGAGAAACGAGTGCGACTCGGAGGAGACAGCAGCGGAACTTGAAGGGAAAGACTGACACACGGAGCGCAAACCCCGCTGCTGGATACACAGGCCCATTCGCGGATGGGCCTGGCTGGTTTCTCGCGCCCGAGACGAGGTGTGTGTTTCGCATGGCCATGCATGGGCAACGCCCAACCAAACCCCAAAACCTTCCATATCACTCCCACCCCCGAGCAACAAGTCAAGCGCGGAAATCCGCACGCGCGTCCAGCTGAGGTGTACCCGCAACCGAACTCCAACAGCGCCTCGTCCGTGTTCAGAAATCAGGGGTTCACATTCCGCGAGATCTCGTAAACGAACCAAGGAGCCGCCGCCACCGTCGACTTCAACACAACACGAACCTCGACGCCGCCCGCTCTCGTCTCCGAGCTGTGCCTCGAACACACAAACCCCGAGCGCAGCACACGACATGCTCCACGCCGTTGCGCTCACCACGCGCGACTGGATGTCAAGGGCAAGGAGATACAATAACAAAACACAGCGCACATAATCCGAACGCGAGGGGTTCAACGCACATCCAAAGCCACCCTACTTAATGTCCGCCGCGCATCGGCCCCAATCTGGATCTACGTGTGGGCATATTCACCGCCACAGCAACACGCTCCCCCCGAAAGCCAACGCGGGGAAGGAGGGTTGGCAGTGGTGGGTAGACGACCCGAGCCGGAGGGGGGCAGGTACGGGAAGGGGATGCTAATAGAGGAAGGTGCACGAAGGTGGCATTTCGTGGCAACGCGACCAGACGTCGACCGAAAGGACGACCCAAAACCCAGCGGCCAAAATCCGAACGCGAGGGTTTCAACACACATCCAAAGCCACCCTACTTAGGATCCACCGCGCATCGGCCCCTATCTGGACTGCAGGTAAATATTTCCACTGCCACAGCAATACGTTCCCCAGGAAGACAACGCGGGGGAGCGGTATTTGCAGTGGCGGGTAGTGCATGTACCCAATCCAGACAGGGGCAGGTACGGGGCGGGGGTAGGGACGGCGCACGAAGGTGCTCAGGATCCCCTGCTCTCCTTGAGCAGTAACATCAATGCGGATGATGTATGTTCGGAATGGAACCGCGCGCCCACGCCCGGAATCACGTGCGCGCAAATTCACCGCACCAGCCCACGCTGAAGAGTCGTCCTCGGCCATCCATCCGTCCATCCTCAGGACGATTAGAAACGAAACGCTGGGCATCCTTGCTTTCACACCTTTCACACCATTCTACAACCGTATGCGCTCTCTTTTGGATACCCAGAGCATGTGTGCAGAGTTGGGGGAGGGAGGGAGAGCTGCGGAGCCTCGTTCGGAGAGAGGTAGTACGGGTGTGACATGGCGGAGGGACGGAGTGCGCGCGTCTCGGGCTAGGGTAGAGACAGGGTTCCGTTCGAATGAAAAATAAAAAGAAACGGGGAAAGAAAACGCGACGAAGAAAACAGGAGCGCTCGCCGCAGCTTGTGGCGCCCCTGCACAGAAAAATTTTCAACACGCCGTACCGCCACAGCACCATGTCCCGCACAGACCGCGAGGGGGCGGCATTCGCAGTGACGGGTAGGCAATCGATCCGGACAAGTACGGGCGGGGAATAGAGAACGGGGTGCGAAGGGCGCTCGGCAACCCTGAACGAGGAAAATCACTGCGCCCGCCCACTGGACGTATGCACCCAAGCAACCGGCGCCGACGGACGCCCGGAATCGCGGGCTCGCAATCGACAACGGTGCGTCTAGCGCACACCGCGCTACTAGTAACACACACCAAGACAAAGGCCTTCCGCCCTCCATCCGATTCCGCGAGACAGCCTTCTCCTCGACGACGCTATCAGCCGATCTCGCGCACCCGCCATGCGCCCACAGACCTCGGCCAGAGCGCCGAAACGAAACACGGACGAGATCCTGTGCACCTGCGAGGCAAGCGTCGGATGGCCCTTGTTCTGGAGGGAGAACACGGAGGGAACAAGGAGGCCGGAAAGCGGGAAAGTGGAGAATGGGGGAGGGAAGGTGAACTGGAGGACGCATCACGAACGTTAGAAGTCCGACGGCCCATCGAGTCCTTCCGCTCCTCGCATGCGGATTTTCAATATCTCCTAATTATAAGCCAACACTTCTAGCTTCGTAGTACGAAGAAGCAAGCGATCGATGGCATATACGGCCTGCATACGAGGAGCGGAGGAGAGATGGCTATCGAGCTCTACGACGAGATCGCGGCTATCAGGACCCCGAAGAAACCCAACCTGCACGGACTCCAGACTCAAATCCGACCCGCGCACGGACTCTGCACGTGATAATCAACGCATCTGCCATGTCTCTGTCCTTCTCTTGCACCTTCGCGGCTACGCACCCCCAGCTGCACCGCTCACGTCTCTCCAGCATCCACTCTTCCAGCCGGCTATTGAGCTTCGCGGGGTCCATGGCGCAGTGGCTGGATACGGCATCATCATCACTTCTAGCTGAGTCTTCTGTCACTGAGTATTCCAACTGATCTTCCCCGGCTCTTTCTCTCTCACTCTGTCTTCTTGCGCGACTGCGCGACTCCTCTCGCAGGGACCGCGCTCTCCACCTATTCCGCTCAGGCTGTCGCAACACAACAGCTCCGCCACGTATCCATCCGCTCCCCATGCTCGCGTCATCCATCAATATCCCCGACTCGCTGATGGTACTCACACAAAGCTAGATGCGCCGGATGTTTATTGGAAACTTTAGAGAATGGAGGAGTGGATGATCTTGGGCTGGACGTTGCAGTCGTGCGATGGGGAGCTTTCTGTTTGGCCATGCCGCCATGGTCCTGGTGGTCGTCTATTAGGTTCGTTCCTTGCGATCGCGCCCGATTTCTTGTCTTCCCAGATACGAATATCTTTTTCGCTTGAAATTGTATTGAGCCCAGCCATGCATACCTTCCTCACCCGCGACCGACCATGACCCGCCCCTCACATGCCCCCATCAATCGAAATGTTCCTTCCATCGCACGCTGTCTGCGCTTTCGTCTTTCCTGCCCAACGAGCGCGATGCCGCAATGTGATCGTATAGCCTCATGAGTTGGTAGGGGCAGAAGAAGGCCTGTGGACTATGGAATGCCTTCGATATCGTGTTCTCGCTTTCAATTCCTTCATATTCATATTCACGCCCTTCTATCAACATAGAAAGCTGTCTATTTTCTCTTTTTTTTTTCTTTGTTATTTTCCTTTTTTCTTCTTCTATGTTCTGTTTAGCCGCGTCCGGGGGGCCCGTTGATCGTTTTCTCGCCCGATTTCTTAATATTATCTTTCCTTCTTCTTTTCTTTCCAGACGTCTATTCATCTTCTGATTGCTATTGCCCCGGCCACGAGTATCTTTCGCACTCACGACCATGACCCGCCCCTTGCACCCCCAGCATCATGGTCATTTCTAGTTGAGTCTGCTATCATTCCAACCAAATCCCACTTGAGCTCCTCTGTTTCTTTCTCTCTTTCTCTTCTTGCGCAATTGCCGCGACTTCTCTCGGAGGGAGCGCACTCTCCATCCATTCCGCTCAGCCCCTCGCACCACAACAGCCCCGCCACGTATCCATCCGCTCCCCATGCTCGCATGATGTCACACATCACACCGCCGGCTCGCTGGTGGCATAAACACAAAGCGAGGCGCGCTGGATGTTAAACCAGACTCAGTTAGCAATGGAGGAGCGGACGATCTTGGGGCTGGACGATGCGGTCGTGCAATTCGCTGCTTTGTCTGCAGACCGTTATCCTGGCGGTCATCTTATATGTTCCTTCCTCGCGTCGGGCCCCCGATTTCTTGTATTTGTTTGCGGTTTCCCGAATCCCAACGTCTATCCGTCTTCTGGATTCTGGATTGGTACAGCGGCGGGTACCTTCCTCACTCGCAATCATGTCCGGCCCCTCGCGTGCCTCCATGATCTCAACATTCCATCCATCGCACTTTTCGCGCTTTCGTCTTAAAGATCTGACGAGCGCGATGGTGCAATGGTATATGCTGGTCCGTTTTTTGAGAGGATAGGGGCAGAAAAAGGTCTGCGGCATATATCATGCCTTCGATATTGTATCCTTGCTCTCCATTCCCTTATCTCCATCTTTTCGCTCTTCGTACTGTCTCCGATTCTACTTGTAGATATGATGATCACCAGCGACGTCGTCCACGTCATGAGGAATACACAACAGACAGATACATAGTATCGAGCCAGAAAGCGATCAAATTTCTTGGTTTTTGGCAGGCTCCTAAACGCGCCACTCGTTTCGCTCGGAGGAGCTTCATCCTAGGGATGGGAATGTTTCTCCTTATTCATCAAATATGTAAACAATGACAAACCAACATAAGGGCTCCCACTGCTGGAGGTGATTGATGTTCCCAAATGGAACAGGGTATTGGAACAGGTATCATGGCTGTTCCCGAAAAAAAAATAGATAAACTGTTTCAAAATAGAAAATTGAATAAACATAAAGACTGTTTCAAACCTGTTCCTTTCCAGAAAACAATAAATTTATCATGGCATATTTCTTTTGGAAACAGTTTATTTGTTTCTGGAAGAAACATTTTAAATTTTATTTGCTATTCCATGGCTGTTTCATTGGCTGTTCCACAGAAACAGGCTAATATTTAAGGAACAGGCAAATAAAAATTCAAACTTTTTCAGGAAAGAAACAGATAAGCTGTATCCAAAAGAAATATGCCATGATAAATTTATTGTTTTCTGGAAAGGAACAGGTTTGAAACAGTCTTTATGTTTATTCAATTTTCTATTTTGAAACAGTTTATCTATTTTTTTGCGGGAACAGCCATGATACCTGTTCCAATACCCTGTTCCATTTAGTGATCGGCACGGGTAACCCGCGGGTGCCAAAAGTGCTACCCGTACCCTTACCCGCGAAAAACCGTACCCGTACGCACGGGTACGGTTTTTCGCGGGTACGGGTGGAGGGTTAGGGGGGTACGGCGGGTCAGCCAGAAATCGCGGGTTTACCCGTCGGCGTGACGGGCCGGCCCATCAATCCGCGTCTCACCAGCTTTTTCTCCAATCACCGTTTCCTACTGGCTCATGCCATCCTCTCCAGCCCGACGCGACGACTCGATGACAGCGCAACGACGCGACGACGCGACGACAGCGCAAAGACGCAATGACCCAACGATGCAACGACGGCGCAGCAATGCGACGACGCAACCCCGCCACGTCGCTGGGCTTGCTCATGCACCACGACGACGGACGAAGGGGTGTAGGACATGGAAGGGGAGACCCGGGAGCGGGAGACCCACCAGGTATGCCCCCTACGCCCTTCATCCTCGCTCGCCACTGACACCCGTTCCCTCCCCACAGCTACCGGGACTCCCGCCCCCGCTCCGCAGCTGATCCATGCGTGCTGCCACGTCACCACGATGAGGCGGCGACGGGCGTGCATGCATGCCGCCTCCACACAACGCAGGCGACGGGCAATGTGGATGAAAACGTGATGCACCTGGATGTGGATGACTGGCGAGACGGCTGGCGAGACGATGCGGACGACGGGCGATGTGGACGTGGGCGATGCGGACAGGCGATGCAGATGGCGAGACGATGCGGACGACGGGCAATGTGGACGACGGGCGATGCGGACGACGGCGGATGGCGAGGACGACGCGATGCAGCCAGTGGGCGACGCGGCTGACAGGCGATGTGGACGACGACGCGATGCGCACGGACGACAGGCGATGGGGTCGATGACGCGGATGACAGCGCCACGCGGACGACGTGGATGACGTGCGACGAGGACGCGAGGATATGGAACCCTCGCACACACCGTCTACACGTACAATCAGCGCTGCATATGCAGCGCTGTGCGGCGTCGAGACGCATCGCGCTAGGATTGCCATACCCGCAAAACCCGCCTGGCGGGTACGGGTTTGGCGAGGGTCCAACATGCTTGACCCGTACCCCTACCCGTTGTACCCTTGGGTACGACCCGCCGCGGGTCGGCAAACCCGTGCGGATCACTAGTTCCATTTGGGAACATCAATCACCTCCAGCAGTGTCCTGCTCGCGAAAGAGCGGCTTGCAAACTTTGGATTCGGTGATCTCGGTCGCAAGGCACATCACAACGTGCCAAGGACTTGTCACAGATCGTCACATCGTCTTATCGTCGCCTAGATTACTCTGTCTACCTATCTATGATACAATCCTCATATCGATGTAGCTCGAGTTGTGTAGGAATCAATAATAAACTGCTTTATTCACCTGGACCACCTCTAAATCACCTACCCATGAATTCAATTCTCAACCTTCTTGACGAGCACGGAATCACCACCACCCACTTCCTGCTGAACCTCTTGAAACCAGATTGGGCCAGGCATCATGCAGCACAAAATCTTATCAATCATGTTGGAGAAATAATGAATACTCTCCTCGAACATAGCCATACAACCCGCCAAACTTGTCTTGACTGGGCGGATGTGACAACAATGAACATACTCCAAGAAGAAATGTGTTTACTCACTCACAAAGAATCGGGCTTTCATTTTACGGCAAGGAAAACTACGGACAGCAAGCTCATGGATTTCGATATACAGCAAATGTCAGTGAAGATGAAGACGCTAGCTCCCCGGCTATGGAATACTGTACCATTTCGATCGATTCGGCCGGGGGTGGGACACGGGACACGGTGGACGAAATTTTGATTTCGGCCACCCCGACAAGGGCTTTGGAACCAGGTCAAAATTCCGGCCAAAATCTTCGCCCAAGTACAGAATACCGACGAATTTTTCAAAAAATAATGGATTTGCCACTGGGACAGTGTCCAGATTTCGGCCATTATTGTTGGGACACAGGACGAGTGACCGATTCCGGCCATAGACACTTCCCTTGGGACACGGGACGGCCGAATCGATCGAAATGGTACAGTACCCTCAATGTCTTACTCGAAGCCAATCCGAAGATTAATTACAAGCGTGATTGGGCTGGCTGAAAAACAGAGAGTTTGGGAAAGACACGCAAAAGAATGGCCACTGATATTGCGGATGGTGACATTGACCTCGGTGACATTACCACACCCGTGGATCTGCAGAATATGGAAGAAGACGAATATTGGGCAGCTTTTGACGATGAAGAAATCAACTTACATGAGGACGATGATGATGAACCGGTCGAAGTAATTCTAGAAGACATCCATGAGCAATTTAGCCGTTTAAAAAGCATTGTACGATTGTTATGTTCATAGCTGTATCCAATACTAAATCAGAATATTAAAGAAACAAGTGGTTTGCCTGAGTATTATGATGCAAAGCACAAATCGCCTATGCAACACACTTCAAAGTGCTATGGGCATCTTTCTGCATTCTTGTGGATCCCCCGAGGCAGTCTCCCAACTTTTGGCGCATATGGGAATATCCATCTCGACAACTTCAATTAACGAAGCAATTAACAATCTTGCCAAAGAGGCCAATGCACAGGTTTGCAAGGTTGGACAAGGCTTGTCAGTATGCTATGCATATGATAATCTAGACATCGATCTCAAACACTCCGTACCTACCGTTGAAAAATCACAAGAAACACTTATTCACCTTACAACCGGCACCCTTTTCCCACTCAATCATATCAACTTCGAAGATCTTAACTGCTCCGATGAGCTGTGGAAGTTATCGCCATTTAATCGAACTACGAGGTCCTCCAATGTCCCTAAACCATCACTTGACGATCTTTTTTTTATTCACCCTGAGCCAAGCGAGCTCCCTGCATCGGGCCTCAATCGTCGTGAGCGATTTAATGCTTGGAAATTCTTATCCGACCTCGTTCACCATGGCCCTGATTATTTTTGGCGATTCAGAAAGACTCTTGGGGATCCTGAAGTCGTGGATCCAATTCCAGTTACAAAGACGCATCAAATTCCGCTTCGGTGTCTCGATGTCAGTCCTAGCACTCCAGGCCAAAATGCAGAAGCATTAGATGCTTTTTTTCTGCAGACAGGTGTTGGCGATCCTGCAGATAATCCACGAGTTGTTGCAGTTGGAAATACAACAATTCCAATAGCTGGTGATCTCTTAACATTACAGCATGATCGCAGTTTACAAGAGTCAAGAGGGGAGGAAGATACTTCATGGCGTCGCTTGCAAGGGCTTTTCTTTATCATGGGGCTTGTTCACCTTAAAATGGCCTGTGCAGATGCTATTTGGCGCGTTTTTATTAGTGAAATGCACGGGTAACCCCCGGGTCTCGGAGGTCAGACCCCAACCCTTACCCACGCAACCCGTACCCGTACAAATGGGTACGGGTTTTGGCGGGTTTGGGTAGCGGGTCCGGCGGGTTTCGGGGGTCTCGAAACCCGCACGGATTGGTGAGCAGGGGTAAGCTCACTCAAGCGTCTGCATACCGCAGAGGCTGCACTTGCAGCACTCATTGTGTATGCAGACGGCTGAGGAGCCGCCCAAGATCTCACGCCCGCCGCCATTCACTCTCGTGATCCCTCCTGTCCTTGCGCTGACCAATGGTGGCCATTGTCCTCGTCCTCACGGTGACCGCTCTCCTCGCGCTGACCGTCCTCCTCGCGCTGACCGTCCTCCTTGCGCTGACCATCATCCTCGCGCTTGTCCGTCATCCTCACGCTGACCGTTATCCTCGCGTCGACCGTCGTCCTCGCGCTTGTATGTCGTCCTCGCTCTGGCTGTCGTCCTCGCGCTGTCTGTCGTCCTCGCGCTGTCTGTCGTCCTCGCGCTGGTCCGTTGACCTCGCGCTTGTACATCGTCCCCAAGCTTCTACGTCGTCCGTGCGCGGTCCGTTGTCAACTTGTCCTCGTGCTGTCCGTTGATCTCGCGCTTGGCCGTCAGGCTGTGCTCTCTGGCTGTCGTTCGCACCTTCGGGGCGCTTGGGACGTTTGTGATAGCATGAGAGCCGGCCCACATCCCTCGTTGGAGGGGAGGGGCACGCGGCTGTGACGAAGAGTGGTTAGAAACCGAAATCAACGAACCAACTTCGTTGATTTCGATTTCAATCTCCGCTTGATTGGATCGGCATTGGGCGGCCGCGCACCCGCCGACCCGCGGCTACGGGTACGGGTTGAGGCCGGGTGAGGAAAGCCAGACCCCAACCCGTACCCGCCAAACCCCTGGCCAAAACCCGCACGGGTCTTCAAACCCGTGCCATACACTAGTTTTTATCCATCCAAAATCGAGTCGTAAAGATCCTAACAGTCTTATGGAGTATGTTGCTCAAATTCGCCCCAAAGAGACTGGAAGAATCGAAACAAAACCTGGCTTTCGTCGCATGCATGAAGTAATACAGCACATTGGAATTGCATCAAGGCTCGATCTGTGGAGGTTAGAAGTGGAGAAAAAGTCAGCGCAAAATCATAATCTCGAGAAATTCGCAGAGTCTAAACCGACTTGGGAAGAACTGTCCGCAATGGCGAATATTATGGCCCAAAAGTATGTTGCGAATGATGACTTGGGCACACTATGCGAACGGCCTACTCAGGAGCGCGACAAGGAGTATGAAAATGCTCTCGTGCAGCAGCAATATTTTCTTCTTTATGAAGAGATGTCGCATGCTATGAACTTCGGGGATATTGGAAGGGTTGAAATATGCTTCCTGCCATGGATGATGATTTTTGCGGGATGTGGAAAGCACAAATATACGATGGAAATGTGTCGCTATCTTGAAAACGTGCACTTTGTCTATCCACGCCAGCTTAGGCAAGTTTTTGCGTATTTTCACTAACTAATTAAGCTAACTTTCATATTTCCTAGTCAAGTCATTCGAATGAATATTCTATGCAACCCAACAGGCAAGAAGGGCGAGTTCCGTGCTCTTGACTGGGTTGTTGAGCATAACAACTTATATATCGAGGTAAATTTATGCCATTCAAGTCAGACAAACAACAACTTATGGAGATGCAGCGAATCTATGGAGGGAAGTACGCAAACCATCAGAAATCAAGAATTATAGCCAAATCCCAACTCATCGAAACATACAAGAATATCCGTATACAATTTGAACAGATGTTTTGTCTTGAACATAAATCCTCTCGACATTCACCTCCCAAAATGCAAATCACATTCAAGAAATTAACGACATACATGGAATCCCAAAGAGCCCATATATTTACACCAAATCGAGACTCAGAGTACAGCCTTCCCGATGTAATGGATAAAGGGATGACGATCTTAATGATGTGAAATTCTAGCCAGCTCAATACCGAACTTGAGGAGGAATCTGGAGATGGTGATTTGGCAGATGAATGGGTGGACTTGCCCAACGAAATCGAGGAGGTGGAAGACGATGGGACTCTTGATTTATTGTAGATTATCGGGGAAATAGTGGAGGATGCATATTGTAGTATCTTGTATACAAATTTGACGAGCCTGCCTGCGGATTTGACGAGCCTGCCTGCAGAAAATGCGGATACTGAGGAGGATGTGGTGGAGTAGTATGAAGTCCAGCATAATAATGGGAAGTGGGCAGCGGCAGGGGAGCGGGGGGAGGAATATTTTCGGCCTCTTCAGAAAGTGCAGATGGAAGCGGTGGGTGTCGCGCTTCAATGTGTTTTGGGCACGAACGGTTAGAACCTAGCGAGTAGTATAAAATGAACATTTACATAGTAAAAGAAATCGAAAAGACGGCTCACTTTTATGTCTGATTTCATGGCAAGCACTGCACCTGGCAGGTGCCCGCTTTCGTTTTACGCCTTCGCCAGCGACATCTGGGGCAGGAGTTGGAGGGTAGTGCTTGAGGATCATCTTGATCAAATCCTCGCCGAACTCGATAAGCCGCTCCTTCCCCCAACCCGATTCCTTTGCGAGTTGTTCGACGTTTACGATTTTGCCAGCATGCGCGCAGTCAATGATACGGTCGAGGATCTGGTCTGGCATCAAAATACGAACACCTAGAGTCCGAACTGTTGGACCGTTGAATTTTGCTGAAGCAACATGACGCCGCCAGGTTTGAAGGTCTGTCTTGAAGTTGCGGTCTGCATCCGACATTGTAAATGGCTTGACGTGCGATTTTACCGTCGATTTTTGAGCCTTCTCCACCAAAACCTGATATTTTTCGAATGCGTCAGGTTGGCAGATGTCACAGCAGATGCTGTCTTCACGAGGTTTGCACCGTTGACAGCCCGTTGGAGTCTCCGGGTCACACAAGAGGTGGGAATTGGTAGCTAGAGAGATAGTCATAAATACGTTGACATCCTGTGAATTATGAACTTACGTGTTTTGTCATTTGCGAAGTACACAATGGGAACAATGCGGCGACACTTAAATCCAGCATGCTTTGTGTTCGTAAAGTCGTCCATCGCGAGTTCAATTTCTCGCGCCGCTTTTCCTTTCAATTTTTTGGCACCCGCGTCCAACATCGTTCGCTTGGTGTACAGCTCTCGTCGTTCTTCTTTCAATTCCTCAACCGATCTTGTGGGAGCCTGCCACTGCATCATATCTACGTCCGAATTTGGTTGATTTGTGATTGAAGGTCGATCGCTAAGGACGGGCCGCTTGGGCACTTGATCATCACGATGCAAAGGCCCCGGGAAGCTCCCTATGTTTCCTGTCCGCGAAATCGTCGAAAATTGGCCTCAAATACGCAAATTTTGGCCGTCAATTACGCAGATTCGGACAGAGGCTGTCACGTGCGTTCTAAAAAAGGAAATTTCTCCAATTTCTCCAATTTCATCGTTTCGAACAGTAAATGGCGGCTTTAGGGCCTAGCAAGCCCCAATTGAGCACTTCAGATACTAGTAAAACAAGAAACTACAACTACTTGTTACCTTCCACCTCTCTACCCCCTGGAATGCGAATTTTCAAGGGTGTTGTTTCCAAGTTGTTTCTCCAATTTGTCTGCAATAACTGACCGAGTGCTCTGAATAGCATTCCAATTAGAGGCCGTGACGTGCGGCGTGTGGGGTAAGAGCCTTATGCATTTCTCCCAAGGTAGTAGACGATATTGTCCACGAGTGCATGGGTATGGAGGTGGTATTTATGACCGCCAACGCAGCACGTAATTTCCGGCACCGCTTCCAGATGTCGAGGACTTGGCAAATATAAAAGCGCCTTTCAATTTGCGTGATGAGAGAATCATCACGCTGAAGAGGGAAAATTGCCATGACATTTTTCTCCGCAATGTTCAAGGCCCCAGCTGGCCCCTGGGTGGTTGCTGTTGAGCCCGCCTCAAATACGCACAAAAATGGACAAAGTTTCGACTTTTTTGCCCTCAGATACGCACAAAACGGACAGAAATCGGTCAAATTTTGGGCCTCAAATACGCAAAATCGCGGACAACAAATGGCCGAAGCTTCCCGGGGCCTCGATGCAACTCGTCCTGCGCCTTCCGTTTTGTTCCAATTCCTTCCTTCGCACTCTTCTTCTTTGCCGCCTTTTCTGCTTTTGACCTGCGTTCCTCCTCCGTGTCCTTCTTTTCGACCAGCAAGATCGCAGTCGCCTGTTTTCCTTCACCGCGCGCAGCTCGCCCGAACCTCTGCCAGAGAGTACACATATCGGACGTTGCTTTCCACTGCACAACGATTTCGATGTTCGGAAGGTCCATGCCCTATCATGGAGTTAGATGGATAGAGCTCGAGAGAGAAATATAAGAAAGGTAAGCATACCATGCCAAATGCATCTGTGCAACAGAGCCCCCACACATCACCTTTTCTCATAGCTTCAACTTGTTCTTCTCGATATTGCTGGGTCATCGTTGAATGGAACCACCGTATCTTGTCCCATAGAGCCCACGGAAGTCGACTGCAGAGATATTTGCATGCTCTTTCGGATTCCTTGGTGTTGTCAAAGAATACAAGGAATGTGGGAGGTGCGTCGTCACTTTCGCGAAGGCCTTCGGGGATGAGAAAGGCGAGATCTTTGAATGAATTTGCAGGACATGCGAGGCCCCGGACCATCAAGCGAATCTCTGGGCGGTCGTTCGAATATATTATGTGCACTGTCTCTTTTGGCCGCAGTTTCAAGATTTCGACCACATCAAGAAGGACTGGAGGTGGAAGGGTGGCCGACGCGACGTATATTGGGATCCTTTCGGAAATGAGCAGTCACAAATTACCAACAAGTAGGTATTCCTTGCGAAATTTGCCCCACTGACTGATGCAGTGACCTTCATCGAAGATAAAGTTTAGAAGTCGCTTCGTCACTTTAGGTTTCTTCCACAACTTCTCAACCTCGTCGTGCGCCATTAAGATCTCCGGGTTCATGATGACAACACGATATTTTCCATTTTCAATATCCTCCAATGAAGTAAGTTAAAGTTACTGTTTATATTCTCATGTTAATCTGCTCACCTGGAATGTTTCCACCCCAGCATTCTCCTTACTCACGGAAATAGCTGACAACCCAGCATCCTCGAGAACCTTCACATTCTGCTTACCCAGCAAATTCAATGGAGTGACAACAATGCTCATCTTATCCTCCCCGTCTTCGAGTGCCATGAGTAGTGGTATCCAGAATGACATAGTTTTCCCAGCACCAGTCGGAGCACATCCTATGACATCTTTTTTTTCGTAGAGAGCGAGGGCTGTTTTCACTTGATACCAGCATGCACGTTTGCCGAATTTTCGCATAGTGAGGTCTCGGATCTTCTTTATTGTCCATCCATGTGTCGGAGAGGTTGTTATAGGTGGTTCTAATGTCATGGCTGGCTTGAATAGGCAGATGAATGGCTTTTACGGATGTGATGAGAGGTATTTTGAATTTTTGCTCCTCTAATTGAGCGTGACACTGGAGCATCTATTTCTGGGCATCATGTGAGCCTCGTGGCGTCCTCTCCGAAATCACCGAATCCAAAATGTGCCAGCCGCTCTTTCGCGAGTAGGAGCCCTTATGTTGGTTTACATATATTTGTATTTTGATATGATATGATAAGATGTATATAATGTCCCTCCCTCTGGGATGAAGCTCCTCCGAGCGAAACGAGTGGCTGGTTTAGGAGCCTGGGTTTTTGGCTTTTTTTCTTCGCCGAATTACATGTAGCCTCAAATATTTACATACATACAATTTTCAATGCCACTCCTATTCCCGATACCTCCAAAGAAAAGATCGCTATCATCCGCGCTTCTGCAAAAATAGCAGACCAAAGAGCCCTCGCGATCTATACCGCCCCACTCTGCCCGCTTCTGCCCATCGAACCTTCGACATGTGGCCACAGCTCAACAATCCGAATCGCGCGCTTTGGTTGGATGTTCAACTGAAGTCGTAGGAGTAAAAGATTAGTGTGCGAGGAGACAATGGGCAGAGGAAAGGACGCACAGATAAACAGAATGCGAGCGCTGCTGTGGATACATTGTACAGTCCCAGTCGAAGATGGCCTGTCATCTCGAGCTGGAGACGACGCATTTTGAATGTCCACGACAACGCCTAAACAGAACCAAAACCTTCCATATGACCGACATGAACTTCCAGATACAAAATATGCAGGCCCAGTCGAAGATGGCCTGTCATATCGAGCTG
Organism: Pholiota molesta; assembly: GCA_014925825.1. Lineage (NCBI taxonomy): Eukaryota > Fungi > Basidiomycota > Agaricomycetes > Agaricales > Strophariaceae > Pholiota > Pholiota molesta. The sequence goes on from JACGCK010000020.1 coordinate 36,189, forward strand.
GAGACGACGCATTTTAAATGTCCACGACAACGCCTAAATAGAATCAGAAATCTTCAGCATCACGATATCGAGCTGGAGACGACGCATTCTGAATGTCCACGACAACGCCCAAATAGAACCAGAAATCTTCAGCATCACGATTAACCCCGCCACGAAATACGAAAATCCATGCGAGCGGCCGATTGACGTACTCCCAACCAACCTCAACCTGCGCCTCCCAGACCCCCGAGAGCACCGGGCCCAGGACCCCACCGCACGCCGCCGTCTCCCACATCCATCGCCTAGATCTTGCGAGCTCCACGAACAGCGCCGCATCCACCACCACCACAAAAATGCGCATTGCCAGCGGGAGCAGGAACGCAGCAGCCGCGCATCCACAGCACAGCGCTTTTCCTCCGCTGCCGCCGCGGGCGCGCACCCTCGGGTGGGAGACTGGCCAAGATCGCAGGAGCGAGAGATAGCGAGTGTGCAGGAGACAACAGGCGGGCCTCGTCGAAAGGGCCGGGATCACGACCCCATATCCAGGAAAAAAGGAAATAAGAAAACGCGAATACAAGAAACACTAACCACACAGGCGTCTGAACGAAAGGACAATCAGGGCGCGAGCCATAGACACGGCCCGCCCATAGAGCGTCCACGCGGCATCATAACCGCGCGCTCGGGCAAGGGGCCTGCCACGATCGTACGAGCGAGAGGTAATGTGCATGTATGAAGGCGACGGGGGGCAGGCCTCGTCAAAGACGGCTAGCAGAGGGATGGTAGTGAGATGGAATCGCGATCTGATGCCAAGGCAAAGGAGATTTAAAAAAAAATCGGATACAAGAAACAGTGCAGAGGCGCTCCTGACACAGACAACTTGGGCACCACCCACGCCACGCAGAAAAACAAAACACCAACGCGAGGCAACGCATACGGAAAGCGCACCTAAAATCCGCCCCGCATCTGCCCCTATCTGGACGGTGTCGACCCGCGTTTTCACCGCCACAGCAACACGCTCCCCCAGACAAACGGTGAGGAGGACCGGCGGTCGCGGTAATAGGTGGTGCGCCAATCCAAGTACTAGGGGCGGTACGGGAAGGGAAGGGAGATAGGCAACGGTGCACGATTCGGAGGGTGGAAAGGGGACGAGTAGAGGATGGGCGAGGGAAGATGAGCTGGAGCGATGTTCGTGATGACTAGAAGTCGTCCTTCCGCTCTCCATATATCTCGCTCTGATAATCCTACACTTCTAGTTTCGTGGTAAGAAGCAGCGAGCGAGCGAGCGATGGGATATACGGCCTGAATACGAAGTGCGGAGGAGAGCTAGAGGTGGACCACGGCCAGTAAGAGCGAGCATCGAGCAGACTCGAGAGTCGAGACCCCGAAGAAATCCGACCCGCGCACGGACTCTGCACGTGATAATCTACGCATCCGCCATCCTTCCTTCAAGTTCCTGACCTCGTTTCTCAATCGTTTCTTGCACTTTTGCGGTTACACAAGTACTCCCACCTGCGCCGCTCACGTCTCTCCAGAATCTTATCGATCTGATCCTCCACTTCCGTCTTCCAGCCGGCAAGTGAGCGTCGCGGGGTCTCCTATGGCACAGCGGCGTTAGCATCATTGTCATTTCTAGGCTCTAGCTGAGTCTTCTACTGGTCTTCTATCACTTAAGTATTCCGCCTGATCCCATCGTCTCTTTCCCTTTCTCTCACTCAGCGATTGCCGCGATCCTCTCGGAGGGACCGCGCTCTCCATACATTCTGCTCAGTCCCTCGCAGCACAACAGCCCCGCCACGTATCCATCCGCTCCCCATGTTCGCATCGCATTACTCACACATCACACCGCAGGCTCGCTGGTGGTACTCCCACAAAGCTCGACGCGCTGGATGTTTTATCTGCACTTTGAACATAGAGGAGTGGATGATTCGGAGCTGGACGATTCGATCGTGCGAGGGGCAGCTTTTTTGTCCGCCGGCCGTTATCCTGGCGGTTGCCCCCCGATTTCTTGTCTTGTTTGATGTTTTTTGTGTCTCAACGTCTATCCGCTTTCTATATTCTCGATTGGCGCAGCCACGCGTACCTTCCTCGTTCGCGACCATGTCCCGCCCTCGCGTGCCCCCGTCACCTCCAACATTCTATCCATCGCACTTTTTGCGCTCCCGCCCTTCCTACTCGACGAGCGCAAGGTCGCAATGGCGTAGATAAGTAGGTGAATTGGCAGGGGCAGAAAGAAGGTCTGCGGAGTATACGACGCCTTCGGTACATACCGTCGCTTTCACGATATGTCCTCGTTCCATCTCCGTGTCCTCATTTTCTTCTCCTCATCTTTGATTCTGCTTAGGGGTACAATGAGTGCATAGATACATCCCATATCGTCCACGCCAATGAAACCGCAAAAGAGCCCGAAATCGCCGCCAGCCCAGGTAAAATATCTTCCGTTCTCGTGAACGCCCACCCGATCGCTTCTCTTCCCTCCTCGTTTAACCCTGACGCCTATCCATCTCCTGGATCCTGGCTTGGGCCGTACACGAGGTATCTATTCCATCCGCAATCGGCTCCCTCCCCCTCGCCTGCCCACATCACCTGCATATTCCATCCACCGCACTTCTGCGCTTTCGTCTTGACTGTCTGACGAGGGCGACGCTGCGATGGTATTACTCTATTTTTTTTAGGATTGATGGGGCAGTAGAAGGTCTGCGGAGGATGGCATGCCTTTGATTCGTACCATCGCTTTCGATATCGTGTCTTCGCTTCCCATTCATCTTCTCGCCCTTCTACTGCTGATCTTTGATCCCACTTACAGGCATGATGAACGTATCATCGACATCATCCAAAATGCAAAGTAAGCAGACATCAACGCCGCGTATGATCGATCGTCCACCCTGGCATCTAAACGCACCCGTTGCGTGTCTTGGATATCAGATCCACCGCAGATTTTGGAGGCAACGGGTGGACGCTGCGAGGAGGGTACTGTAAAGGCGGTGGTCAATCTGATTTTGTTTTCATGCCGTTTTTCTTTGCGAAATGACACGTAGCCTCGGATTATTCATATACATAATTTATAAAATCTCCAATAACAACTTCCGTTCCCGACGCTTGCAAAGAACAATTACTATCAGAGCCCAACACCCTCCACGTCAAAAAAAACACAACGCAAAGAACGGCCAAGCCAAGAGCCCACGCGTATATCCCTACCGCGCTGTCCATCATGCCCAGTGCCCACAGTCCATTTCCACCCCGCCAACACCCATGGAACTGCTGCAATGATCCCCTCACCAAGCGCGCTCGCTTCCCCCGCGGCAGAGCGCCCCGTGATGTCCGAGGAACCAGCACTGGATGCGCAGGCCTGGCCAACGACCCCCACGCACACAGGATGGTGTTATGTACTTCCTTGAATTAACATGCACAGTTTCACCGACATCGAGATCAATCCTAGTCCTGTCATATTTATCGAAGTACCTAAATAGGCGCGCATGTAAATTCCTTCTACCTAAATTGCCTGTAACCTCAAAGTCGAAGAACACATGAACCTGTATAAATAAAATGACAAACCCGCCAGCAACATCTCTACACCGAGCGCGGGTACGCTGGATAGTCCCGTCCTTTCTTCCACGGCCATTCTCGGCAACCGTACGCACGCGCTTTCGACGTCCAGAGCGTCAGTGCCGAGTCGGGCGAGCGTGATCGAGCTGCACATCGATATGACGGAGGGCCGGAGCGCACGCGTCGCGGGCTGGATAGAGACAGCGTTCCCGTTCAAATGAAAAAGAAAGGCGAGATGACAAGAAAGGCCACACGTAAACCAGGAGAGCTCATCGCAGATAACCTTCCGGCGCCGCTGCACACTGCATGCGAAAAATGCTTAAAAACTGCTTGAACAAATGCTTAAAAAAATGCTCAACGCGAGGCCACGACACACAACACAACCGCCGGCCACGCCCCACACCACATCCGCCCCTATCCTGACGGGTTTCACTTGCAACCGGCACCATGCCACCTCACGCCACGCGCAGAGAGCGAGGGGGCGCGGCATTCGCGGTGACGGGTAGCGCACCGATCCGGATAGGGCCGAGTACGGGACGCGATGGGAGTAAACAACGAGGGCGTGCATGCTCATCGATCATCCCTGCTATCCTCGTACGTACGTGAAATGCCTCTCCCTGCGGAGATTCGAGAACCAACGGACGTACAACCGAGATAAATAAACTCCGCGCCGACGCCCGGAATCGCGTGCGCCTACCTTCCAGAGCGCGTCGCACTAAGTCAGCCAACCCGCGCTCAAGGGCCCCGGGCCATCCCTCCATCGTCAAGAGCAGCGGGTAGGTACGCTGGCGGGCATGTTTTCGTCCACAGGATCCTCAACAATTGTATGTGTTCGCTTCGACGTCCAGACGGTCTTTGCAGAGTCGGGCGAGCGGGGGCGAGCTGCGCAGCCGCGCTCGGAGAGCGAGCGGTGCGGGTGTGACACGGCGCAGGGACAGACAGCTGGGTTCCGTTCAAATGGCAAAACGAAAAGCAAAAAGAGAAGGAAAAAAAGAAGGAAAAAAAGAAGGAAAAAAAGAGAAAGGTGAAAAGAAAAGGCGACACAGCAAATAGGAGAGCTCGACGCTGATAACTTGGGGCACCCCACACGAAAAAAAACCAACGCAAGGCCATGTACATGAGCAGACAGCCGGACACACCCCGCATCTTCCCCTATCTAGATGGCCGACCAATGGGCAAGCTGCGAAGCCGCATTCGAGAGCAAGCGGTACGCGTGCGACACGACGGAGAAAAGGAGCGCGGGCATCGTGGGCTGGGATAACGATGCGGCGAAAACGAAAAAGAAAGAAAGACGCGCAGAAGAAAAGGCGATAAATACACGACAGCAAACTTGAAACAGGCAGCATGGCCGTGCGCCATGCCCGCCGAAAGGGAACGTACAGATGCTGGTGTCAGAGTTCCGCTGCCCGCTGCCCCCATTTCCGAGCGTTTGAATTTTTTTGTCTTCTATCGCCGCAGTACCCGGCCCTCGTCTGGGAGCAAAGGAAGTTGACGTGTGCCGCGACGGGTAATGACATGCGCTGAGATGGGGGCACATGGTGCGCAGAAATCATAAGGCACACGAGAAAGCGAGATATTAATGAAGTGAAAAGGCGGGATAAGAGGGAACATGGGGAGGGAACACAGAGGCTGGAGACGGGTGAGCGGAGAATGGGCGATGGAAGAATGAGCGATGAGTATGACGGCCCATCGAGTCCTTCCACAGTCCCATGTACACAACGGTATAGCACTTCTGGCATCATAAGTAGTAAGATGGGATGTAATGCATACTCTACCTGGAGCGATAGGGAAACCGAGATGGAAGCAAGCAGTTGGCAAGCAGAAGCAAGCCCAAAGATTCAGAGATCCGACCCACGCACGGACTCCTCACGTGATATACTACCCTGTACCATCCCTCCAGATCCCTCCTCGTTTCTTGCATTTTCGCAAGTACCCCCAGCCTGCCTCGCTCACCTCTCTCTCCAGCGTCTGCTCCTCCGCATTCCCTCTTTCATCCTGCCAGTGAGCTTCAGCTTCGCGGGGTCCACGGTACAGCGGCTGAATCCAACATTTCTAGTTGAGTCTTGTTATTCCCACCAAATTCCTATTGATCTCCTCTGTTTCTTTGTCTCTCTCTTCTTGTGCGATTGCCGCGACTTCTCTCGGAGGGAGCGCACTCTCCATTTATCCTGCTTAGCCCCTCGCAACACAACAGCCCCGCCAGTGCCACGCATCCATGCGCTCCCCATGCTCGCATAACATCACACATCACACCGCCGGCTCGCTGGTGGCATATACACAAAGCGAGGTGCGCTGGATGTTGAACTAGACTAGTTAGCAATGGAGGAGCGGATGACCTTGGGGCTGGACGATGCGGTCGTGCGATTCGCTGCTTTGTATGCAGGCCGTTATCCTGGCGGCTTGTCTTGTACATTCTTTCCTCGTGATCGTCCCCACGATTTTTTGGCTTCGTTTGCTGTTTCCCCGAATCCCAACGTCTATCTGTCTTCTGGATTTTCGATTGGTACAGCGGCGGGTACCTTCCTCACTCGTAATCATGTCGCAGGCCTCGCATGCCTCCATGATCTCAACATTCCATCCATCGCACTTTTTGCGCTTTCGTCTTAAAGATCTGACGAGCGCGATGGTGCAATGGTATATGCTGGTCCGTTTTTTTTGAGAGGATAGGGGCAAAAAAAGGTCTGCGGCATATATCATGCCTTCGATATTGTAGCCTTGCTCTCCATTTCCTTATCTCCATATTTTCGCCCTTCGTACTATCTTCGATTCTACTTGTAGATATGATGATCACCAGCGACGTCGTCCGCGTCATAAGGAATGCACGGGAGGCAGGTAGTATTGACACGAAAATCAGTCAACATTTCTTGTTCTGGGGTTTTTTTTCCTTCACTGAATTAGATGTAGCCTCAGATATTTACATACATAACATTTCCAATGCCACTCTATTCCCGATACCTACAAAAATCACTATCATCAGCGCCCAACATCAACTCTATACGAAATGGCAGAACAAGGAGTCCTCGCGACCCCGGGCCATACCGCCCGCTCTGCCCATCGAACCTTCGACAGGCGGCACAGCTCAACAATCCGAATCGAGCGCTGGGATGGGATGTTAAACGGAAATCTTAAGAGTGAAAAATTAGTGTACGAAGTCACAATGAGCAGAGGAAAGGACGAACAAACGAACGGAGTGCGAACATCGCGGGATACGCAGGCCTAGTCGAAGATGGCCCGGGGTCTCGAGCTGGATACGACGCGTTCTGAATGTTCACAGGAACGTCTAAACAGAACCAAAAACCTTCAGCATCACCGTTAACCCGCCAAGAATGTTCAGATACGAAGAACTTCCACACCTCCATGAACAGCACCGAGCGCACCCAAGCGCAGCCCATGACATGCTCCACGCCAGCGGGAGCACCAGATGGGGTTAACGCAGCCCATAGATCCTCCACACCGCATCGCGCATCGCGCGTGCGCGGGCGAGAGGCCAGCCGAGATCCTAGGAGCGAGCGGTAACATGCATGCACGAAGGCGACGGCGGGCGGGCGGGCAGGCCCTCGTCGAAGACGCCCAGAGCGCCGGAATCCCGACCCAGACAACAAGAAAAAGGAGAAACGAAAATACGCATAGAAGAAACAGCAAACATAATTTGTGCATCTGACACAGAAATCCCTCACGCCGCCACCCACGCCACGCAGAAAAAACCCGAGGCAAGCAAGACATGATACACCACCTGGAACACACCGACTCACACATCTGCCCCCATCCGGATGCTGTGAACACCTTCTACCGCCACAGCCAAGACGATTCGACGAACGCCCTTGTGGCACCGCGCCATTCACAGCGACGGGTCAAGCACCACCCATCCGGAGGGGCCAGTACGAGAGGAAAACGGCGCACGAAGGTGCCCATCGTCTCTGTGAATCCGCGACATCGGCAAAGGGTTTTCTGGCTCAGTCCGCGAAGTGAGCTCGGGCTTGGAGGCTGGCCGAGACCACAGGCGCGAGCGAGAGGTAACGCGCATGAAGGCGATGGCGGGCGGGCCTACATATGGCCAGCGGGATGTGGAATCGCACCCTGAGATGAGATACGAATACGCGAAACGGCAAACAGGACGCGGGCTTCTGACACAACAGACAACTCCGCTCCTAACACAACAGACAGCAGGGGGCCGCCAGCCACGCTACGCAGCAAAACGCCGACGCGAGCAAATGCACATGGAAGGATGGAAAGCACCACCGCACCCCACGCGCATCTGCGCCTATCTAAAACGCACGACGACAGGATTACCACTGCCACAGCAACACGCCCCGTACAGACAGTGCGGAGGAGCGGAATTCCAGTGACACAATCGGACAGGGACGGGAAGACGCAGGCATATACGGGGTGGGTGGGGCACTCTGACCCAAGGAGAGCACGCTGCACAAAAAAATGAAAGAATAAAAGCACTACCACGAGGATACGCACACAACAGGACCGGCGGACATGCCCACATCTGCTCCATCCAGGCACTAGCCGCAAGCATACCGCCACAGCACCACGCCGCGGGTAGACAGCGAGGGGGCGCGGCGCTTGCAGTGACGGATAAACAACCAATCCAGATAGGGGCAAGTACGGGAGGGCGGCGGACGGTATCTCTGCTGAGGCGCCATCCCACACTAAAGGGCCCCTCTGCCTTCCTTCCTCAACACAACCTGGCTCTCGACGCCTCCATCAACCCATCTCGCCCACCAGCCACGCGCCCAACGACCTTGGTCAAGTCACCAAAACAAAACCATGCACGAACCCAGCACCTGCAGGCGTTGGATGGGCATGGGCACGCTGGCCCAGTCCCATCCTCCCTTCCACGCCGTTCTCAGCAACCGTGTGCGCTCGCTCTACATCGTCATCCTTCCCAGCAGCTTTTTCCGCCAACATCCGGCGGGCTTGTGCGCAGAGTTGGGCGGCTGCGAAGCCGCGTTCGAGAGTGAGCGAGCGGTACGTGTGCGACAGGGAGAATGGGGAGGGAATTCGGAGGGTGGAAGGGGACCGGTAGAGGATGGGCGAGGGAAGATGCGCTGGAGGGCTGGTTGTGATGCATTGATGAGTAGGCGTCGTCCTTCCGCTCTCAATATATCTCGCTCTGATGATCCTACACTTCTAGCTTCATAGTAAGAAGAAGCGAGAGAGCGAGCGATGGGATATACGGCCTGAATACGAAGAGCATAGGAGAGCCGTAGGTGGATCACGGCCAGATAAGAGCTAGCGAGACCCCGAAGAAATCATAAATGCGACCCGCGCACGGACTCTCGCACGTGATAATCTACGCATCAGCCTGGAGCCATCTCTCCCTCGTCTCTTGCACTTTCCGCGGCTACGCAAGCACCCTAGCTGCCCCGCTCACCTCTCTCTTCAGCGTCTGCTCCTTTGCTTTTCCTCTTCGGCCGGCCGATGAGCTTCGCGGGGTCCCTGGCGCAGCTGCTGTTACTAAGTATTATTCCAACTGATCTCCTCTGTTTCTTTCGCTCTCTCTGCCTTCTTATACGATTGCCGCGATTCCGCTCGGAAAGGCTGTGCTCTCCATCCATTCTGCTCAGTCCCTCGCAACACAACAGCCCCGCCACGTATCCATCCGCTCCCCATGCTCGCGTCGTACATCATATCCCCGGCCTCGCTGGTGGTACTCCCACCAAGCTAGACGTGCCGGGTGTTGATTCTTCCAATGGCGTCCTGAAAATGGGGGATGGATGATCCTGGAGCTGGTGTTTGCAGTCGTGCGATGGCGTCCGATAAGCAGCTTTCTGTCTCGCCATGATCCTGGCGGTCGTGTTTTGGGGTCGTTCTTCGCGATCGCCCCCGATTTCTTGTCATCCCTTCCCGTTTCCGGACATCTATCCATCTTCTGCGTTTTTAGTTGGCCCAGCCAGACGTACCTCCCTCATTCATGATGTCGATGATTCACCTCCTCGCATGCCCCCATCACCTGCCACATTCCATCCACCGCACTTTTTGCGCTCCCGTCCTTTTTCTTACCTGACGAGCGCCACTGCGGTAGTAAACCTTGGCGAGCAATTGATGGGGGCAAAAGAAGATCTGTGGAGTATAGCATGTCTTCGATATCCGCCGTCTCTTTCTATCCCTCCATCTTCACAGTTTTCGCCCTTAGCTACTACTTATCTTCGATTCCACTTACAGGCATGATAAACACATTTTGTATCGTCCATGCCGTGAAAACCGCAAAGGAGCCCAGGATCGGCGCTGCACATGATCGCCTAGCTGGGATAATACTTTCCGTTCCTCATTCATGGACGCCCGATTTCTTACTATCTTCCCTCCTCGTGTCTCCTGACGCCTATCCATGGTTTTAGGTCTTGATTGGCCTCACTCGCGATTATGTTCCGCCCCTCGCGTGCCCCATCACCGCATCCATCGCGCTTTTTGCACTCTCGTCCTTCCTACTCGACGAGCGCGAGGTCACAATGGTATCATGCGAAAATGGACTGGCAGGGGCAGAAGAAGGTCTGCGGAGTATACGACGCCTTCGGTGCATACCGTCGCTTTTGCTTATGTATTCTTCGTTCTCATCGTCTCCGTGTCCTCATTTATTACTACTTATTTTGATTCTGCTTAAGTGTACCACGTCAATGAAACCGCAAAAGAGCCCGAAATCGCCGCCGGCCCAGTTGGCATATCTTCCGTTCCTCGTGAACGCCCGCCCGATCGCTTCTCTCCCCCCTCGCTTAACCCTGACGCCTATCCATCTCCTGAAGTCTGGCTTGGGCCATACACGAGGTATCTATTTCATCCGAGATCGGGTCCCTCCCCCTCGCCTGCCCGCATCAACTGCAATATTCCATCCACCGCACTTGTTGCGCTTTCGTCTTATCTGTCTGACGAGGGCGATGCTGCAATGGTATTAGTCTGTTTCTCATTGATGGGGGCAGAAGAAGGGTCTGTGGAGTATGGTGTGCCTTTGATCCGTATTATCGCTTTCGATATCGTGTCTTCGCTTCCTCATTGTTCCGATGTTCGTCTTCATCTTGTTCCCACTTACAGGCATGATGAACGTATCATCGACATCGTCCAAAATGCAAAGTAAGCAGACATCAACGCCGTGTATGATCGATCGTCCACCCTGGCATCTGAACGCACCCATTGCGTGTCTTGTATATCAGATCCACCGCAGATTTTGGAGGCAACGGGTGGACGCTGCGAGGAGGATACTGTAAAGGCGGTGGTCAATCTGATTTTGTTTTCATGCCGTTTTTCTTTGCGAAATGACACGTAGCCTCGGATTATTCATATACATAATTTATAAAATCTCCAATAACACTTCCGTTCCCGACGCTTGCAAAGAACATTTACCATCAGAGCCCAACACCCTCCATGCCCAAAAACCGCAACGCAAAGAATGGCCAAGCCAAGAGCCCACGCGTATATCCCTACCGCGCTGTCCATCATGCCCAGTCCTCTCCCACCCCGCCAACACCAACAGACCATCCACACCCTCCCTTCCCCATGCTTGCTTGCTTTCTCCACGGGAGAACGAGAACGCCCGGGTTGTCCGAGGAGGCGGTTCGGGGCAGGAATGGCTCTCCCCAAGCAATTCGTCCAGCGATAATCACGTCCGTTGAGCGCGCTGAGCGAGGAGCGACGCCGCGATTGTATGTAGGCGAGGGAGGATGTGGGTAGGAAGAACTTGGGAAGAACAGCAGGATGGAAGCGAAAATTCTGGCGGACCCGTTCCCGCGCACGGACTCTACACGTGCACGCGGTCTGCGCTTCCACTTTTTGTCCACTCTCCTCTTCAACTTGCGCGATGGTCGCGACTCGCGATGAGACTCCGCCAGCCTCGTCTCGTATCTCAAATCTACTCCCCATGCTCAAGTCATATATCACCACGCGCCGCAGTTGCTGCTCCGACAACCCCAGACGCGTTGGATGTTGATTGTTGTCTAAAATTTCATACTAATAGGAATGTAGATTCGAACTTGGCGCTTGGTATCCGTGGTGGACATGCCACGTTCAAACTTCCTTAACCTCCTCTCGCCGTCGTCTTCTGAGTCTGGCACCCGACAATCCAACCCAGGCTCCGTCTCTGCGTGCAAAAGCTCTAGCGACGCGCTCGCGATGCCCGCGCGCACTTGGCGTGTCCAGCGGGGGCTTTCGTTGCGAGGTAAGCTGGGATTTTAACAGTTGGGCGGGGCTTTTGGGTCGCGGTGCGTCATGGGCATGGTGGGACATGGGCATCAGTGATGGGACTTGGGTGCCATGTTTGGATGGATGGATGGATGGATGGATGGATGGATGGATGGCGGACACTTCAGCTGTTTTTGGAGCGTTGGGTGCATCATCTATCGCTGAAAGCATCGCGGAGACCGCCCATCGTCTCGCCCGCCGCCTCTCCCATGTGAAATTTCACTTATTTCAAAGATCGGTAGGAACAACGGGAAATTGTGGTCGAACATAGCTTCCTTCCCATCGCTCACCGTCCTCCACACTCTTCATTCCCTGTTTGCAACACCCGAAACAGGCGTCGACAGCCAGCTGTTGTGCGTCCGGCCTTCGCTCATGCCGTGTCTCGCTATCTCTCAAAGTGCGTTGAAATTTGGCGGTGAGTAGCCCCATCGTTAGCTGCAATGAACGAGAAGGTAAGTACATCCAACTGTCGGATGTGTATTATCGTCAGCGGACTGGTGGCGTCCTCTACCCCCCCTCCCTGTTCTCCGCTGCCCAACCGACCGGCACTTCATTTCGTCATTTGGATCATACCTCTATCAACTCCATTTTGAAAAACACTCCGTCTCTTAAACTAGGAAGAGCTAGTTATGTCTGCCTTGGTGTCAAGTATCACAATATCGCTAAGCTATTTCATTATCTTCGATCTCATCAGACATGATCACTCGCGAGGGGGAGGGGTGTGCTCCGCTTGTTTTACTTGGCGCTCTCAAGCGGCACACGAAGAGGCCAATATTCAAGCAGTAAAAAGTAGTCTCTTGTACGACGCCTGAAAAATAAATATGGCTACGGTAGCCGGGTACTCGTTACAATCCTATCCACATACATCCAATACAAAGAAAGAGAAAAGGTATGCGCTGGTGTATGTACGTTCGAAAACGTCCATGTCATGAAAAAAAAACAAAAAAAAAAAAAAAAAAACAAAAAAACAAAATATTCATAACGCGAGCGTTCGGGCTTCGCGAACGCTCTCCATAAGTTCATCGGCCGTCTTGAATGCCGCTGCTGCGTCCTCGGACCGCCCTGACATTTCGTACGCCTCGCCGAGTCGCTTGAGGTCCGTGGCCTGCTCGGAGACCCACTGTGCCTCGCGATGGAACTCGAGCGCTTTTTGGAAGTTGTCGATTGCCAGGCCGACGTGGCCTCGCTTGATATTGAGGGTTCCGAGGCTTCGAAGGATATTGGCTTGCTGATACGAGGATTTATGAGATTTTGCGTTTACCATAGCTTCATCCAAGAAATGTTCCGCATCTTTGAACTGTCCCTTGACGATGTAGAGGTCCCCAAGGACCCACAAACAGCGCATCTCGATATCCCTCCATCGCCCCAAATTCCAGATAAGATTGAGCGTCCGCTTTGCTTTATCGAGTTGGTTGGACCTGAAGTACACAGTCCCTAGATGCGCGAGAGCGTCAGCCTGCCGGTACTTGGCTCCCAATTTTCTGGAGAGCAGCAGGGCTTGGTCTAACAGAAGTTCGGCCTTGTCGAAGCGATCTGCACAGATATAAACCCAGCCGAGGGTGGTAAGAATGAAGGGTACCTGAATAATGTCCAGGTCCACTTTGGCAGACGCCGTGAGCAGCGCCTGGGCCGCAGACAGCTGATCTGAATGGATGTATACATTCCCTATGTCACCGATAACTATGAGATGATAGGCAACATCATTCAGCTGCTTGAAGATAGAAAGGGCCTGCTCGAGAGCCTGTCTGGCATCTGTAAGCCTATTTGTCTGGAGGTAAATACGACCCAGACACTGAAATGCTCGTCCTTCCTCGGATTTATAATTGGTTTCTTTTGCTGCAGCTAAGGCTTCGGCGGCAAGGTTTTTGGATAGGGTTAGATTACCAAGGATCTGATGCAGGTCGGCTAGGACCAGAGCAGTCACTGCAATACCTACGAGATTTCCCATCTGTTTGAAGGCATCTAGCACATTGGCCAAGTTCGCCTGTGCCTCCGCATATTGTCCCTTATCGATGTACAGTCTCCCAAGCCTTTGGCGGATATATATTTGTCCCATTTGATCATTTGCTTGGGTGTAGAGTGTAAGACTTGTGTTGAACACAACTTCGGCTTCGTCCTGCTGCCCCATGCTGGCAAGGGCAGCGCCGAGTTTGTCCAATGCCATTGCTTCAAACGCGGTAGAATTCCCCTCTTTGAAGAGCTTTGCGGCCTCTCGATGGCACTTTTCAGCCTCTATGAAGTGGGCCTCTGAAAAACATAACCCGCCCAATGCTATGAGGCACTGCGCGCGTGGTATCGGATGACTCGCAGATCGAGTGAGCGCCATTTGGATGGTATCCCGATTCATGTACCCAATCTTCCGCGACCAGTCAACGAGAATGGCAGTACACCCTATGAGCACCCCCATATCCCGCTCGTAGCCAGAAATGTATGCTTTCTGGAAGATCGAATGGATATTCTGAATTTCCGGAGTGACTTGCTGGTAAATGTGCGGATTAAGACTTTGGCCATCTGCCCAGAACATCATGGGAATGTAATATTCGGTAAGCGGACCAAGCACAAGAGAGATTTCCGAAGAGAGGAATTGATGGCAGAAAAAGAGGATTGGGGACAGCATTTGTATGCGAGGAGATGGGGTGTTATCCTCTGGCTTGATCAACGCAACAGCTCGCAAAGTCCGTAAGAGTTTTCGTATTTCAGTGATGCCAAGATATTCTTCGAGTCGGTCAATTGAAGCAGATGGGAATCCATCAGGCAGCAAAGATAGAGCAGCCAGGAGAGTGAGAGAATCGGGATCCTTGATCATTCGCGGACTATTCATCGACAGGGCTATCGATGTATTCAAGTTGGACTCGCGACCTTCACCACCATTCTCAACGACGGCAGTCTGCTCTTTCGTCCACCGAGTCCACAACTCTCGCGATGACTCCCCGTCGCGAAGCAGTGTTGATATCAGCGTGATCGCCAAGGGTATTCCATCGACGCCATCGAGAAGTTGCTGGGTAAAATCATCGACTTTGTGGTTTGGGCAGATATTCTGCAGGATTTCGTGCGCGCTGTCGGAGGATAAAGTCGGTAAGGGTGGTAGCTGAGGGTGCGACCATGCGACTTTGGAGGGTCGTTGGGTACCGCGTATCGTGATGATGAGAGACAAATTGGGAATGTCGGCGATGGCGGTTAATCCATCCTCTATCCTCGTCCGAGTGGACGGGGGCTCCCAGGGAGTTTCGAAGTTATCGAGACAGAGCAGGGTAGTAGACGTCTCTAGTCTGTGTCTTATAGATGCTAGCATGGCGGAGGGCGTAGCCTTGATGTCCAGCATATTGCAGATACCCAAAAGCAGAGCATCGACATCAGCCGTCGCCTCGCAGGATAAGAAGTATCGATATTTGTAGTGCTCGACGATCTTTGGATCATGAAGAATCGATCGCGCCAATGTCGTCTTCCCGAATCCGCCGCCACCCAGAATGGCGACACGAGATGGTTCTGTGCGAAGGAGGACCTCGAGTGCAGTATCGTATTGGGTTTCGCGCTCGACCATCAGGTTCGGCTTTGGCGGAAGGATATGTTCTGGAACACTAAGAGGACCGGGAACGTTGTTTGAGTCGTGTTAATGCATAATAATTAATGAGAGTTCCACATACTCAGGAAATGTCTGTTGATTTGATACGGGACCAGAACCGACTTGCTCCATCGTAATGCGAAAGATGATATCCTGTAGTTTGAAGTTTGAACCGTAGTTATCAATACACCAAATTTATTTCGAAACAATATTTCGCGCACCAAAATAAGTTGAGTATTTAGCTCGTCGAGACGGCGATCATGCTCGTTTAACTCATCCAACCCACGATTTATTAGGCGGGCCAATCCAGTTCGAGATGATCTATGTCTCTCTAATGCATCGTGAACGGCGATGAGGGCACTTAAAGCCCGATTCAGCGCTTGATAATACATATTGTTACCAATGAACCTTACCGAGTGTGCTCGCTCAATTGGCTCTCTAACCTGCTCAATTTCTCCCTTTGGCTCGACTGCGCGACCTCGGCCAGCTTCTGATAGATCGATTTCGACATGCGGAGTACCTTATCGATAATCTCGCGGCATCGTTGCTTATTTGCTTTGATTTCCTAGATACAGCGCATTGCAATGTCAAAAGGCATACATAATAGTAAACGGTGGCAACTTACGTCTCTAACTCTGATGATCTGAAGTATCACACCCGACAACGATTTCACATATGGGACGCCGTTCAGCATCTCACTGACCTCTTTTACGATGGCGACTACAGTATTGACGAGCTCTATGCCAGTATCGACAGCGCTAGATGAGTTTTGATTGACCGTAGCAGGAACATTAGGGTTTTCGTTGGCGTCCATGGTGGCGGCAAAGATAGGGATAACCTTGTACACGAAAAACAAAGTACGATGTTATATGTTTTGTGGTGTGAACATTCACTGACAGCATTCTTGATCATAGCCTCGACATATATTTATAGGTCGCAATGGCCTTGCATGTCCTCTGCCTACGACACTGCCTTTGAGCGCTAACTAGAGGACCACATGCCAATGTATACAGCCATAGTTTTTAAGTCAAATGCATAGATTAGGAGTACAATGTGGACTCATCACGCCGCCACACATAATCTGTTTCCACATCCGGTCTCTCTCTGTATCGCTGTGTTATGTCTGGCAGAAGCCTCGGCTCCGTTCACGTACCACGATAGCACATCCTGCGCTGAACACGGAGCCGGACCTATCAAGAGGTGATGCTGGCGAAAAGCGCCAATGTCTGCGTGTATTCATTTGATACATGTTTGTGAGCCATGTTCTATTAGACGATGAAGCACGCTCCTACTCACGAAATCCCATCCCGAACACCGTCATGCTTTACCCTACGTAAAGCTTCTTCATGTTCAGTTTGCTGTCCTTCTTCTCCACCTACTCGCAGCGCCAACAGCAACTCCGGCACCCCGAGACCCTATCAGGCAACTCGTCCCATGTAATCGGCCACCTATGCGAGACAACTATGGTCTGGCGACTGCAGTGCGGGCTCTTCCACTTTGCCCCGGACACTAGCGAGCATGTTCAGAGCGGCCTTGGCGACGGAGTAGGCGTTGAATTGGCCCGCCATGAGGAAGGTGATGTGGGAGGAGGCGAGGACGGAGGAGATGAAGATGATGCGTTTCAGTTCGGAATTCTTGATAAGGGGGAGGAATGCGCGGGAGACCCGCAGAGGCGCGACGGTACTGAATGTAATTTCGTCTGCGAACTCATCCAGGTCCCTAAGCGATGATGATAAGAAATGGAGCATGAAGGGTAAGTTCGTTACTTACAATTCCTCGAAAGACGTAGTCGGTTGTGGGTTCTTTCCCCCATTGTTCACGAGATAATCAAGTCCATTAGGGAGGAGCGGCGGAACAGCCTCGACGGCCTTGTCCACACTATCTTGGCTGGAGATGTCGAGCTCGACAAGCTTGAGGTGTTCCGGGTGCTTCCCAGCCAAAGCCTGAAGCGTGGGGCTAGAGACATTACGTGCAGTAGCAATGGCGAAGTTCGATTCATCTTTAACCTGTATCAATGGCCTGTCAGCAACATCTCTACACCGAGCGTCTAAGAGGAACTGACCAAGTTCTCGACTGTGCTGTAGCCGATGCCACGCTAGCGCCAGTGATCAACCAAGGTCCAAGAAGGTATGTTGTGAAGTTGGTTTCGGCTGTGGTGATAGAAATTGAAGATGAAGTCGCAGGGGAAAGCGGAGTCGTGGTTGGTTATCCATCTCAATCAGATCCCTGCTTTTATAGGTTGTCAATCGAATTGGATGGAATGGCGAAGATAATGAATGAGGTGGCCTAAGCTAAGCTCGGGGATTGACTGAATGGCCGATCACCAACGACGGGCGGTCTTTGAATAGGCTATAGCATTCGCGTCACCGAAGACCGACGCCGAGCCCTATTCTTGGTTCATGGTGATTCGTCTCATCGCTCGCTGAGGCTGGCAGGAACTAGATGGTATTCTGGGTTATCTCACATACTTATCCATCTCTTCTACTATATAAAAACCATGTATTCTCTTCTACTATATGTAAGCCATGTATTATCTTTACCAGAACGTCACCTCGTTCTAAAAACGCAAGGCTTGCCCTGCTTTCGTTCTATCACTGCTTCCCAATACGTGCACATCTCTTCAACAATTGCGCGGTCAATGTTTCTACTTCCAGGCGATTCAGTTTACCCTTACTTATATATTGACAATAATTTGCGTGTTTGGGGAACGGATTGTCTGCTCCTTACCTTTTGGCGGTGCGTGCCTATGTTTATAGATCGCATTTTCAACTCAGGCTCCCTTTGGCCGGTAAACAATGAGTTCGAATCAATCAGAAGTCGTGTTCAATATTCCAATAAAGCTTGAGCAAAATAACGAAGTTTACATGTACCTGTTGAATTATATGGATATCCGATAGTCTAAGGTCGTCAAAAAGTAAATCACAGAGACCAGGATGTTGCGTCCGTCCTTATAGGTGAAAAAATGCTGCAGAACGAACATTTCCATTTATTGTTGACCTCAATATTTCAGACTTCAGTGGCACACACAGGGCACGCATGGCGCGCGTGCGATAAAATACAGAGGAGCACATGACCGCGACGCGTTCAGAATTTGCCACAATCCGCCACACTCTCCAGCTCTTCTTTAACTTGACCACCTTTTCCTATTGCCCATTCAACACACCAACTATCAGAGTAGCAGCTCTATTATTCTCTACCTCGTTTTTCTCTCTTCACCAGCATCTGCTTCCATGATCAACTCGTAAGCTCTACGTCTGATGTCAATATCTTCTTCCAGGCTGATACGCGACTCCATAGTGCGCACGATGAATTGCCCCAAGGATCCACAAGCTCAAATTCTCAGGAGAATTATCCACCTTGGGAGTACCCGACATCTTCCCATGATACTCACCATTATCATGAACTGGCTTCGGCGAGCAGGTTCGTGCACCTCAGCATATTCTGGTGGCATTTTCCCTTAGTTTCGACAGAGCTCCCAGCCCTTGGCACCTGTCATACCTGAACTACCAGTATTCTATGTACTCACCGCTTCTAGCTATGAGGTATGTTGCTAAACGCGTATATTCTACTGACAGACGACTGACTGACAAGGTTTTATCAGTGGACCAAGTTTTCCTTTGAAGCAATTTGATGTAATCCAGACGACGCGATTGCCAACATGGTCAGATAAAAGGTACGCGACAATTTATATCACGATATCAGAAATCCTAACAGCCCATAGCCCGGCATTCCCATTCGGAGGGCACAACGACCCAACGGAGGCGCTTTATGCGGACGAAGCGGGCCAGAACATCTGGGACCTTCTCGTCGATGACACCGTATACCAAGCGTCCACTCCAGAGCTGGACGGCTCGTCTACGGCGTCGACGCCCAGCGCGTCCGCGGCGCTTCTCGGTACGCCCGTCTTAGCGGGGCCTTCTACCGTCTGGGACGCCGGGTTCGATATCCATGCGCACGCTGTGCAAGTCCAGGACCCTGTGCTAGATTATGGGTTTCAGCAGAATTTGCAATGGCCTTTCAAGGCGCCGGTGCTGCCTGACCAGATATACGTGGAGCAGGCTCCATTAGAATTTACAACGTCTGTCCCATCGCCTCCTCCGGCTTCATTGATTCCTTCTCAAACCTATTATGTCGAAAGGCCCTCGAATGCAGGAGAGCGACGCACCTTAGCGCGCGACGCCCGCCGGCGGACGCTTGGGCCGTACACAACCAAATCGAGGACTTCAAACCCATCGCCACCCGCCACAGCTAATGTGCAGGACCCATCCGCAATCATTCAACAACCTCTGAGCCCGTCCGTCGTCGATGTGCCACAGCCCTCTCCGCCCGTAGATCGAAGCTCCGTGCCCACAGCCCTCCTCCTCCCCCCTCGCTTATCAGCTATTACATGCACCTACGACAACTGCACGCACACCGCGCCGTTCACCGGCCGGTCCGCATGGAGGACGCACCTCGCGCAGTACCACCGCGTCCGAGGCAACTCGACCGCCGGTGGTGAGTGTCGTTTCCCCGGGTGTGGCGAGTGTCAGGCGGATAGTATAATGCGGCATGTTGTGACGCGGCACTCTGGGGTGGCACTGAAATGCCGGCAGTGCGGGGCGCGGTTTTTAAGGGAGGATTCGCTGAAGAGGCATGTTCGGTGTGCGGAGGGGCATCGCTACTTTGGAGGGAGGACGGATGTTTTTTATTTTGATGAGATATATGCTGCGTGATGTGAGATACTCTACTTGTACTCTTTTGTGATTCCTTTTCTATCGCGTTCTATTGTATCTATTATTTTGTGTTGTATTGGTATTGTATAATTTCCTACCTAAATCACTTGCCAGTGACTGTTTTGATATGCAAATTCTACATACAGTTTTTCTTATTGAAATGAGAGTGTGTAATTGACGTGGCACCACTGGAATAAACGAGAGAGTCTCAGTCTCGACGTGATAGACGAACTGATGTATTAAGATATACCTGGAATAAACGAGAGAGTCTACAGGTATATGAATGAGTAAATGAGTGGAGATATTGTATGTATAGGGGCTCACCTCAGTCTCGACGTGATAGACGAACTGAGGAGAGCCGCGTGTGAAACTAACTCTATATATACTAGGGAATGTATTATCTAAGGAGTGTATATGCAAGATGAAAAAAGAAACTGAAAACATGTATTTACAACACGCCCACTCAGCGAGCATATACCTCCGAGCGAGGCTTGAGTCCATTAGACTTGACGAAATGAACGAACTTTTCGCGCGCGAGCGACTTCGTGAGAATGTCGGCGAGTTGGTCACCAGTCGGAACGTAGTCGACTTCGATGATACCAGTCTCGTGGTAATCGCAGATGAAGCGATACTTCGTGTCGATGTGCTTCGTGCGCTCGTTGATATTGCCGTTCTTGATGAGATGAATGGCGGATTGATTATCGACGAGGAGAGGAGTAGGATCAAGGATGGGGAGACCAATGGAGTCGAAGAGACTGCGGAGCCAGCTAGCTTCTTGAGCACCAATTGATGCTGCAATGAATTCGGCTTCGGTGCTCGAAAGAGCAACACAGGTTTGTTTCTTCGACGCCCACGTAATCGCGCCACCTGAAAGGGTCGATATGTAGCCGGATGTGGACTTACGATCGTTACGGTCGCCAGCCCAATCAGAATCGGTATAGATGATGGGTTCGGAGGGTCCGCAGTTGCCGTCGTAGACAAGGACGTAGTCGGAAGTCCCTCGTAAGTAGCGGAAAATGCGATTTACTGCATTGAGGTGCTCTTGTCCGGGTGCGGCGTTGTGACGGGAGACGACGCCCACTGCTTGAGCAATGTCGAACCTAGTGCAGCTCATGAGATAGATGAGCGAACCAACACGTTGTTGATAGTCTTGAGTGTCGACCTCGGGTTCGGATAGGAAAGGGAGATGAGTGTTGGGATCCATTGGAGTACTAACAGGACGGCAGTCTGTCATGCCAAAACGATCGAGGATGTCCTCGATGTAGCGCTCCTGGGAGATGGTGACGAGGCGGCGAGCCTCATCGCGTTCGACGTGCATGCCGAGGATCCAGTTGATGTCGCCAAGCTCAGTGATTTCGAAGTGTTCGCGAAGCTGGGACTTGATTTGTTCGAGGGCAGCTGGGTCGTTGGAGGCGAGAATGAAGTCGTCGACGTAGACCGTAATAATAATGATTGTGTCGCCTTCTTTCTTGTAGAAAAGGCAGTGGTCGACACTGCTTCGCGTGAAACCGAGCTCCTCCAGGAGGTCGCGCAACTAGTGATGGACGGGCTCGGGCTTGGCCTGAAAGCCCGGGCTTGGGCCTGGCTTTCGCAGGCTTGGGCTTTGGAAAACTACAAGCCAAGCCCAAGCCCTAATAATAGGGCCTGGCCTGGCCGGGCTCGGGCCCAAGCCCGGGCCTACCAGCTGGCACGACGCGTCTCCACGCCGCACAGCGCTGCATATGCAGCGCTGCTTGTACATGTAGACGGTGAGGGCGGGCTGGAGAGAACGGCGCGAACAAACCGAAGCATGAACGCGCCGCACAAGGGTGAGGTGTCCGCGAGGCACTGGCGGCGTCCCCGCTGCCGTTTGCCTTGACTGTCCGATGTTCTGGTGCATTCGCAGTCCACCCGCACCGTGTCCTGCGTGGGACGACGTCGCGTGGGTGCGGGGCCGTCGTCCTAGTGTTCGTGCGCTGCGGGACGATGTGGTGGGCAGTGGGTAGCCGGTCGTGGTGTGCGGGCATCGCGGCACGTGGCGGGCGCGTGACGGGCAGGCGGGGGTGTTCGTGTGCCGCCGGACAACATGGTGGGCAGTGAGTGGCCATCGTCGTGGTGGGCAGGCAGCACAGCGGATGATCGACGCGGATGGGATGGGGCCACAAGAGTCAGAGGGCGAGCTCGCTGCCTGCGAGGCCTGCGGCCTTTGCGCGCATGCGCGTGGACAACCGGCCCACAGCGGCCTGCCCTTCATGCTGCCCCCGCTACCATCGGGGGTCCTGATCGTGTCGTCCGCGGCCGGCGTGTATGCGGGGGGTATGCCTCTGTGTCGTGGTGGCGGCGTCGGTGGAGGGTGGGTGATTGGGGGTGACGTGGCGGGTGGCGGGGGCGACATGGTGCACGCGCGGGTGGTGTGGGCGACATGGTGCATGCGCGGGTGGTGGGAGCGACATGGTGCATGCGCAGGCGACGTGGCGGGCGTCCATCGACATAGTGAGTGTCATGGGCATCGTTGGCGGGGGTCGGCGTTGCAGTACTAGTGATTGACACGGGTTTTCAAACCCGTGCGGGTTTGAGCCGTGGGTTTGCCGGGTACGGGTTGGGGTCTGGCTTCCTCACCCAGCCTCAACCCGTACCCACAAGCGCGGGTCGCGCGGGTGCGCGGCCACTCGCGGGCCGCCCGCGGACGCCCAATGCCGCCCAATGTGGCTCGATTAAAGCGGAGATTGAAATCGAAATCAACGAAACAACTTCGTTGATCTCGATTTCTCCACCCTTCTTCACAGCCGCGTGCCCCTCCCCTTCAATAAGGGATGTGGGCCGGCTAGATGGCTCACGACGCATGGACGACGACGACCGAGGACGACAGGACACGCAGGAAATGGGGGCTGGAGAGCAAAGGGAAGACCCAGGAGCGGGAGATCCAACAGGTGCGCCCCAAATCCGTCCCATCCACCCCCATCTCAAACTCCCCCGTTGCAGGATACAGCTGGCGATGGCGTCGGCGTGCGCCATTCCCACCCCCCATCTACCCTGGCCGCCGACAGCGACAGCCCTGCCCATTCACAATCCATCCCCTGACACCAGCATGACGACCACCCGGCGGACGCACAATGACAGCGGACAGCACAATAACGGCGGATGGCATGGTGGATGCCGCCAACGACTCGATAATGACGACGTCAGCTGTGGACAACGCAGACGAGGACGGCGGATGGTAGCAGGGCGGCTCGTCAGCCGTCTGCATACACAATGAGTGCTGCAATTGCAGCCTCTGCGGTATGCAGACGCTTGAAGGAGCGCACCCGCGGCACTGACCCCGGCGGGTTTCGAGACCCTCGAGACCCGTCACACCCGCTACCCAAACCCGCCGAAACCCCTACCCATGCTCGCGGGTACGGTTTTTCGCGGGTAGGGGTACGGGTCGGTCTCCTGGTACCCATGGGTTACCCGTGTCATTCACTATGCAGTACCGCATGTGATCAAGATCTAGTAGACGATGAGCGATGCTGTTGAGCTGGAGGGCACGCTGGCGAGATGTGGCGGGTTGAAAAGAAGAGCGAGCGGTGCAAAATCTGAGTCACCTTGACTCAGATTTCTGCACAAATGTCCAAGTTCGACGTTGTTGACGTCGAACTTGGAAATTCAAGGGTGATTGATGGGGGCGCTTATAGGTCACGTGACCTCCGGTACTTGCGGCACCGACCTGCCGCAAGCCCGGGCTCAGGCCCAAGGCTCGGGCTTTCTAATACCGTGAGCCAAGCCCTGGGCCCGATAAAGCCCTACGCTCAGGCCGGGCTTGGCCTGGCTTTTAGCACTCGGGCTTGGCCTGGCCTAGGGCTTGAAGCCCGAGCCCGTCCATCACTACGCGCAACAGGATGTACCACTCGTACGCGGCTTGACGAAGTCCGTAGAGTGACCGGTTGAGCCTCCAAACCATGCCGTCATGCCTGTTCAAAGGATCGGGGATGCGTAGATAGAGATCGCGTTCGAGCTCAGGATTGGTGAAGGCGGATTTGGCATCGACCTGTTGACATTTCCAGCCGTTGCGTGCGCTAAGAGCAAGGAGGGTGCGAATGGTTGCATACCGAGTTACCGGCGAGAACGTCTCGTCGTAATCTATGCCTTCGACCTGAGAGAAACCTTTCGCGACGAGACGTGCCTTGTAGCGTTGAACTTCGCCGTTCGGGCCGAGTTTCGCTTGAAGACCCATTTGCAGCCTATGACCTTCCGATTGACGGGATGTGGGACTTCAGTAAAGAGATCGCGACGAACGAACTCCTCGAGTTCAATCGCACAGGCTGCTCTCCATTCGTCTGCATCTGGGCGCGCCATGGCCTCCTCGTAGGTGACTGGGTCCGCATCGATGGTGGTGCGCTTTGCTGACTCAGCGGCGCCCACTGAAGCCGCGGCGTCGGCGGCTGATGCTGTGCTCTCTTCTGCTCCTCCAATTCCACTGCCTTCAAGAGGCGGATCTTCGACGATTTGGGCCGATGGCGAGCGCATTCGAGAGCCGTAGGACGTCAAGTTGAAGCGCTCGTCGTCATCGCGCAGCGGAGTGCGCCGATTTCGGATAGATCGACGAAGTTCAGAGGGAGGATAGGGTTGAGTGGGAGGTGCTGGAACACCACGTCGGACCGTCGCAGAGGTGCGTATACCCGTTCTTGGGGTCGCTGAATCCGATTCTGAAGTCAGATTGGCGGCGCGTTGGCTCGTTCGCGCTGTAGAAGCGTCCGAAGTCGAATTGCTGGGATTTTGGGTGTTACTGGAGGCAGGATTGGCTCCTCCAGGTGCAGGAACTCGCGCAGGACCGTCGTCCTGGCTAGAGGGATTAGGAACGATGTCAAACGAATCGTTTTCGGCATCCATGATGTGTGGTGAGTCTTCCTGATGCTCGTTTTTGCCTTCTGACTTCTTATACTCCCCAGGAGCGAAATCGCCGTCGTTCTCGCTGTCTGAAGCGTCGATAACAACCCTGGATTGACCACCAGGCATCCCTTCGTCGAAATGAACATCCCGCGACTCGATTATGCGACCCGAGGGGCGATGCAGAAGGACGAAAGCCTTCTTGTGCGGCGCATACCCCAAATGGATGCACTCAAGCGATTTGGCGTCCAGTTTCTTACGTTTCGACTGCGGAACATGCACGAAGGCCTTGCAGCCGAATGCACGAAGGTGAGCGACGTTTGGTTTGTTGCCAAAATAAGCCTCAAACGGTGTGATTTCGTCAGGAAGGGCTCGTGTTGGGGTGATGTTGACGATATGGGCGGCGTGCTCAATCGCGTAACCCCAGAATGAGTTAGGAAGGTCTGCGTCCTTCAGCGAGGTGCGTGCTATCTCAATTAATGTCCTGTTCATTCGCTCGCTAACACCATTTTCTTGAGGAGTGTCTGGGTTCGTCCGTTCATGATGTATCCCCTTCGCCTCTAGGAACTTTAGAAATTCCGCAGAGGTGTACTCGCCTCCACCGTCGGTCCTGAAAAAATTGACCTTATCGCCCGTTTCGATCTCTGCGCGGTTCACAAGCTTCGTAAAAGAAGCAAGGGTCTTCGACTTCTCCCGGAGAAGCTCGACCTTGACGAAGTGAGATTTTCCGTCGATGAACGTCATAAAATACTTCTGACCATGCTTTGCTTCGGTTTGCATAGGTCCGCAGAGATCCGAGTAGATGCGATGGAGTAGGCGGGGGTGAACGACGTCCGATTCCTTCGGAATTGGGTTTCGCGTCTGTTTGCCCTCAAGGCATGGGACACACGTAATATCGTGCATGTCATCCTCGGTAATGTCTATCCCTTTTACCATGTCCTTGCTGACCAGCTTTCGTACAGATTCCGGCGAGATGTGGCCGAAACGACGGTGCCAGGTGCTTAGCGGCGCCTTTGAGACCTTGACCTTAGCCATAAACGCGGAGAGCTGATTTTCGGCGTTTGGATCAAGATCGTCGGCGGCATTGGCAGGTGACGAGGGTGATTGACAGATGTAGGCACGTTCGGGTGTGACGGGCGTTGCTTTGAGGATGTATAAGTTATCATCAAGGTGCCCTACACCACAAACCATGCGCGAGGTATTAACGATTTCGCAGGTGTTCCCAGGAGCGAATTCGACGAAGTACCCGGCTTGCGTGAGCCGCGACACGGAGATCAGATTTCCGCGAAGCTTCGGTATGAAATAGGCATCTTGAAGAATAGTGAGTCGAGATTCCTTGCCAGGAGTGTGAAGGTTGAGCTGAATACGGCCGATTCCTGTAGCTAGGATGAAGCGCTCGTCTCCGAGCCAGACTTCTTTCGGCTTGGCGAGGTCGCGGTAGGAGTGGAACCAGGAACGGTTCGCCGACATTGGCGCTGAAGCGCCCGAGTCGATCACCCACTTCGAGAGCATTGACGGGCGCTTAGCAATGCTGTTGGCTACAAATAGCTGCAGCGTGAGCTTGTCATCGCTGTCGGCGCTTGATACCGTCGTGAGTTTCGCGGTGAGCTCGCCATCTTTCTTCTCAGCTGGAGCTGATGTCCCCTTTGAGTCTTTGTCCTTTGCAGCTGCCTGTTCCGCCTTGAGTTTGCGGCACTCATGTTTAAGGTGACCCTTCTTCTTGCAGTGATGGCAACGGATAACCTTTTTATCAGATCCTTTCGCGCCGGAAGACTTCGAAACATCGCCCGGCTTTCCTTTTGCGGTTCGCACCATAAGTGCAGAATGCGAGGAATTAGGGTTCTGTCGGCTCTTCTCCTCTGTGAGAACTTGAGCGACGACCCAATCCGTGGTGAGTTTATCTTCTGGCGTAGCCATGAGAATGGTGCGAAGGGTTGAGTAGGATTCCGGAAGCGAGATGATGAGTGCGATGGCGATGAGCGCGTCGCTGAGCTCGTGCTTCAGAGTTTTGAGGATGTGTGCCTTGTGACGGACGGCGTTGAGCTGGGGCTCGATGGGGTTCTCGTCGGTAAACGTGCTCCGGAAGATCTCGCCTGTGAGGAAGGCGACATCTTGTTTGCCTTTTCCTTCGTAACGTCGCAGGAGCTTGTCCCACACGTCGGCTGCGGAGATTGCGTGAATAACGCCACTGAGTGGCTCGTCTTTGAGCGTCAGCGTGATCTGCGCGCGCGCCTCTTTGTCCCGTCTTTCCCACTCGGCAAGTTTGTCGACTTCGGTAGACGCGCCCTCGGCGGCCTTGCCTGATGTCGAAGCCTGCGGCTGTGGCTTCGATTCGGTGCCGTCGACAATTCCAATGAGTCCTCGAACGTCGAGGACCATGGTTATCCTATACTTCCATGTCTGGAAGTTGGATCCATCATTCTCCAATGATGGGATGTCGTACAGGCGGTTTGACGCGGCGGAAATGGGTTTGGAAGGTTCTGGCATAGCAGCAAAAATAGAAAGGGAGTTCGCAGTGGTTTTCGCAGTGGTTCAAATGTGTCTAGTAAATGTGTAGGCTACCGGGGCCCATAACCTATTGAAATGAGAGTGTGTAATTGACGTGGCACCACTGGAATAAACGAGAGAGTCTCAGTCTCGACGTGATAGACGAACTGATGTATTAAGATATACCTGGAATAAACGAGAGAGTCTACAGGTATATGAATGAGTAAATGAGTGGAGATATTGTATGTATAGGGGCTCACCTCAGTCTCGACGTGATAGACGAACTGAGGAGAGCCGCGTGTGAAACTAACTCTATATATACTAGGGAATGTATTATCTAAGGAGTGTATATGCAAGATGAAAAAAGAAACTGAAAACATGTATTTACAACATTTCTATTGTTACCAGATGTAAATTGGTGCTTCTGTATGCTTCCTTTTGGCTTCCTTCGAATTCGCCCTTACTTAAAATTGGAACAAGCGCCAAACAAGCGCGCGACGCAAGCGCGACGCGACGCGAACACGAGTCAGGTGACCTGTATTTGCTACCAGCTCCTGGAGCAAACAAAAGAGACCGGGACGCGGCAGTAACCGGCAAGGGCGTGTCTCGTGAAACCCCAGCAGCGAGCACGGGCACCCCGCTCCCACTCCCTATTTCTTCCTGCCCTCACCGTCTCCGACGATGTCCTCAACCCTAGCTCTCCGTTCATCTCTTTCCCGCGCCCTCGCCCACCGCGCTGCAGCCCGATCCTTCGTCCAGGGTGAGTCTCGCCTCTCCACCGCCCCCCACACGACCCACTGACCAATGGGAGCAGCCCGATATGCGACCAGCGGCGTTGCGCAAGACCTGGCCTACACGCCGGGCGGCCGTACGTTCTCTCGCGTCTCTAGGCGCCCTGCGGACCCACACTAAGCTGACCGCGCCCGCAGCCATCCTCAAGGGCACCGTGAACGACCCCACCTGCTTCCCGCCGCCGTCCCGCACGCACGGCTCGCACCATTGGGCGTTCGAGCGCCTGCTCTCCGCGAGCCTCGTCCCGCTCACCGTCGCCGCGTTCGCGACCTCGGGCAGCAACTACCCCGTCCTCGACGGCATCCTCGGCGTCAGCCTGGTCATGCACAGCCATCTCGGCGTACGTTCTCGTTCTCGTTCACGGTTGTCGTCCTGCCCCGGTCGCTGACGCGCATTCCAGTTCGACTCCATCGTCGTGGACTACCTCCACCCACGCAAGTTCCCTGTGCTCGGCCAAGTTGCCAAGTGGGGCCTCCGCACGGCGACTGTTGCCACACTGGTGGGCATCTACCAGTTCAACACGAACGATATTGGTACGTGCTGGGATCTGTGATATATATGCGCCCTCCTGGCTGACGACTCTTCGATCATAGGTCTTACCGAGCTCATCGCGAGGGCGTGGACGGCGTAACTGTATAAGAGAGCAGGTAACTAAGGACTACATGTTAGGATTATCGTTGAAAATCATAGCTCGGCTTGGGCTTCTTGGAACATGCTCGATCACCTCCAAGGACCTTCTTGGGTTCTTGAGGCTCCTATAAGCATGCTGCACGCACTAGTCAGACGAAAATGTGGGAAGTCATTGGTGTGTCTCAACCTGCCCGAGCGATAAGGTTATAGATCTACTTATAACATGACGAGTACCCCCAACCTTACCTTGCACCCATTCTATGCACCATTTTACGACAAAATCATTATCCCCATGGCCTCCATAAGCGACATATTCTCGGGCAGAAGCCCAAGTCACTCGTTTACCGCTCCAGGCTATGTGCGGATGCGACACACCTACCTTAACGCCGAGCTAACGCCCTGTAGAAACTCGGAGTGGCGCGAGGCCTGAGTATCTGTCATGCAAAATTGCGTGTTCGCTCGCGCCCGTCGTCGTGGCTAGTCGACTCGGTGAGCTTATATTAACGAGTGCGCTTGGCTGATATGCATCGGACTCGAATAAGATGATGCGGGCGGGTCTGAGTTTTTTCGTGGCTCTTCATCTCCCTTTTTCTAAAACAGTATTGTCGAAAATTGAAGTTAATAGGCTGTAAAATGCGATTTTTATATCTCAGTTCTCCAGCGTCTGGAATCATGTTATAAATTCAAACGTGTCGAAGTTTTGATCATAACAAGGGCAAAACGGGAGGGTCTACGGCAGATGCCAGAGAGTAACACGACGCACAGTGTCAACGACACCAATTTTCTCAAGTATCACGACACGCCTTGGCCATCTCAGGCAGAATCTGGGGTGCCAACGTCGCATCCCCTCTCAGACGGCGAGGGCGAGGCGCGGTCACCCTCGTTATTATGGTTCGAGCGGGGAACGGCAACCAAGCAATGGGCCGTGGCGGATACCAATGCTTGGTACGGATATGTTCCAGTGCCTGACGATGACAATGGGTTCCCTTCGTTGTAACAAAACGTGCCACATTTCGTAGAAGCTTTCGATCATCTCCTTCGGCCGTGCATTTTGAATATGAAAGCAGATCCCTACCTGCATAGATCTCGGTATCTCATCGGTCAACGTAGTTTCACACATGCAATAGAATTAAACTGAAGCATAGTTACAATGCAACGCCCAACACACCCTCGACCACCCGAACCCATCACCCCGTCCCCGCAATAAACGCACGCGCCTCCTCCCACCCCATCCGCTCCCGCTCCTTGCCCCGCGCCGCGCCCCGGCGCACCTCCTCCGCATCAATCCGCTTCCAGTCCGCATACCGCACCACCCGTCCCTCCTCCAGCCCCCTCCGCACCTCCGCCGGCGGGTCATCCAGCACCGGGTCCACAGCCAGCGGCAGCACCTCCTCCCCAACCGTCTCCCCAACCTCCTCCCCCGCCGCCGCCGCCGCCGCAGCTCCACGTGCGGCGCCCCCAGTCCAGTCCGCGACGATCGCGCCCGCCACAGCGTACGCGTCCAGCATCGTCGCCGCGAGCACGCCCCTTGCCCCCGTCGCCGCCCACCCCGACGCGTACGCGCCCCGCACGCGCGCGCCGTGCGCCGTCACCACCCGCCCGCCTGCGCCCGCTGTGCGCAGGTGCCTCAGGCTGGGGTCGTAGAACGGCGCCGCCGGCTCGCCGTGGAAGCCGAGCGAGGGCACGACGAGGTCCGTCGCGACGGTGGAGACGGCGCCGGTGGGGACGGCCTGGTGCGTCGCCGGATCCAGCGCGGTGTGCGCGAGGGAGAGCTGTGATGAGGATGTGGCGGACGAGGGCGCGGGCGGCGCGAGCCCGATGGGCGCGCGGAAGAAGTCGAGCGACCAGCTCTTCCGCGTCGTGCCGGGCGCGTTCCGGGACCCCTTCTGCAGGAGGTGCAGCACGCGCGTCTGCTGGCGCGTGAGCTCGCCGCCGGGGAGCGCGGGCGCGAGCAGCGCGGGGTCGACGGGGGCCATGGACGCGTCGGGGAGGTTGATCAGCTCGCGCAGCTCCTTCATCGTGAACGCCGCCTCGAGCGGGCCCCGGCGACCGATGATCGAGACGTGCTGCACTGTCGAGCGCGCGAGGACCTCCAGGACGGGCTGGGGGACGTCGTATTTCGCCAAGACGTCGACGTTCGTGAGGAGCATGCGCGCGACGTCCAGTGAGACGTTGCCGTTCCCGATGAGAGACACATGGGTGATTTTGTCGAGGGCGGGGGGCGGAGGGGTGTTCGGATGCTGAGTATACCAATGTACGAGCGACAACGCAGGGACGCAGTGTTCCGAGGGCGGCAGGGCGGAATGGAGGTTAGGCAAAGTGCACCCCGTCGCAAACAGCACATGCGTGTAGTTCTTGAATATCGAGGTGAGCGGGAGCTGCAGGGCATGCGGTACCATGGTCGCCGAGTCCCCCACATCCACGTTCCCGAAGAACCGAAACCGCGCGTCCTCCGCCGTCTGGTCGAACTTGTGCGTGCAGTTCTTGAGAAGAGACATATCAGCAACGCGAAAGGGCGCGACAGATGGAGGTGCGTTCACACGGTGCACGCCGTCCCTTTCACCCTCTGGCCTGTGTGTGTCCCAAAGTGCGACTTGCCTTTACTTCGGGGTGGTCTGGCGCGACGCCGTAGCGGACCAGCCCGTGTGGGGCCCAGAGACGGTCGAAGAGGTGCACCCGTAGGTTCTGAGCTTCTGGTAGCAGTTTGAGGATCCTGGACGCGACATAGAATGCAGACGGGCCTCCCCCGATGACCGCGAGCTTCAGAGGGTTCATAGAGACCCCGTTCCTCGAGCGATATAGGTCTGTAGATGAATGAGATGCGAGTACGTCGACAAGCCAGTGACTCGTTGACTGGGCCTCGTTCGTGAAAATTTAGATTCCGACAGACTCCGACTGTGATGCGCCGCAGCGGCAAGTCATCTTGAAGCGCGCTTTTCTTCAGCATCATCAAGAGTCCTCAAGTTTGTTGCATTATGCATAAATCGACACATGTTAAACTAGCAGCCAGAAGATGCATGAATAAATAAGTATTCCTACATCGTCATCAATCCTAAAAACAATCTACTAACAAGTCCAGGTTTAGCGTTCAGCGCTCGGCGGCCACAGGCTCGGGCAGTTTCCAAACGCTCGTTCCCTCGATCCCCACCCTCCTCGGCTTCCTGTCTCTCTTGATTCCCAGATGGACTTCTTTAATGTGTCTCAAAAGACCACCAGATCCCGTCAACTCGTGCCTCACAGGACAGCCCTCCCAAGTGCACCTAAACTTCTCCTTCCCCTGCTTGTCATTCCGAAGCCCGTGCTCGCCGTCCCTGCCGACATGCTCCTTCGCCTGCTCGACGCTATCGAACACCGCACCGCACAGCTCCGTCGCGGGGCCGCCGACTTTGGACAGTGCGCATCGTAGCGGCAGGTCTGGACAGGCAGGCGCCTGCGTCCGAGCGCGTCTGGCCTTGGGTTGTCTGCTGGGGCCGGCGAAGGGCCTGGTGTCGCTTTCGACTGAGAAGGGACCAGGGTATTGGATTGGAGCCAACTCGCCAGTATAAGTGCCCTCTGAGCTCGTCAGCGTGATGGGGCCGGCAAGGGGCCTGGTGACCGTGTCGCTTTGCACGGAGAAGGGACTCGGATATTGCATTGGGGCCAACTCCCCAGTATAAGTGCTCTCCGAGCTTGTCAGCCTGCTGGAGCCGGCAAGCGGCCTGCTGTCGCTTTGCGCGGAGAAGGGACCAGAATATTGCGTTGGAGCCACATCCCCAGTATAAGTGCTCGCCGAGCTCGTCAAAGCTGGACGCTCTAGTGGCAGAGATGACCCTGGGTGCGATTGGCCGACCTGGACGTGCGGGACGTTAACGTTATGTTGCTGAAGGGCGATGTTCGTCTGGGAAGGTAGGTAATGGAAATGGAGGTAAGGAGGATGGATATTAGATGGCTGAAATATATTCTGCGAGAATGCAGACGGTTGAGGTTGAGCAGGAGAGGGAACAACGGAGGAAAAATTGAAGAGATTGGTGGGGACGCTACTGGGATGAGCGCCTTGGAAATTATTGCGAGGCCCGCGCAAGGCGAGCGCATTGGCATTCCCGAGCTGCGGCCGCAAAGCTGCATGCTGAGGATGGAGCGCCTGTTGTTGGAGTTGGCCGTACTGCAGGTACGGGTCCGTGGAATTAGGCTGAGGCGTAAAATAGGTAGAGTTGTAACCGCCGGTCGCAAGAGGTTGGGAAAACATGATTCGATGGAATCGTTGAGGTGCGAGGGGGGATGGATTCAAAAAATAATGTTAAAACAGCGTTCATGGGCCGCCTTTTCTAGTTTATCTCCTCGCCTTCATTGCTCTTTGTGGAACGCAAAGAGAGACCAAGCCACAAGCGCTACATTCCACTGTACTCAAAAGCAACTCACTTCCTCACAGGCACGAGCGCCTGTTTCCATGTTAGGAAAAACAAGCCAAATTTTATCGCGGGTCCGCTCAGCGCTTTACACGTCTTCTGCATTTGGCTTGCTTGCGCCCTTGTCGTGATCTCCAAAAAAGACAATTAAGGCGGGCGTGAATGCTGTGTCGCTAGGGAATAGCCTAGTTGCCACTCACGAACCACCTGTGCCTTTATCGATGAACCAATCTCACAGAAATGCACGGACATGGTAGAATTTAAATTTCTCTATGTCCTATAGGCCACCCATTGTTCTGAATGGACGTGGCGCAATTGAATGTGCCAGACGACATATGAGCGATTGGACGAGTGAGTTTGCAGATTTGTCGCGGATAGCCACTCGAACTGCACTTGTGAGAAATAAGCGCCAGCCAGGGTCGGCAAATGCAGTTATCTCCATCGGCAAGTCCATCAAAGCGCTCACCCACGTGAAGAGAGCGTTCTCAGTGGGTTCCCAGCGGCGGCCACGCGCCATTTGCCTCTTTCGGATTGAAGCGGCGTATCTGGGCAAGCACGCCTCAAGCTCAAGCTTCTCAATGACGTCATCGACCCATGGAGTCGCGCAAGAGGCGCGAGGTAAAGTGTCTGTTCTATGTCAGTCGTATGTCAGTGGCATGTCAATAAAATAACTCGCAGCTCCTTGAGATCGACAACGTCGTCATAGTCTAAGTATTTGTCGGGCTATAACCGGGTGCCCAGATTCGGACATCGGTGGCCAGACAGAGACAGTCGATGTTAATGGCATGCCACCAGGGACCGAGTTTCTCATTTCTTATCACGTCGCTTAAACTTAATCGCAATACTCAAGGTGCTTGGTATGCCATCAAAGCTCTATCTTTGATAAACTGACAAGGCGCAATCGAACATGAGGGACTTCTTTACCGAAGGATGCGGCGATGTGTTGCAAGTGATGAAGCCTCGGGCGTACTACACGGCGGTGATGGCTCGTTTTTACAACTCAACAACTGATACGGGCTGTGCCCACATGCGTGAAATCTCGAGGTGGGAATGTGCGTTTTCGCAGTACAATGCTGTGGTGGAGTTTACATTTCTCCAAGAAGGTGGTGTTACATACGGCCAAGAATGTTACATACGGCCAAGTTTGACTCAATCTCCCACGACATTCTGACCGATGGTGTGCTATGTATATCACAGGCTGAGGCAAATAGACAAAGAGGGACGAGGTAAGATCCTGCATCCATTTCCGGTACGCGAGACAGTTTGCGGCTTCTTTGACCGCACAGAACCACCGGCTTGGCGTGAAATTCTAAGACCGTGTACTCGAACTCGTTGGACCAGACGCCAATGTGTACTGGACAGACGTGGGATCGACATGCGAATGCAAGTATCCAAAATAGCACTCTTGTTCAATTTTCTGCATGGATGCCTTCTCGTACAGATCCACAGACAATCATATAAAAAGGGTTTGCGAAGACGCAATCTAACCAGACACCATCGTCCTTCACCGGTTTCTTCAGCGAAATGTCGGATCTTGAGAAGAGCAACAGCTACAAGGACGGCGTTGGTGAGCGGATTCCCTATTTGACTTTCGGTATCCCCTGCTCATAATTTTACTAGCCCAAGTTACGGCTTCGGCATCATCTTCTGAACCTAGCTTGCTCAAGCCAAAGGCCTTCGATCTCAAGCCCAATCCTGATGATCTTCCAGAGAAGACTGGTAACAAGGTGTCTCGCTACCTTTTCTGTAAGGATATACTCTCGTCTCCGCCCAATAATCTATCTTACTGCTTCCAATAGTCAATTTCCTTTCGACCTATCGAAAGATCTTTGGAGTCATTTTCTTTATCAATCTTGCGGTCTTCCTTGCCTTGGTCATCAAGAATAAGGGCACTCCATTGATCACCGATGTCGCGAGCGCCTCCTCCGCTAATCTAATGGTCGCCATTCTCTTTAGGCAGGAGAACTTTGTCAACCTTTGGTACGAAATCGCCGTCAGCGTGCCGCACTCCCTTCCCCTGTCCATTCGACGCAGACTGGCCAAGGTCTTCCATTACGGCGGAGCTCACAGCGGTAGCGGTACCTCCGCCGTTGTTTGGTTTATTCTATACGTCGTCCTTGCCACCAAAGAATATATTGACGCCCCATCTACCGCCACGAGGAGCAATCTTATCTTGGCCTGGATCATTGTTACGATGTTCTCACTCATTCTCGCTTCTGCCCACCCACGATTCCGCGTCCTCTTCCACGACTACTTCGAGGCCGGCCACAGGTACGCCGGCTGGATCACGCTCGTCACCTTCTGGATTCACAACGGCCTGGTCGCCCACGTATACGCAAAAGAGGAAGGCATCCCCGTCGGTCTCAACCTCGCGAAGTCGCCCAACTTCTGGTTCTTCTGCATCTCCACCAGCTGCACGCTTCTCTCCTGGTCGCGCCTGCGCCGCCACGATGTGTACCCCGAAATCCTCTCCGACCACGCCATCCGCCTGCACTTCAAGTACCGGCCCATGCAGCCTTTCTACGGTCTCAAGGTATCCACCCGGCCGCTTCTCGAATGGCACGCCTTCGCCACCATCCCCGACGAGGACGAGAACGGCAAGATCAACGGCTTCTCAGTCGTCGCCTCCAACGCCGGCGATTGGACGCGCGAAACGATAAAGAACCCACCCAAGAAGCTCTGGGTCCGCGGGTACCCCCTGCACGGGCTTCTCTACACCTCGCGTCTCTTCAAGCGCATCGTCGTCGTCGCCACCGGCTCCGGCATCGGGCCCTGCCTGTCGCTCCTCTACGCCGACTGCACACCGCGCCGCGTGCTCTGGTCCACGCCGCACCCCGAGACGACGTACGGGCCCAAGATCATGAACGCCGTGCTCAAGGCCGACCCCGACGCGATTGTCTGGAACACGCGCACGCTCGGCCGGCCCGACATGGTCTCGCTCACGTACCAGCTGGTCTTGGAGAGCAAGGCCGAGGCGGTGTTCATCATTTCCAACCCCAAGGTCACGAAGAAGGTCGTCTACGGCATGCAGACCAGGGGAATCCCGGCTTATGGCGCTATCTTCGATTCATAAATCATCGGCTTTGTGTATAATAGAGACTGAAGCAGTCGCTTTAGGTGAGTGCAAGCCAGATTTATTCTATCCTCCTTCTAACGCGCATGTTTCTCAGATGTACATTTTTCACTCCATTTTTTCAATGAGTTTTACGCAAATAGATAAGCTCCCCTTAGTTTAGACTTGCACAAATGTGCACAAAGCATCGTATATGTAACGATAACGATTGTTGTAATGTAATATGATGATAACAATGTGAATTTTCGAAACACGAAAATACTAATACTGGCTTAATCAAGCTCGTTTCAGCCAATTACATCGGGTCCTCTTTCTTTATTCTTGTCCAGCCTCACTCTCTCACATGCATCAAAAAGTAAACTACGCGCCATCCAAATGATTGAAGTGCCATAAATTATAAATAGATTCAGATGCCTATAGATAGTATATTCACATCTCGACACGGCTTCGATGGGCGGAGTGACATATGGTTCGGGCACCGGAATGCACAAGGTGCTATCTAGTAGTATCGATATAGATATAGTTGTGGAAGCATACGACTGAAGTTATCGTTATCACTCGTATATCAGTCAGGGCCCTCCACGTAGGTATCTGGATAAATATAAGCGCTGAACGCTGTATAGAATCACTTCGATTCAAGTTCAAGCACAACCAAGAAGTTTTTATATATCCACAGTCTGACCTGAGTTGCATATGCAGAAGTGCTCGGCTCTGTTGGCTCACTCCGATGAAAAATGAGGCATCCTAATGCAAGTGCCAAGCACTCCATGATATGTACTCGGAGTAGGCAACAAGCGTGGTGCACAGTAATCAGTAATCGTATCGTCGATTCATGGTTCCACCACAAACGGTGGGCTATCATCGCAGATCTTATCCATCGCATCATATGGGTACCGGTGTGCGAAAAAATCATCTCATGGCCCAACTTGCTAACTCAGCAAAGAGTTTCGTGGTGCTGCCACGCCAAGTGAATCTAATGGAGCCCAGACTTCAGCAGCATAAGCAAACCCGCGTTCGACGCACCTTCCCACAGGCCGTTCACACAGCAGTGATTCGGCTTGATGTCGATAGAGTTCTGTGGGCATAAGGCTTACTTGCGGATGTAATTGTTCCGCACCGCAGTCGAATGCAGAGGTACTGGCATCATGGAAAACTTTGACGACTGGACGTAAAGGAATGCGCAGTCTTCGTGTGGTGAATGAGCGTCGTGTCCGCCTGTAAATGTTCTTCCCTAATAACGAAACTGAGTCATCACCGGTCCCGGTCATCAGTGATACTAGAATAATCGGAGGCAAGCAGACTCACAATAAGTGCTGTTCGTCTGGGAAGTGGGGTACAGGTTCGAAGATGTTTAATGGTCCCGAACATCGGATTGGTCGAACTAAAATTTATCTAGCATCTGAGAAAATCATAAAATTGCGTCAGCGAAGCGAAAAATTCAGCAGCAGAGCACGGATAAAACAAAGGTATGTCGTAAAATAAGACGGAAAGGATAGAACTTCCCGAGTCAAGAAGGGAAAAGGTGGATGTTAGCGATCAGCATCGCTTCACGTGGAACCGAGATCTTCGTCGGTGTGCCGACAATCTTTATGCCATATGCCCAAGACACAATCACAAAGGAGGTACCATGCACCCTTGGTTCGCTCGTATGATTCAGCATAGTTATCTGATAAGGGGCCTTCGTGTGCCATAATGTCGCAACATGACTAGCTAGTTTACAAATGTCATTCTCTTTCTAGAAACGCATCGTGCACAGGGTACTCGTTAGAAACATCTTGGAATGTAGAGAGGGCATGCTTGGCTCACCTAAGATCCAATCTGCTTCCATCATCCCCTCGATCTCGCCATCCAAGTATCACAATTATCACAATGTCACCTCTCACCTATACCCGCAGGAGCGCCAGCCACCCCACCAATTCCCAAACGGTCAGGCGAACCCCCACTCTCCCTTATCGTCAGGCCTAATCGCGCGCGCCGACGCCTTGAACGATTCGATTTGCTGCCGCACATGTTCGCACTCCGGATTCGCAGAAAGGATATTATACGCATTCGGGAGAGCCTCTTCGAGCATCTACATCACACCGACGAAGATGTAGGTGAGAAAGGAAGGAAGCGGGCAGCAGATGCACAAAAAAAAAGGGCCTATACCTTGACTCGAAGGTCAGACGTGGGGTGCGTACTGAAGAAGTTCATTTTGCCGCCTATCTTCGATTCCAGCTTGCCTAGTCGAGTGAATACCCTAGATATTGAGGTTATGGAAGCGATGCTGGGGCGAAAGCGGAAAACGCTTACTGAGGTGCCGCTGCGGGATTGTAACAAGCTCGGCTCATCAATCTCAGTCCAATCAGATCAGCTGCATTGGAACAAATTAAGATTAAATATCAACATGCACGTTGATTCGAGAGCGTACCTTCGTGCTCTTGCGTTCGGGAGTTCGGAAGCTCTAGAAATAATGAATGGAAAATATTGGTGAGACCGGCGTCGACGCCTATCACCCATGAAACCAATCCAAAAACGATCAAGCGGATAGTTTGGCTGGAGATACGCTCTGCGGTATGACGTGCAACTGAATTTGGTGTTTAATGGCAATCTGACATAGTTTCGTTAGTCCACCTACCAACATGGCCGATTTCTGGGGGGCTGTAATGAGTACGGCCTAAGTATACTTTGTTTAGCGCTTACCGTGTGATAGCACTGCAGCTAGCCCTTCTTCATCTTGACATATTGGAAGAATGCCGGTGAAAACCACAATCGTGCCTAGCAAACAGGTCAATTGAAAGAATCCAAAGAGCAACCATAACCTTACCAGGAACCGCCATCGCATTGATCATCTTCTGATCACTCACAACCAAGACATTCCACTCTTTCGTTGGGCCATAAACTGGCCCAGGATTAGCGGCAGCGCCGAATTGTGCATCGGGATTCCAAGAGGTTCCATCAGGATCGACGGTCATGCCGAAAGGAGAGAGCGAAGCGAGGGGTTGTTCGCCACTAAGAATGCCTAAATTCGAGGCGTGAAGAATCTGTGAGGCGACGCGCCGAACGTGTTTTGTAATTGGGTGATTCAAGGGCAGAGTTCTAGGTCCAAGTTCTGCGCGCAATTGCTTGTACATTGCCTCCGCTAGCTACAGATAATTAAACAGTATAGTAATAAGAGGAGCAAAGATTTGCTTGCCTTGGCTTCATATTCAGGTGATGTATTCATAAATCGCCAACGACCCGTCTCTGGAACCTGCTCCTGACTGAGGTAGATGATGATAAAATCCCCGACGATGGCATTGTGTAAGACTTACTGTGATACGTAGTATGCTGTTCCCAGAACACCAGTCCCGACAAAGATCTTCACCCGTATATCCCAAGTTCTCCAGTCGCGAGGATTTAGAGGCTGGTTAGGTTCGCCGCCTGGCGTCGAAAAGCGTACATAGGTAACCTGTCTTCGGGATGTTGAAGAGAATTGGCGGATTTTCGGATTGATACGTGGCGCCCTTCTGCAACCTTGGAAAATGGAAGTCGTGCGGAACATCTTTCAATGGCCTTTCCAAGTAAATGCCCAGATACGAGCAAGATAAGATTCAGAGGGAGCCGTATGGCAGCAAGAAATTATAGCAGAAGAGGTGGCCGGAGTGAACATGTCGTTCCTCGGCCGCGTCAACGTTTCACGCGCGCGTTTCAATTCGTCACACATCACAAGACGTTACCAGATGTAAAACCGGGCAGCCGCGGCCAATCGGGTAGCGGAACGATCAAGAGGAACATCAACATGGATGTCGTCTGAAATTCGTTGGAATTCATGTAAAAAAATAATGCCGAGTACCCGGATTGAACGAATGACCTTCTCATGTGCTTCATTGCGTATTTACGCAACTGTACAAGTGAGACGCGACTACCACTGCGCCAACACGGCGACGGAGGTTGGGCCTTCGTTGGTCTAGAGCTCCTGGGAGGCGTGATTGCTATAGAATAGAAATCCCGCCCGAAGAACATGAAAGCAAAAGAGCAAAAAACATATAGAGTACAAACAAAATGTAATCATTGGGAAACTAGACGACATGTAAACTAGACAACATGTATGGGTCGAAATTGATCTAGTTTCTCCTTACAGCCTTTTGCATAATAAACTGACACTGCTGGGGGTCAACTATTATTAAGGATGAAAAACGCATTGAAAACGGGTCCATATTTAGTTAAAATTAATAGAGTACTAAATATAGTGTTTTTAAACAATTGTGGAACTTTAGATTCAGCTCAAATTTTGAACAGTGCAGATTCTTTCCTTTTCAGATGATTTTTTGACCCTCAAAATCCTTTGTGAACACTTAATTTAGAAGTAAAAAGAATTTCGGCATTTGGATGCATTTTGAATGCATTTTGAACACATTTTGGATGCTTTTTTCATCCCCAATAATATAATCAAAATTTGGGATCCTACAAGCTGAAAGATCCATAAACCTTTGCCAAAGCCATCCCAGCAAAGGTTTATGGATCTTTCAGCTTAAAGGTTTATGGATCTTTCAGCTTGTAGGATCCCAAATTTTGATTATATTATTGGGGATGAAAAAAGCATCCAAAATGTGTTCAAAATGCATTCAAAATGCATCCAAATGCCGAAATTCTTTTTACTTCTAAATTAAGTGTTCACAAAGGATTTTGAGGGTCAAAAAATCATCTGAAAAGGAAAGAATCTGCACTGTTCAAAATTTGAGCTGAATCTAAAGTTCTATTCTGATTCCTATTGTCTTTTTCACTGCTCACAATTGTTTAAAAACACTATATTTAGTACTCTATTAATTTTAACTAAATATGGACCCGTTTTCAATGCGTTTTTCATCCTTAATAATAGTTGACCCCCAGCAGTGTGAACACGACGAAGATTTTTGCGTGATCATGTGACCATATTCCCACAGCCAAACAAAGTGCCCGTCGGTTAGATAACAATCAACAGGCGACGCTCAGGTTCCTCTGCTGCTAGTTTTTCTTGCAATGTACTTCAATCTATAGCTTTATTTCTCAACAATGTGTACATACACTCTACTCTGTACTATAATCACCATAAACCAGTGACTTAAAGGAGGAAAATCAGGAGAATCCTGGTGCACTTTTCAGGTATGGTGAGCGCCGGCTGAGCCTCGTTTTCCATCCTGCAGCCTTGTGCTTGATGCAACGTTGATGTCTAATGACTTTATTACATGTACCAAGCTGCATGTTCTAGGGATGCGAAGATGCTCTGCTGCAGAGAAAGGTTCAGGAAATGGGTATAAAAGGTGCACTTTTTGCAAACTTTTTGTTCGATCTCTTCACCAGGTCAACTCCTCCCACCTGTGCTTTCCACTGTCTCCTCGTCTCACCATCTTCTCATATGTCTTTGACCCGTTATACTATGAACGAGCCTGATGGAACTCCGTTCCAGGAGCTTGTCGTCTTTCCTACGCTCGCACCTCAACTTGCTCGCCCTCAGAACACACCAACCTTTGGAGGTATTGGTACGGCTCCGCAGCCTATGGTCGGGGAAAATAATGGCAAGTCTCACAAGTCACTCACCATATTTTGTCCTCATATAACTTACCTACCTTTTTGTTGGTCCAATGGCAG
The DNA here is from genome assembly GCA_014925825.1 of Pholiota molesta. Classification (NCBI taxonomy): domain Eukaryota; kingdom Fungi; phylum Basidiomycota; class Agaricomycetes; order Agaricales; family Strophariaceae; genus Pholiota; species Pholiota molesta. Next base: position 77,964 of record JACGCK010000020.1, read on the forward strand.
ACGAAAATCTACCTATTGGTGCGTAACACATTCCAAATTTCTTTGCTTGTATTAACACTATTTTACCAGTTCCAGAGCACACATTTTATCTTACGGCAGTCCTACATTATCGCGAAGCATCCACTGGCCAAGGTGCGAAGTCGAAACCAAAGAAAGCCTCGGAGACCAAAGGGGGACCTGCAATTCCGTTGTTCAGCATGTCTCGCTGTGACCTTCTCCAGGATGTGTTGAAACTACACGACCTTCATCAGCTCTTCCGGCCATCTGTGATTTCAGGATTCCCTGTTGAGATATCTTGGCCTGGCTCGCCGTAAGTGTTATTATCGTCCATCTTAATCCAAAATTATCATATTCATACGTATTCACAGTGGCGGAAAGACAAATGCCCCGACTATTCGTGACGACAACGAGTTCAAGACTATTCTGGATCAGCTATACCAGAAGAGGACCGTTAAAAATATTCTTATCAGCTTTGATGTTGATCATCTTGAGCCGTTCCGTATCTGTTCTGCAACAGTCCTCGATCCTCGTTTGGCACCATGGTCCACCAACATTCCAGAGATACGTATGGGTACTCAGGTCTGTTTTCATGTGGTCTTCCATTCATTGAATTTCACTGAATTTTCATCCTGAAAGGTTCCGCGCCCTGATGGCTTTGGCTCTGCTGATCAACTGCACGGAAGCATTATTATGGATCTGAGAGAAGAGTGGAAATGTGCTGAACACGACACAGGAGCATGCTATCGAAAAGATAGTGCCCACTTTCCACTCAACCGCTGGAAGACCAAGACTTGGGCTGCTGCGATTGTACGTCTGTCTATTTTATCTGATAAATAAGATATTTAATCTGCCTATAGGCCGCTAATGAACCTGGGGTTACAATGCGGGATCCACCATCGACGCTGTTCCGAGTTGACGATGCTTTGACTTCACGGGTCATCAAGTCTTGTGGAAGATCAGGGCCCCATTCTACTCACCAGCATACAGCTAGTGATTCTGCGATCGAAGCTGGTACGATCATGTCAGCATTCTTTACCTCTCTCTTGCAGCAGAACCATCTTATGGCTCCACTCACCCCAGCTTGCAAGCACCATATTAGCCCGATGTCATCTCCTGCAGGTCCTCCTGATTTGTCTTCACCCATCTCTATTCCTGAGGATAATCTTCCGATTGTTCTCGAAGCTTTCGGACATGCAAAATCTATTCCTGAAGAAGCTATAGATCTTGCAGTAGCTGGTCTCACGGAAAAGAGATACACTGCTGATACCCTCTCATTTGCAGGAGTTCAACGCCTCGCAGAGATTACCCAGTTTGCTGAAGGTGATGCTGCACAACTGATAAAAATTTCCAAGGAATGGATGGGCAAAGTTGAACGCAAACAAGCTCGCCTCGCCGTACCTGGATCTAGCCGTCATTAGGTCTTTAACACATATTCTCGATACACTCTTTGATACACACTCTCTCTATTACTCTACATTCTTTTTACTACGCTCTTTCAAATTACTTTACATTCATCTACTACTCAATATAATCGTCATTATCTGGTATATATCCACAGTCCCGGAACCACCCTGACGCTTTTGAGTGGGTTACAGTCTTACAGATTCTACGGCTTGATGGATCAACCAGGGTAATTTTTCGGGACTATCATACTCTTCTTCGTGACGTCGAAGCCATGCTTTGACGCTTGAAAATGCCTCTTCAATGGGATTAAAATCCGGCGAGTATGGAGGGAGGTAAACCAAACGGGCACCTATTTATCACATGAATAGCTTTGGAATAGCTTTACATTGAATCTAGAGTTCATTACTCACTGCAGTCGTCCTCAATCATAGATCTAATCTCTTCGTCATGGTGGATTGCACAGTTATCCATAACCACAATGCTCCGCCTTCCCGGATATGGATTTAAAACAGGAATCTAAAGCAAAGATGAGGATTTCAATGGAGATAATTGAAATAGGAACGTACAACTTGCTGTTGGAGAAAAAATATGAATCGATCACGGTTGATGGCACCTTCGAAGATATCCAGTGCAATGATACCATTGATTGTAAGGGCTGGAAGAATTGAATAGTGGGCGCCTCGAAGGAACGTTCCACGTCGCACACATGGTGTTCCACGTCGAGCCCATCCTGCAAGCCGCTGTGTGCTGAGATTATTGACAGCACTTTCATCAAGGAAAACAAAGAGATCGGGGTCGTCGTACTGTGCCATATTTCCCTCCCATATTGCCCTGAGTAGATCATTTCGCTCTTTGGCCTCCTTGGATACCGTCTTTCTGCTGAAGTCGAGACAGTCGATGGCACGTTGGATCGATGCTATTGAAACATTGATACTGCAATCTTCCACCAGCTTTGCATGAATCTCGTCCAAATAAATGGTTGGTTGCGACTCTAGCAAGGTGTCGATGTATGTACAATCTTCAGCATCAAGCAGCCGTGGTCGCCCCAAATGGTGTCCGAAGGGATTTATTGATGTACCATATGTATTGCTGTACTTTAAAATAGTGGCAATTGTTCCAATTGAACAGCCTGCTACGTCAGCAAGCTTTCTATATGGCCAATGGTATTTCGTACGCCACATTACTACCTGATCGCGCAAGTCTTTGGAGAGAGGCGGAGCCATGGTGAGTGCGGAGAGCGACTGATGTGTTATCTAGGCGATAATCACTCATGTTTGGCTGTGGGAAAGCAGTCACATGATCACTCAGAAATCTCGGTCGTGTTCAGTTTATTATGCAAAAGGCTGTAATCCGGAAGAGACGAATCCTCCTATCATTCAAATACTGACGCTTCCTTTCAATGACAGGGTCCTCTTTGAGAAGACCTTGAATGTCCAATTTTCCCTCTTCGGAATCTTTGAAAAGGCTGCTGAGCAAGGTTTTCGCGATTGCAGAAGCAAAATTCTGGTTAAGCTCGTGTTCGATGGTAAGGGGCACGTAGTCAATAATTCGCTGAAGCAAAGTATCATCATTTGACGTTGGCAATGATAAGAACTCGACGCTTACCTTGTAGGCGACCTGGAAATATGCTTGAACATTTGCAATGATCTTCAATTCCTCTTCGATAGTCCACGTTGTAGGAGTATCCTCCGATTCAGAACCCGAATGGGGTTTTGGGAAAAAATGGATGATGGTTGGTCGCGCAGGCCTTTCTACAACGGAAGACGTTGTCGGTCCTGGCCTTGACACTGGGCTTACAACATAGGGGACGGCGTAGGGGGCCGGGGAGTGGCCTATGTATCGTTGTAACCAAGCATGTCGTGTGGTTTTGTACTTATCGACCCATTTCTTTTCCTCTGAGGCGAGCAGATCGAAATTCTGCGTAAAAAGAGGGTAGCTTTCCAACGCCAGAATTTTTTTGACGCTACATAGGGCTTCCTCGATACATCTGTCCCGTTCTTGAAGGGATAGATCACTTGATAACGATATTAGAAACATCGAGACATCGACCACGTTCGAATTAAACACACCTGGCATATTTTTCGAGATCCTTGTATTGTCCGAAATGTTTATGGAGCAGGTTTTTCAAGAGGATATCGAGGTTACCGGTAACATCCTCGAAACAGGATATAGATGGTGTGGACCAAAGACCCGTGTATTGCTTGATGAGGACTGTCGTCGCTTCAAAAGGTATCTCCCCAGGTAGTTCCCACCCAATCGATCTAGATCATAAGGGTAGACGGTGAGCAAGGACCGATAAATCATGATAGTCCTTCGTACTGTTTGATGATACGTCGGACGTCGGACAAGCTGCGCGACGCTGTACGTGTGTCGACCAGGCTGCTGCCAGAGGTTTCATCATCCTCGAACGGCCGAAAATCCGGTGTCGTCATCATAATGTCGTTTTTGTATCGAAGGTACCGAGCCTTGTTCATCTGGATGAATCTCCTGTCCATTCGGTCTCCTCTCACCGCCTCCGACACATCTCTGCAAAATGCATTGACACGGAGGATAATTTCCGTCGATGGTTCGGCGTTGGACAGGGGCGGCAGACGCGAAATTTCCTGGTGACATAGAGCAAGCTCAACCTCCACCGCCTTCCTGAGATCTGGAAGGCTATCGACGATGATAATATGAGTAACATAGCATTGGCATAGCTAACCATACCAAAACCTACTTTCTTTCAATGCGATCTACCAAGAGCGCGCTGATGCTGCTCACGAAGTTGGGAATACCAAAACGAGTCCGATCCACCATCTTGTCCCATGGCGCGGTCGTGTCAAAGAAATGGGCGGCATTGCGTTGGGCTTCGAGAGGAGTGATTTTACGCTCGCGTTCGTCGTCGTCTGGGAGTCTGACACAGTAATAGCCATGCGTGGTGACAATTTCGCGACCCTCGAGAACTGCTTTCCATTTTTCTCGTCCTCCGGTTGAGCCTTTCGTCAAAGTATCGGGCTTAGTGAGAACGCCTATAAACAGGATTACTGACTGGGTAATGACGATAGTAGGGTTATGATATCGTACCGATGGTGCGGTCCTTTTCTGGGTCAGCCTTTCCAGCGAGAGTCACGGCTTGCATATTCTCGATGTCATCTAAAAGGTCATGATGAACAATGGATTAATGTGAGATAGAATATATATGTACCGCTCATTGGCATTGCAATGACTATTAGGGTATTTTGTCCGATCACATAGCTCTCGACTAACGTACGGACGATGGTGATCAAATCTTCATCGGCATTCTGAATTAAACCTAAAATCGGTGTTCAAAACCAAACATTAAATGAACCTAAAAGACAAGCTCACCAGGCAAGTCCACGAACGAGAGATCCGTTGCTTCTGGATCCTGCACCTTCACATGTACAACATTCTTTGAAAACGGAAGGATATCCATGTCGCTCTTCGCATTGTTTCGCAACTCGGCAGCCGTCAAATTGACAAAGAAGCTCGGAGGACGATGCGGACTGAGAATCGCAGCCTGTGCACGCCTTATCCACAGCTCAACCGCGTCCTTGTCCCCGATTAAGGCCGGGCCAAAAGGCTCGGTTCTGTTAGAGCCAAGGGGAGTCCCATCCGCGTTGTACTCGTACGAGATCTCAATTCTGCAGGACCACGAGCTAGCATCGCTTGACATGGTGCATACCATAGGGCATCTATAGATAGTACGAGTCAATATCCACTATAGTTGCGCTGTAGACGGGATTACCGTGTACAAGTTCCACTGTCCCGTGGCACATTGATCTAACAACAGATCGATAAGGCGTGAAAGTATATATCTGAGTATAACCTACACCGCTGACTGCTTCCACTAAAGAGCTCTTGCCGCCTGTAGAAGTTCAAATGAAGTACTTGACAGGGATAGAGCGGTATAGCTTACTGGACTGCCCGCCAATGACAACAACTCGAGGCAGGTCAAATATCGCCTCCGCCCTATTCAGAATTGTTCAGACTATGTGCACAGTCTGAGGGGGGGCAATCAAACGGCTTACCCCAGGTCGAGAAGGTCGTTATACAGACCCATCAAGTCTCTGCACTTGCGAGCATAGTCGCTAGAGGAGATCGTCTTGACGTCGCCAGAGGACTGCGAAGAAGCAGAATGTGAAGTGAATATTGACATGGCTGGCTCTTTTCCATCCATCGATTGCTTCAAGCACGGTGGTTCGACTGGAAGAAATAGGGCGGCCTCATTGAGAGGTGCGAGTATTTAAGGGCTCCTAGCGTACATCGCTGGTGCCACGATGTAACGTAAGAAGTTTATCCTGCGTCTGCGATGAGAGCTGATAAGTACAAGAATAACCCGCAACACATAACATGACCCACAATACGCAGCATGCGCCGAGAATGGGCCAAGGGCCAGCCTGAAAATGGATGGAATGGCGTCTGAACGGGGGATGTTATCGTATGATTTGAGCCGTCAACGACTTCGAGACCAGATACCGATACAGCAAATCTAAACCTGGGTGAGTCGAGTTAACGATAAGCACCATCCACATGAGAAATATCTTGAAAGAATTTTGATTGGCGCCCAACAGAACTTCTGGAACATTCAAGTTTGGAGTCCTCAGAAGAAATATGGCATCATCCCCCAGACTGACGGTGGCGGTCAATGTGAGTGCTTCATGCACATGGGTAATCTTGAGCACATGGCCTCTGGCGACACGAGTTGGGGGAGGAGGCGCATTGAAAGTCATAGAGAAGACTGAAAAGTAAATGGTTGACCTCGAAGACTAAGAATCAAACAGAAGTGGCAGTCGTGGCGAGATGTTTGCGAGATGCCTCGGAGGAACTGCAGACCAAAATATCTTTGAGCTCCGCTGTTGCCATCGGGCCGCGGGGTGTTGGATCTGATCAAACGTTGGCCTCGCGAATTCTTGTTCATAGTTGGCCAGCTGGCCTTTGGTTGGTCTGTACAAGTTCAAATAATGCTTCCTTTTCGTCCGGTAAATACTCAAAATCCTATTTATATTTTACGCCGACCAGTGCCTTTAATGTCTCGATTATCATTAGGCAACTATTTACAGCATGGCGCGCTTGTGCATTGTAATTCAAGTGCTCGTCATGCTTGTTTAAACAGCAAAATCATTCTCTTCCACCTGGTTATCCGAGGCAGAGATGTAAAATCTACAAAGCCTACACTCTTCCTGCATTTTGATGAACACGGTCGATCTCCTTTAGTCCCAAGACTGAAGTCGAGATTGCTTGCATCTCTTGCCACGGTGGACCATCCGACGAAAAGTCTGCCCCGTTGAAAACGTTCACGCTAACATCTATCGACTGCATACCATCCTGTATTCTGTTGGAGATGGCTATGGGGTCTATACTTGATGCATTGTGAGACTGTGAAGTCCATGTAAGCACAACGGATCACCGCTGCCGAAAGGCCCAGTCCCCACCGATGGATCTATGACAATATCTGGAATAACTAATGTCCTTTCGAACTCTGCTCGAAGGGACGATCGGGAATTTAACGTCTTAATTTATATCAGATCTGAATGTTGCATATCTATTGAATTTAAATCTTGGGCTCACCCTTAGCAAGATGTTCCTGGCAATGCCTTCATCAAGACGGGAGCACGTATCCTTAGTTCGGCTTATGAGACTCACGTATATATCCTCCCCATAGGCTATATTCTGGGCGTCAAATATTTTTATCAAGTTTAGAAAGATGAATTACCCACAAATGCGAATATGACATGGAAATTGGTGTCAGGAAATGCGGTCTGAATCAAATCAGTGGTGTTCAGTCCATACACCCAGAATATCGCTCACAAAGGTAATAAGGTCCATAATCTGATAGTTTTGAGCTCACAAGATTCTATACGCCCAAGAAGAAGGTAAACTTACACAAAAAACTGCACCAACCGCTGCAGTTTCGATTGAGGAATAAATTATGCGAGAGATAACATTATCGCTCCCTGGACAAAATGAGAATTAAATGAACGAAAAACAAGGAAGAGAAGAATCACACTTCGCTGTCCGGTGCGACTTTTGCTCAGATAACCCCAAAGAAAAAATCTGGTAATCAAACATCTCCATGAGTAAGACGATAAACAGTACTTTTTTTTCTCAGCTCAACACTCACGTTATACTTAAGTCCGTGACAACGGCCAGGATTTGCCAGGCATCTACGAACGGTATTAGTCTAGAATACGTAGCAAGACTTCCCAAATAAGTAAGCGGCCCAGAAATTTGGCGATAACTTGAAATGAATTACTCACTTTGAATTTGTAAATGCGCTGGCAGAGCAGGCAATTCCAGCAGCTGCTTGGCCTGTAGAAAGAACGCAGAGCACGAGGAATACGCGCTTCGACTGCGAAAGCTGCCTGATACGCCACGAGAGATAGATTTGTATCGGAAATGACGTTCTTCAAAGATGGTCAACGTAGAATTATAATGTACTGCAGGACAAGACTCACAGGCTGGTTACGATGGGGGTGGCAGAAAATGGCCACAGGGCTGTCAGGAGGTATTGCGGATTGTTGAAGTTTTCAACGACGTAAACCCAGAGCATGTATAGCAGAGAGCACGTATGAAACGTATCTAACCAGAAAGTCCAGTTCACGAGCAATCTATAGACAAGGATCAATAGTGGACCGCCGGATAATAAGGAACAGCCTCACTTGATAACGATGGTATCAGTCATTTTACTATGTTCCCAATAGTGAACGAATTGGAGCAGGCAAATTCCATACAGAAATGCGTTGAGGACTGTTCCAATCAATAGAGGCCCAACGACAAGTCTAAAATCGTCCGGGAAGGCAGCAGGATTACTCATGTTTGGGATCGACGAAGCTCTACACGGGGAGAGAAGGAAGAGCGAGTAGGGGTGCTGAGAGCGACGCCATCCCTGTTTATATCTGTAGAAATATCCCGTATATTACTGCATGGCTTTGCACTGTTGCGTGTTTCTAGTTCGTTCATCTTCTTGACACCGCGCGAACTCGGATGCGGCATTCCCAATTCTATTAGGGAATACATAGGGGGCATGGTTTCGCCTGTCAGACAGGTCAGAGTACGGCAAACCTGGCAGTGCAGCACAACATACTAAAGCTTGCGAATGGGCGTCCCGAAGGAGAAAATAAGTGCTGCGTCTTATGAAGCTCGCCGATATAGCCAGCTCCGAGATACCGTGGATCGAAAGTGTTACGCGTTGCTCACCATGCAAGGGACTGTAATGGAGGAAAAAGAAACGAGGCCGATAGAATTCACAGTTTTAGTCAAAAGGAAAGGTTTGTGCTCAATTCGAGGTTCATTTTGGTCACGCGGTACAAGATTCGACCCAATTTGAACATCTCGAGGACCGATTGAAGCCTGTTGAGGCGCATCGAGGATAAGAAACGTGTTGAGTGCGTGTTTTCGATTTGACACTTGTATTACATATATGTCATAGTAATTAGATGATTCGTATCATTTGCAGTCGGATTTTTTCAGACCCAGTCATCGATATCGATGATCTCCAAATGATCTCTCTCGAAAAATGGTTTTGAGTTATCTGCAAATAATTCTGACTTTGACTTCTTAGAGAGAAGCAAAGCCACAATTTTTTTTATTGGGACTGACTATGATACCGAAAGCGCGATGATGTAACGGACAGGAAATTACTGTCAGTGTTATTGCCCTATAATCCGTATTATCGGACATATGAGCCGTAGAGTTTTTACCCCAGTTTGATATTGCTACCGATAGACTCGTACCCTGTATCTTTGAATGCCTAAATCCAGAAATTCTGTAGTGTAATATTAAACTTTGTACCATCTAGCTAGCAGAAATTTTGACATGATTGCCGAAGATGGAAAACCTTACAGCAAGTGGCGGGTCCGCTGATGTACCATTTGATAAAAAACAATTGAGATGTCGTGGTCCACGGACAGGGCAATGGGGACAGGGCAATGGCGCTCAGCTCGTGCGCGAGCATGTCCTGTACGTTCCGATGGATCCGTCCTGCCAACCCCCCAGTGCGTGATCTACGCTCTCCTTCTCGCAGGGCCGGCTGCCGTCCAGGACGAACGACGCATGTAGGAAGGGGCTACAAGACAGGGCGGGTGCTTGTCGGCGGTCGATGAGGTGTCGCAGGCGTCGAAAGAGCCCGATTGGGTGGGAGGTCGTCGCCCATCGCGCTTCGCAGGGCCTTGGACTATGCAGATGGCGATGATCGTTGAACTAGCACAGTCGTGGTAGCCGCGGCCCCGGATCTGGGCAGAAAATGGACTTGTGGGCGAGCGAGCAGTGTTGGCGCGGTGAGAGGCAAGATGTCGTCGTCGCGGGTTTTCTATCATGTACGGTGGTCGGGTGTCTGTGTTGTCATTCGCACCTGCCGCTGTCGTTGCGGGGTGGTCGTGGTCCTGAAGTGGAGGGCGAAAGTTTGGCGTTAGACCGCGATGGAGCACCCTTGGACATGGATGACTGGTGTAGAGAGACGATTTGTGCGGAATGAATAAAGATGAGGTGGAATTCCCTGGAGCACAAATCGCAGCTGCTAAGAGATCGGGAACTGAATTAACGGAGGTGGGCAAAATAGATACTTACTGAAAGACGCAAAACCATCGCACGACAACGTGGAGTAGCGAAAGGCAAGCAAGCGACCTGAATTCAGACTGGCCCGAAGGAAACGATGAAGACCAACACATTTCGGCTGATCCAACAAACTAGTGGTGCTGCACTGCTGCTCAACGCTGAGCGCTGAGCGCCGATCAATGATCAATGCTTGTCGGATGAGCGATGAATCGATGACAGGTTAAGGAAAAAGGCACAACTGGTTGGATATAACAGCACGAGTGCCAATCAGTAAAAATTTATCATTTGCGAGGAAAATTGTAGTCTATAAACGAACTTACGTTGCCAGCATTCAACCTTTTATGTTCATCGTAACTCCAACACCCACTGTACTGATATCAGAGGCGCGAACCAGAAGGAGGGTAGATAAACGTCTAAAGCGTCGGTATCCGATGTCCAGGCACCCATCCTTATCCTTGGATAATAGGCCACCATGGATGCATAGAGGGTCGTAAATAGTACGCCCAGGCGTACAACCTGCGTAAGCCGGTCAAGTATTCTTGTGATATTCAGTGGCCAACTAGAGAGACGTCATATGCCACACATAGAGTGAGAATTAAGCTGGATGCATTGTGAGAGCAGCTGAGTGCTGAACATCTGAAATGGTTGCAAGACTCTGCGTCGTTGGAGGCAGGGCCGCCGTTGTGGAGGGAGGAACCGGGACTCGGGACCGAGAACGCCAATGATTTATTACTGTGTGGGAAAATTGGAATCTATCCTTTGCTACCAACCACCGCCCTCACAGTATTTATGACGCTCGATATCTACACCGAAACCTAAAGTCCAAGCTCCAGGAAGAGGGAGAGGTGTGTGATATGGAAAGAAGCTTCGCCGACCACGACATCCACCGGCTCGGTTCAAAATTCGACATCGAAATCGTCGAAGAAGCGTCCTATCTTGTATGGTATATCTGGAGGGATACCAAGCCTTCCTACTCGAGGCTGCAAGATTGCATCACTGCACTTACCACAGACGAGGAGCTATATCGAGCCTTGAAAGTTGCTCATGCTGAGGGAGACTACAGGGCCATTCGAGAGTGGAAGAGTACGTGTCGCGTCATGATTGTCCCAAACTAGCCTCACCGAAATTCCTACAGCTGAGACACCCGAGGATAATCCTCGTCCTCAAGATGTTAGGGTAGAGATTGTAATAGACAACATTTTACGCGAAATCAACCCCATGATGAACAAATTGGTTGCCGGAGATATCGTCCTTCCAGCATGGGCCCCTGCAGAGGGTTCCCTGGACATAGAAGTTGCCGAGCATTTAATTTCTTTGAAGATTCCCTGCTTGAAAGGAAAACCGAATCTCCTTCTTCACGATCTGGGAAGCTTTTCTCGCGACGAACAATTGGAAAGGCGGCTAAAGAACATTTTCATGGCAAACAATCATACGTGGGTGGACCCTCCTGTTCATGGGCGCAGATCATGATAAGCATCCTCAGATTTCTCGTTAACACATCAGGCTCAGGGAAGACAAGGCTTCTCCTTGAGGGTTTGTGCCAGAATTGGGGTTTCTATTTTACATCTCTCGTCGACTCCAGTCTCCTGGGATCAAGTGACGTCCAGAATAGCATCCAAACCCACATTCCGGACTCCCCAAAATTTCGACGCGTCATCCCTCCAATGGGCTCTGCCGGGTATGAGGCTGCTCTCAAAGTGAACCGTGAGATCGCCAATCGCGCTTTCCGACAGATCTTTCTTGCCCGGTTGATCATATTTAACTTGTTCACTGAATCCATGACGGAACACATCAAAACCCATGACAGAGGCTCCTCGGACGTTTGCGTTTACAAGACTCGTTGGCTGCTCCTGCAGCTTCAGCCGTCTTTTGCTCATCCTCAACTGTGGGACGTTTTCGACGCATTGTCTTCGAAACTCTCAGACGCGTCGGACGGCTACATCAACGCGCAAACGAAAATGTTACTGACAAAGGTCCGCAGTCAGTGTTCCGGATTCCGGATGGATGCGGCGTTGACAGCCACTCAAGTATCAACGTCGGATGCCGCGCAAACCCCTCTATTCTGCGTACTCGACGAAGCACAACACGCCGCAACCCAACACAGTTCCTCCTTTCGATCGGATCATAACGGTGCTCATCGTCCAATCCTCCGGGAGATAGTCAAAGCTTGGGAAGGGCAATCGTTCGGCCAAGGTGTCTTCATGGTCGTAGCCGGCACTGGGATATCAAAAGACGTTGTCGACCAAGCAATGGCCTCTGCGATCATGAAGGATTCCAAGTATCGATGGTGTTCAGATACCGGGGCGTTTGACCAGACGGAAGTACAGCGACAGTACATCCAGAAGTATCTTCCGCGCAATTTTCTCGAGTCCACAGCAGGCATTAGATTGCTCGAACGGGCGTGGTACTGGTTACATGGACGGTATGTCATATTCAATGGTCACTAGTCACTTTGATAGTCTGACAGCAAAACTCCTCCAGATATCGATTCACTGCCGGATATGTGGCGGAGCTGCTCCTCAACGGTTTCAAACGACCTCATGGTCTACTAAACGCATACGTTCATCATTTCACCAACTTCAACATAACTGACGCCCCTCATTTCGTTAAAAACGAAGATTCTCATCCCTTACCCGTACTGTCCCAGTATCGCCTCGACTTCTCTAAACTAAAGAAGAGTAAGCATTTCCCTTGCGAGTTTCGTCTGTACGCGATTCAAATGTTTTGCGTTATAGACAGCGATATGTTATCGACTATCCATCATCTGACTACGCATTATTTGATGCGCTCCGTTCTACCAATCACCCTTGGAAAAGATGAAGCAATATACGTCGAATATGGCTTTGCCCGTTTCGTCGATTCGGAAACAAAAACTGTCGCTGTAGACGAACCGTTGGTGCTTCTCGCAGCAACGCACTGGATCAACTCGAACCATCGATCAAACTACAAGTTCTTCGCCAAGCAGATCCACCTACATGACCCCGATTCCAATGGCTTCGAGAACTACATCGCTTACTGCATCGACATGCTTTTCTCATCTCGACGACGCGTCAATGAGGTTTTTCTTTTCAATGGGACACCACCTCCGTGGAGTGACCTTGAAGCGGAGCTCGTTGCTCTTCACCGAAATGACCTCAACGTTGTCGAAGAAAATCCAGTGCGGCATTGTCAATTCAGGGGCCCATCCGTGACGCTGGGGACTAACGCGAAATCTCCGGAAAATATCTCGAAGTGGCTCGCTCACCGCTCACATACTCCGATCTGCTTTCCTCATATCTCTATGGGTCCAGATCTAATATTCGTCTTGAAACTCTCTGACAATTCTCTTATTTGGGTAGCATTGCAGGCCAAATACACCCTTGGCAGGAACTATCTGCTTTCCAGAATGGATCTCCGACGCGCAATACGCAGTGTGACGCCTTCCGCGTTCTTCATAGACAAGGTAATCTATCCTTTTCCGCATTAACACGACGCAATGAACCATACTATTTCACGACAGGACGGCAAACAGTTCTCGCCCACCAGCTATCCCAGCCTCGTGGACGACACCAGCCACCACCTGCTGGCCTTGCCCCACCGGCGCGTCGACGCTGGAAAATACAGTCTCCTTCGCGTTGTCGCGTCGTTCCCTGCCGAGACCAATCTCAAGAGGTGCCTCAAGGAAGATCCAGACGCTGATGGACATCCTATCGCCAGCCTCAATATGTCCTTGGTCAAGCAAGTTACTCGGCGGCTTTCGCCTATTGATTTTCTCCAAGGGCTCGAAGATCCGCTACAAAATTCAGGCAAGAGAAAACGTGGAGTAGAGCTAACGAAACGACGTATCAAGATAAAACTCAACTAGATTATATATCGCTAAAGTATATCATTGGAATGTTATTCGAACTTGTACACATTTTATTTCATTGTATTTATGCCTTCCAAAAGTTCATGTTACATATACCACTATAATTCCGTCGAATTTCAAGATTTAAAGTATGTCAAAATGTGGTTCTGGATGATAAGTTTCTCCATCTCAGTCAGCCGTTCTCCATGCACATTCGGCGGAAGCCTGTCCAAAACCTCGTGGATCATTCCAGGCTGCCACATTGACATGCTGAATAGATGTTCCGGGGTGGAACACCCAAACTCGAGAAAGCTTTGGAGGTGATGCGTCATAGATGGTACGCACGCGTCGAGAAATTCGTAGATAGGCCGAACGGTTGCTCCATGCTGATGTGAGGGTACACCCGAATCGCCGGGACTGTGAGTGGAAGGCACTGGTGCGCTTGACCTTTGAGAAAATGCGGGGGGTTGGGTTTGGCTAAGAAGAGACGAGCTTTCTTCAGAAAAGGCTGGTTCTTTCGGAGGCGAAGCTTGGCTGGAAGTGGTAGGGATGCGGCTTGACTTTGATGCTTGCGGCGTTCGATCTGAAGGAGCTATATTTTCTTGATTTTCTTTTGTGCTTTTGGACAAATTTGAGGTATCTTTGTTTCCAGACGGAGTTGGTTCAATCCGACTTGAACTTTCTACTGCAGATGACTATGAATATAAGCGGATATGAGCACGGACCTATAAGATATAATGGTGACCGACTCACCCGAAGATTGAGAGATGCAGAAGGTATTTTCGCCTTGGTGCTCTCCTTCATATGATTCTTTATTTTTTCCCGCTGTTTCTCTTTGTTCCTCACTGCCCTATGTGACGCATGAACATAGAGGATATACTTGTTCAAATGATGCAAGAATTTCTCGCTCTCTTTGACTCCTGAGCCGAAGATATCAGGATATTTCTGTATAATCTGGGATCAAATTTAGATGCTGCATAAGGTGGATATGGCATCAACTTACCTTTCTCTTGACTGAACCAGTTTGGTGTTCTTGGATACTTGCCACTCTCTCCAAATCCAGCTCCTGGCTAGTTATGCGCCTGATGGTTAACTGTGAGGGATTTCATGTAGCGTATCAGTAACCAGTGCGTCTCGCAATGACGCCAGTTTGATCATGACTTACAAGTATCTCTTCTACTTTGTCTTCATTTTCCGTCTGTAAAACCTTCCTCAACTGAGATGGTGAACTCTGCGCAGGTATAACAGAAATGAGTATCAAGACCAAAATGACACAAACACGAAAATCCGTTGCGTACCTTCCTACGGTCATATCCGAAGTTGTTTGAAACGGGTGGCCGGTTGGAAGCTAGCTCGAACATCTTGTTGGCTTCAAGTCATAGAATACTTAGATGACTCAGTCAATCTTGGCGTACCCATTAGCAAGTCCCAGAAGTAATTCCCAATTTGTTGGCCTAGGCTTGGGATGGCGATGAGGAATGAAGTTGGGAGAAAGGAAGTTGGGGTTGGCGATCACAACGAGTCCGAGTCAGCAACTGGTTCTAGAGTTGAAACTTCTTTTCATGGAAGCGGCCTTTAAGCTTTAGAACAAGAAGTTGGATTTCCGCCGCAATCCGAAGCTCCATACATAATTCGAAACATTTGCAAGTAAATTCATATGCCGACCCTGATGGATAGGATAGGCGCCTGTAGTAGTTCGAAGTTTGTTGATATTAATAAAAAGCTAGAAGAATCGGATACGCCAGTTCCAACTTCCAACCAAGTGCGAATTACATCACGGAAAATGAACATAAGTATTCTTGGCCATTTATATCCCATCAGTAGCCATGAACTCGGTAGAAAATGGATCGATTTTGAAATTGGTACAGCAAAACACAAACCAAGACACGACCATACATATTGGAAATCGGAATAAACAAAAAAAAGAAAAGAAGATTGTAGGATGATAACCAAGAAGCAGCACACCGGATGTAGCGAACCACAAAAGGTTTACCTTATCTTTGTCATGCGCTGGATGATCGTACAACTGGTACAGAGAGAGAGAGACGTGATATAGAAGGGAGGGAAGGATAGGATAGGACTGGATGTGTGAAGAGAAATGAAACAGTTCTTTCGAAGTAACGAAAGATGTAACCGTAACTGAATCAGTCCCGCTGGGAGAAAGTCGGCCGAGATAGATCATACCTACGTCTCGTCGCGCCACCGCGTCTTCCACATTGTCCATTATATTGCCCGGGTGCGATGCAAACCATTCGACGAGACTCGAAATCGGGCTCCATGTCTCCAACCTTCATCAGCGATGCTCTGTGCTAATAGTAGCCGGCCGAGAACGGCACATCAAATGCCCTGTCTCTCTTCTAGTATAATCACTTTGCTTGATGGGCTGATTGTCCTCTATTAATGGCTTCATAGTGAGTCACTGCACAAAAGAGCAAAGGTGAGGCGTACCTTTGATTGACTGACTGCATGATTATCACGGGTCCGGATCCAACTTCTCGCCACGGGCGAGGACTCGGACGACCTTAGTGGGCTGGGAGACCATTTCCATCATCGCCATAACGGCCGCCGGGCGTTCGACAAGACCAGATTTCGGACCGTGCTCGCTAGCAGAAGGCCTCCGTCCACGGGGGTTCGCATTGCGCTTTGGGCGCTCATCCTCTGCATGCTCGCCACCGCGACCGGGAAGCGCGGGGTCGATTTCGAGGAGCTCGATCCCGGCTTTCGCCGCCCAGGACGAAACTAACGCGCCGGTGGATCGCTGCTCGTATCGGTTCCCATGAGCCGCAGAGGGCGCGGGTAACGGAACCGGCGTCAACGGCGTTTCGGCGGCAATGAATGTGTCCGGAACGGCCTGGGGCGAGGTGTTTGGGGCAACGGAGAGGATGGCGAGGACCGCTTTCAGAGGATGATCTTTCGTGATGGGCTTGAGCTCTTCCTCCGCGTTCTCGGTCTCCCATCGAGCGCAGCAGATGATGCGGCGGACCCATTCAGGGCACGTGGCTGCTTGCTTTGCGGTATCGTCGAAGGAGATCTTGTCCCAGAGGACGAAGGCGTCGTCCCGCTGAACACGGATGCGCGGGTTGGTGCCAACTTGAGCTTCGAGGATGCGAGATGCCGCTCGCGCTTTCTGGGCGAGAGCCGACGTTCCTTTCTTCAGGAGATCGAGTGTATTGAGTGCTGTAAAGACCGTATAAGCATGGAAACATGATGCCACAGACGTTGCGTACCTTCAAGCGGAACTATGACAATTTCGTCCCGACCCTCCCTGCACCACTTCTTCACCTGATACAAGGCATGGATGAGGATGCTCGCATCGACGACAACGACGTCGGCGTCTCTGTCCTTCCGCTCTTCCGGAGCTCTGTGGTGGATGGTGGTGATGCCTCTGTCGAAGTCCTTGTCTTTGCGATCTTTAGCCGGGGCCTTCTTCTGGGGCAGCTTGATACCAGAAGCGTTGGAGCCCCTCTTCTGGGCACCTTGAGATGCATTAGGCGCCCTCCTGTCCCGCCAGTTACCTGAGGCCGGTCCGTTTACTGTCTTCTCCAATTGCTCGACTTGGTGGCTCAAGAAAGCGGCTCCGAGTGCGCGGGACATGGCCAGCTTGTTGTTATTGGCATTTGGGATCTAAAAATGAATGAATTAAACTTATAAATTGAGCGTGCTGCCTCGCACTTACCTTTTTATCTGCCATTCTGTGTTGATTCGAAGCAAGTTCAGCAATTCGCGGGGCAAGAACCCATTCATTATGATTAGTCATCCACGTGACTACTCAGTGCCACCAAACCTCGGAGTCATCATGATCAGTTACTATTATGGTGCGCGACCCCTAGTCACCGCTACTTTTGGACAGCCGCCAATTTGGCGGAGGAAAATTTTTTGATTTCGGAAGGGTAATCTGGCAAATATTTTGCAATGAAATATCGCTCAAAAGCTACGCTGCACTACTGGAATTGATACATGACCATTGCATGACCAATGAAGCCACTCTTTCCAACCAATGACCCAACCACAAGAATAATTTTGGCACACAGATTTGATGAGAGAGCTCAATTTATCTCAGTCAAAGTAATATAGCATCCATTGTCAGTTCCAGAGAGATGCTCGGGCACACTTGGGGCTTGCTTTGGGCAGTGTGGCACAAGTCCGGCATGCAGGTTTGCACGTCTTAAGCTTCTCGGCCCGTCGGCCCGTGCCGAGAACCTTCCTTTTTGGGACAGACCGCCAAATTCGTGTGGGGGAAATTAATAACTCCTTCAGTTTTCATGCAAATGAAAAACCCTTTGGTGGTTTTGTTCGTCTACTTAAAAAGAGCACTTTTACCAAGTAACTAAGAAAACGGTCATTTTTTGGCCATGCCCTTTCGTTTGTACAAAAGTAGTGGTGACTAGGGGTCGCGCACCATAGAGTGACTACATCTTCTTGAATATTTTTAGATTTTTAGGAAGACTCTGGCGTTGCACCGTCAAAATACATCTACCTACTACACCAAAGAAGTTTATTTTTCCCATGATTTAAAACATGGGTAAATGCTGGATTTATTTTTGCTGCCCGTTTCGCACAGAATCATCTAAAATTCTAATTATTTCCCATCAATCTCCCATAGTTCCATTCGTAAAACAGCCAGCCGTTGCCCAGCCCAGACGAGGAAGCAATATATGTACAGAGTCCTTGAAACACACCCAGAGACCTTGGTAGCATACAAAATAGGATAATATGCTTCTGTCCCATCTCCCCATGCCCAGTTCCCACCCCGGCCACTGCGATTCGATCATTGATCAATTGAGATCAATTGAGATCACTCAAGGAGTTGTCCATTTACAGTGGGTGACTTTCCATAACTCTAACTTGAATATCTATCTCTAAATACATGGCAACAAGGGTCCTTGGCCGAGGTGCCGTTGACGGTACAACCTCCGAGCTGTCAACTGGCTTTCAAGTTGACAGGTCTAAATCTCGTATTTGGAAGAGGCCTCTACCCCCCCTCTTCCAAATTTTGAATTGTCAAAAACTGTCACCCGTTGCCATTCAGGACCCTATTTTTCCTTTCTCGCCAGATGTCCCTTTCCGGCACACCGGCATCAATGCCGACCCTAGCTCGGCGTCCTCCCGCTCATTGCCCTCATAGGTGCAACAGCTATGCTCGCCGGCTCGGGTTATCGAGCAAAATTAAGGAATAGCATAGCCAGAAGATATTACTATTGACATCACAGCTTTATGTCCCAAAAAATCTCATAGAATGCTTCAGAGAGTCTTAGAAAGGATTTTTCGACGATCTCATCCATTGAATTCAAGATATCAACTCCAAATTTTGGTTTATGGGCGTTATGGAAATTCGACTTTTCACCATTTGAACTCCGACTGACGTCGCTTAACATTTCAAGTTCTAAATAATTCAAGTTATCGTTACGGAAAGTCACCCAGTGTACACGCTTGATGTAATGTCTTTATGAGCAAAGATGATCATGTCGGCCTGTGTGACTTTGGACTCGCCGTCGCCTCTTTAGATTTCGCCACATTGGGCCCTCCACCCATATACCTACCCTCTCACTATTACTGTGCCAAAAAATTAAGGCGCGCCGACATTTTGAACTACGTTTAATTGCTTCTGTGCTCCTCTCCGAAAGATTTCCCTAAGATTTGTTGCCCTCACTACTCGATCAAGAATAAGTACTAGCGATTTTATGCATAGCATTCTTTCGATGACGGTGCTTTTGATGAACTACCTCTGACCTTGCGTCCTCATTTTTAAAATATCTTTCCAATAATTCCTCGCTGGAGTGTAGATCGGCAGACATGTTGGTAACGAAATGCGAGGCTGCATTCTCTCTGGGGCGGAAGAATAGCATTTCATCCATCTTGTCAGACTGCCGTTAATTTTTGTTTGATCAATAACTCGACCATGTTTTCAGGACCTGTACTACTTATCCGTTAATTGGTCCTTTACGTTGTTCTGCTTTGTATCGTGGTTTCCACAAGTGTGCACTTTTCTCCTTTTGAAGAAGTACTAATAACTAAGGTTACACTCGAATAGAAACAAAACAAATCTAAAGGTTCTTGTCACTACGACATTATAGCTATGCAAGTGGTCGAACTATCAATTACATACTGATCATCATTTTAATAAATGTCTATGAAATTAAGACGCTACAAAGTTTCCATAAAGGAGTGTGGATATAAAAAGGAGCGAACGCTCGAATACTTTCGTGCGCAAGAAAAGAAGAACCCGGAGAGTCCAGGTTCAGAGAAAGTTTTACCAAATTTGTATCAATATCGTCGTG
Organism: Pholiota molesta; assembly: GCA_014925825.1. NCBI lineage: Eukaryota > Fungi > Basidiomycota > Agaricomycetes > Agaricales > Strophariaceae > Pholiota > Pholiota molesta. Next base: position 98,025 of record JACGCK010000020.1, read on the forward strand.
GCTGCTGCGACCCACATCACTCCGAAGGTCAGCATTTTATCGGGTAGTGCAGCGCTTGTGGTTTTCGAGCCTGCAAGAACCCAATCTCTATGTGCCGCATAGAGCTGTATCACAAATGCCTGCCCCTCCGCGCTCTGATTTCCCTCCACGCCGTAGGAATGGGGGTTCACCACCGGCGTCAGCCATCCGTCAGTGGTTAGATGCTGATAGCCGGTGAGGGCCGTGGTATCGTTCGCGGAAGGGAGCGCCGCGGTCGTGCTAAACAATGTCGTCCGAGAGCGTTCGGCGAAAGGTAGGTAGGTATGCTGGTTCAGAAGAACCGAGGCGCGGTATACTGTGCTGGCGAGGAGTGCCGTGGAAGCTGCATCGTAGAAGTTGCCTGTTGCCGAAGCAGGCTGGTCGGCATAATTTGTAAATACATTGGTGCTATCCTGGGATCGAATGAGATAGAACTTAGATGCGTATGATCTGACATGACGAATGGCTCACGAGGTGGGGGTATATTCCAGCGTGGATTTCTTGTACCCAATTCGTAAGATTGGTTTGTTCGTTTTTGAATGTATTTGCGAATTCTGAATTCCGTATAGTCATCAATACACGAAGCATGCCTGCGGCTGCCCATCCGTTCCCTTCAAAGGATATGAATGCAAGGAAATTTGAAGTGGGAATAGTGACGCACCAGTAGACCAATATCCTGGGTCATTTTCAGAAGCCCCTAGCAGAACATGCTTCCACATTCCGACGGTATCGTCACGTAAATAATTTCTATACAACATGATTTGATTGTACGATTCTTCGAGTAACGTCCGATTCCGCGTCGTGACTGCATAGTATGCTAGGAACGGGGGAACCATATACACAAAATCGCTCCTGTAAGTCGGTTGAGTAAGGTCCATAAAATTAAAGGGGAAATTGAAATGTCGCACCAAAGCTGCACTTGGGACACTCGGTGGGAGATGGCACCATCCGACGTCTTGGGCACAACGTTCAACAAATAGTCCAACTGATCTGTCGCCGCACCCGCATAGTCTATCTGGCCTCCATCCTGTCTCGTCCAGTTGGCAATGAGCACGCTGACTCCTATCGACGCTGGATCCGCAGCACTCCCGTCTAGAATCAGTGGCTGTGCACCGACAGTATTGTTGTTGGAAACCGTCCGGTTAGACACAACCGCCTTGGCAATGGCGAAAAAAGGATCGAGGCTCCCACTCGAAGCCAAACTGGAGGGAATACTAGCTGGTGGAGGTACGGAACTGGATTTGTTCAGCACAGAATACGTCGTAGCATTGAGTTCCAGGATCGTCTGGGTGCGAGTACCAAGCTCCCAACTGTTGGTTTGTGAGATAAGAAGAAATTACGAAAGCTGTTGGGGGTTCCTTTACATACCTCTGTAGAGCTGCTTCTGCCAATCGAACGCTGACGACGTCTATTTGACCATCCGTGAGAGTTTGAGCTCCCGTGGGTGACGATAGAAGTACCAGGGAGGTGAACAAACTCCAGATCAGCCAATTCGAAGACGAGCTCATGGACGTCGGATGTGGGTTCGACCCGTTCAGGCTGGGCGCTTGGAGGAATTTAAAAAGCGCAGTTCTAGGATGGCAGCTGGCGTGCGGTGACCGTGGTGAGAAACTCTATCTAAAGTTAGCGCAATCCTTCAGAAATTGGACGATGACTGGATGGAGCTGGATGGCCAAGAGTCGACATGGAAATAGGTGTTCAAGCCGCGTCCGACTGATGATACGCCGTGGTACGGCTCCACTCAAAGTATAGCCGAATTCCGTCTCCAGGCCGAGTCAACGGAGACTAAAAATAGAAGTAATCAGGCATGCCAGCATGGCATGCCTGGACATTCAGACTTTGTCCGGGATGTTTGCAGGACAATGTAAAAAACGATATTCAGTCAAGATAAGGCGCCGTAATTGAATGTGTAAAAATGCTAGCTATAACTGTTGCGAAGTGTCTGCAAAATCTCACAAAAAAAATCGAAAATTAAACAGACTGTACAGGAAGATTCATATGACATCGATCATCAATGAATAGAAGTATCTGTTATCATACAAGCATGACCTTCGCTGAGTCCATCACAATTCCCGAATACTGGTGGCCAGATGAATTCTGCCTCCAGCCCCAGACTGGAAAGGAGATGGGATTCGACAGCCATTTCTTGAATGCCAGCTTCTGCTCCGGTGTCAAATTCTCTCTTGCTTCTAGAGCTTTCTGTATCCATTTGCGAAAGTTGTCCACGTCTTCCATCGCACCATAGCACATCGCTATGTGATCGAGATGGCGGCCGATATCACGCTGAGGGCGTGCGGCGTCAGAACCTGATAGGGACCTGGTGTCGAGTACATGAAGCCCTTCTCGAGTGATGAAGTGTATCGCGTCGTGATGAGCATTAATCAACATTTCAGTTGGAATAGAATGATCCGTGCACCATTCCTCGAACTTAGGAATGGCGGACGTGGGCCTCCAGAAGTTGGTGAGCCACTCGCGAGCAGCGTCGCTCTTCTCGAGTTGTTCTGGCGCCTGGGAACAGAAGCTACAGAGGCACGCGAACCCGTACATCTCGCGGAGGGTGGATTCTCTAACTTTGTGGGGAAGATGTGGAGGCACGTACGCAATGGTGATCTCTTCTCCGGGGTTGATCTGGCGCACTGCGGTAAGAACTAATGAAAATGTTGATTGATCCCATTCCCATTTAGCGTTCGGGCCACAACTGCGTCCAATGAAACATGAGTACGAATACTTAAGCGATAAAATAGACACAAACCTATGATTACATCGACTTGTTTGCAGGAAGACGCCCCGATGCGTAGGAAGTTCCGCAAATTTCTCGTCCGGGACATTTAAAGCGATGGCCAATGCGTTCAGGCGTATGATCGCTTCGTAAATCAGTGGCTCATCGTCCTCCCAGGGGAAGGGCAAGAGGTCTACAAGATTATGCAAGATATCCTTAGAGAGCCTGCGGAAGATATCGGTGTATAGCTGTGGCAAAGGAACGGCCAGTCCAATGACATAAGGTGTGATGACCACAGGTCGTTCCGAAAGGATAACTTCCAGGTCGCGAATAGTGCGTTGGGCAAAAAGGCCTTTCGCTTTCTCCCGGGAAGGAGAGATAACGAAGGCATCAATGGAACATGGTGGAAGAGGCGGATAAATATGTGGGAGGAGAGACTCTACGGCTGCATCGAGCATTACAACACATTCTTCCGAAGGTGAGAATTGGAGGTTTCGAACAACATACGTCCGATGAAGAATATGCTGAGAAAAGTCAAATGCGGGACAGCTCAATGCATTTCTAATGCGGCGATTTGCTTCAGCGCAAAATTCTGGAGGAGGTGGGGAGGTAGGAACTTGGAGGATCGCACGAGTCTCGCCTTGATGCAACGTCGAATATACTGTATCACCCCGCCATCCGTGAATTGAGGAGGAACTGATCTTTTCTGGCGACACGTCGGAGAGCGCGCGTTTGCGCGGGGGGCTCAAAGGTGAATCGAACGAGCTCTGGGCATGAGGTATGTTGTTGTTCGAAAGGGAAGGGGGGGTCATAACCGAAAACCGTCGCTTTTTAGCTAAAGTGGACACCGTATCATACGACGGAGGGAGATCAGGTCGGGATACGAACGGTGTTGAAGGTGCCACGACATAAGCGGTGGTTGGGCCAGAATTTGTTGGCTGGTGCGGTGATGAAAGGAGGACTTGTTCCTTGTCGTGGTACGGTGTATTCGAGATGTTCAAGAGAGGCACTTTCTGGGAATGGTCTTGAATATTCACGTCGAGAAATTGGGTATTTCCTTTCGAGTCTATGAGCACAGTCTGAGCTGTCAAGCTGAATGACACCGACTTTCGATGTGTACGTTTGAAGCTAGTCCGGCCTGAAGCGGAGGGAATATCGGGATCGTCATTGGGAACCATGGCAGGACATGAATTCTTGGACATGTTGGAATGAGAAAAGGAGTTGCTAGAATCCATGATAAATGGAAGTGGAACGTGAACACAGAAAGCCACAGTTCAGACTGTTTTTAAATGGCGTAGCTCGAGGCGTGATCAGAATGCCACCAGAACAAGCCACCAGAACGCTGCAACCAAAACAATCGATAGCAGGCCACACCATTGGTGCGAAAGCTCGTGTCACACCACGAGCCGATGAATGAGAAACGTTGCTTTGATGAGATGGCGGAAAACAGGGAGGGAGGTAGATAATGAAACTTCGTCGCGGCATGGCATGAATGAAGTATGTGTGGCCCGTTGCGTAGGTGGGCCACATCAACAACAAAGCAACATCGCCAGTGATTAACATTGTCTATCTTGGTAATCGTTCGACCAATTGTCCGACAAAGGGTTGGCCCACGCTAAAAGGATGAAAGAGCCCTCGTTGATGCCTTCTTTAGTGGATCCACTTTTTATAGTGCCATCATGAGTCGTCTATAGTCATTATCCGCTGCAATGGTCATGTATGAGTCGTCGTGACTGAATCCTTGATAACAGACGCGAGAGTCCAAATGCCCAACCTGCAGTACGTCTGATGCAAAAATTTGAATTCAAATGATGCGCACGGGGTTCCACGCGATCTCGGAGAATAATTATGATTTGAATACAAAAACAATGGAAACCTGAGAAACGCCGTAGCCAAACCTGAGGCGTTTTGTGGCAGTGCACCGTAATTCTTCGGCCTGACGTTGGTACTTACCTAGAGTCCGTACGGCGTATAGTACTATACCGTATACTACGACTGCCAGTAGCGAAGGACGAGCACGTGGCGGAGAAGCTGCCTTGCGATCCATATTGTAGAATCTGGAGAACTTTGAGAATCTGGAGAGCGCAATGCTGAGAGTGGCAAGAGCTGTATCGAGCTGGCCTTCTTGTTGGTCGATTTCTTCCAAATCTGAAGCTGTTGTAAGGATCGAATGTCGCACAAAAATAGAACATTTCATTCAATGAAAAGAACGCACCCCCGGATCAACAGCTCCCTCGCAATGCCAAACTCGCCGTTCTCCGCCTCGAGCTTCACAGCCGCCAGTCAGATCTGCTCGCTCTCGGTTCGCCACAGTCGATGATGTTAGCTTCCCTCTTCACTTATTCATTAGTCTTCTGTGCTGCCATCGACTTGTCATTAATCTATTTCGAAACGCACCTCTAACATGTCCTAAATCAGCGGAAAGGCCAAGTTTAAGGTGGCCGAAAATAGCAGAAAACCTACCCTTCTGTGGTCCTCGAGCGCAACGCAAACGGCAAGGTGGTATTATCCTTCTCCTACGCCATGAGCGCCGTATGCGCGAGGTGAGAGGTTATCCAGGTATTCAACAGCGCCAGACAAGTGTGCAACTCGACAGACTGCTGCATGAAGCCTAAGGAAGGGGAATTAGGAAGAGGAAGACTTGGATCGGTGGATGTGAATGTGATAGTGGGATTAGGCGGTAGAAAATTGAAAGGAACACGATTTGAATGCAATGCACAAGTTCTTCAGCTATCACCCTGCGAGAGAGTCAGAGGGTAGTGAATAGAAGGTATCTACTCAATACCAAGTACTCACTGTAACATAGTCGAACCACAAAGTGAGGTTGTCGAGCATCTATGCAGCCCCACGTCCATCGTAAATCCATTTCCAAAGTGATGATAACCACATCGAGCTCAGAAAAAGCATCGATTCGCCTGAGGCTCTCGATGATAGCCCAGACGCTTCCTGCACATTTTTTCTGAAGTATGGCGAAATAGTCAAAAATGATAGGGTGCCGTCGAGGGAGGCGTGATGATGAATATAGCGAACAGAGAGCCTGCGTTCAACGCTCAACGTTCAGCAGTGGATGCTGGTTGTTGGCTCGTTGTGGTCAATTCAGGAGGAAGAGTTGGCCAAGAGTTGGCCGTGAGTAGCGCCATAGAATTATCCGGATTGATGAGAATCTCAAGTCCGACGATTGAGTAAGATGTGACAAGCGCGTCGAGCCGTTCGAGCCGTCGCGCGTCGCGTCTGGACCTTGTTCAAAATTTCACGCTAAAGTTCCAGTGCATAGTACCATGATTTTTTATATACTTATACAAAACTCGTTCTGAACCCAAGCAATTAAATACAAGATAAATATATCACGAAGTATATAGTAAGTATTCAGCGGAACCTACATAAAGTTACAAATTGGCCAACATTAAACGTTAAACAATTCTCAGCTCAAATCATCACAATTTAGAATGTTATATCCTATGAAAAAAGTGCTGTAATGTTAGAATGGGTTATGGAATGATAGCGAAGCTGAACACTCACCTGCCATAAATCGCTGTGAGTTGGTGACACCCTCAGCTGCACGCCACATCTTCTTTTCATATGATGAATGAGCGTGGCTGTACCGGAAAGGCTCCTTCTCCCAGGCGAAAACCAAACGTGAATCAAACCTAGGATCTGGCTCAGGACTGTCAAGCACATTAAAATTTACGAAGCCGTAGTTATGGCTGTCGTTGATCCTCGCAGATAACAGGCGAGATATTTGCTTCGCGGTCCGCGCTGGATTGCTATCGAAGCGAAGGACGAGTACGAGGGCATGGAGGAATGGTGTGTGCTCCAGTATATCCGAAAGACTGTGGGCGACCCGGCTAATCTTCCGCGCCCACGCTGAGAGCGCTTCCTTCTCTTCGTCGCTTGGGCAACTTTCCTCCGTGCTCGACCATCCGTCTGTGACGGTGTTCAGCCATCGAGCGCGGCTCCGGGAAACGTCCTCGGGAGGCGCTTGCCCTACTGCCAAATCTAGCTTGACATGCGTGAGATGAGGCATCGAAGAGGATGAGATTGCTCCGCCTGCCCACGACGTCCATTCCTCCCATCTATTAGAGATGGTAAGATGAGTGACAGATGAAAAGAAGGGAATTTGGAAGGAGGGGTGAAATATGTGGATAGGGTGGGTGTCGCTCAGAAGCAAGGAGACTCTCCGCGGAGAAAGGTGCTCCATGTTGTGAAGAGCAACGGATGAAATGAACTTGTTAATCCTGAGTCGCGATTCTCGACGCTGCCCTAAGGTCTGATACAAAGGTGGGCTAGGAGTTCGCCGTTGCCAAGGATTGGGGCGGATTAGATTTATGGGTTGCCCAACCGCGCTGGTGGAGCTACCAGTATGGACCAAAGGCCAGTATGATAGGCTCTCGATTCCGCGACAGGCTGAGAGAAGAGTGACTACGTCTATTGGGTCGAGGTCGGGGCAGATGAACAGCGATTTTACGTGAACAGCGAAGAAGTCGTGAGGCTTTGATTTAGATGTTTGAATAGTGCGCAGGAAGGCGTGTGCAGTGCTCTCGCGGCTGAGGACAACCTCCTCGTAAAGAATTTCTTCAATCCTGGGAATATATGAACGTTAAATACTTAGGATTACGGCGGCAACTACGATTAGCTTACCAGGGCTGTATACTTTTTGAGAGAAGCGCCAGACATAAGGCAGTACCTTTGTCGGCGAGCGCCGCAGTTTGGAGCAATTGCCGGAGGACGTCGTCGGGCAGCACAGAGGGATCCTTTAGAGCGTTATGGTAAGGCATCTCCGGGATAGGCAAACTCCTCAGGGTGTAGATTTCTGGGGAGGCGGAGACGAGTAAATCGAGTCGCTGAGTCGAAGTGGCGGTGAAGAAAGGATGTCGCCTGGCCGCCAGGGAATCACACTTTTATACCCTTAAGAATGGCTGGACGGTGTGACAAATCTGACAAATGAAATCCCTCTAGTTTTCTATACAAGCCACTCTGTTAGGGTGTTAGGGTGATGTCCGGAAAACACCACCCTAGTGTATCATGAGCCCGAATACATGGCTGATGGCATGGCCGACATAGCGCACGGTAGTCGATAATGTATCCAATTTTAGACGTCCGGACGCCTTCGACGCCCGAGGAAAACGTGGGCGCCAAGGCAAGTGATTAGATTTGGACGCACGACGTCAAATTCTGGAAAGTCAGAGGACATCTACATTTCAGCTATTTGAAATTAACAGCAGAGGATTTACTTCGCGCTTCACTCAAGGACAAATGGTTCGCAGAAGACGAAACCGCGATTTTGAAGACATATAGACATTATCATTCCGCGGTTCTCCAGTGGCTTGATCTGTCAGATAAAGAACAGTCATACGAAATAGGGACAGTAGTTTCTGATTACTGTGGCGCTGTATGTCTCCAAAAAAATCTATTGGTAGGATCACTCCGCGGGTTGATACACATGAACACTATGTTTCCCGCGGACTTAAAAGTTGAGATACCGGTGACACAACGCCTACATATGTTTCTTCTCCGAGGGCTTACTGTACTCTCGTATAACATAACCTAGATCGATGGATAATATGGCCCGGGCATCCGAGTTTGCGCATTTGTCTCCTTTACTATCTAAAAGTGAAAGATGAGCACTTTTTAAATCATTTTTAATTCTAAGTTCTCTGCTTTGCCCCAGTCACAAACGGTGATGGGACACAGAAGATTGATCCTTAGAATTAAGTCGAGTTTTCCCTCTTTCAGGCTTCTTCCTATCAATATACCGATTGTATTGCGGCATCCTTCACAATTTCGGTATATCTATTGCCCGAGTCATAGGTCGATGGGTATAACTCGCTAAAGGTTGAAATTCCCCATTTAGCAACATGTCACGTGAATGTTCCCCAGCCCTCTCCCCTCGCCGGTCCTCTGTCCGTGTCCGCCGTTTTGTCCACGGCAGGTCCACGGCCAGGCCCGTTTATTTTGTCCAGTCGATTTCGGAGCTGGAATGCCGTACTCGGCGTATGCGGGCGCCTATTCCATATCTGACAGGCATACCACTGTAATGTAGCAGTAATAGGAATGAATAAATTGCTATGCTACACGACGGGCGGATGACGCACAAACGAGGACAGCACACGATGCCGGATGAATGGCGGTGCACAACGAAGTACCACGCACGGACGCGCGCTAACGACACCGCACGAACGACGGCGCAGGCCGGCGCACGATGGATGGACGGCGCACAATGGATGGACGATGCGCAAATGATGAGGGCGCACGACCGACGGAGGCGCCGGCGCTGCCGCTTGAATGACGGTGCACAACGGTTTGACAACGACGCTCGACGCATCCATTGCTCGTATGTCTGCTGTCGGTCGCTGTTTCGTCACCATAAAAGCGGCCAGCCTGCCGCTGGTTCGCCCGAGTTCTGCTCTTTCGCGCTCCGTAGGTGCAGCCCAGCCGACCGGCGACCGCCACCACCTTCTCAACCATAGCAGGCGCATCATGTAAAAATTTTATTACGCTTGCGCATGTGCTTAATATGCAAGGAGCCGGTTCCGCGCCCACCGCCGCCCGCTGAGCCATACGGCGATGGTATGCGGCACATCAGCCAGACAGCAGCCTCTAGAAAAAATAAAGGACCTCTGCCCGGAGGTTCCATATGCGACGGGCAGCAGGCCGGGAAATCTGCATGCCGAACGGTGGGAAAAGGCCCGACCCTAGATCGGGCCTAAGCGAGTTATACCCATCGACTGATACCTCCTATTGCCCATGACCAGGTCCAAAAATAGAGCGTGAATGACGTCTCCCCGCTACTTCCTCCCTATCTTCCAGGGTCGAGTGCTTGCCGTGGGCCCGAGGTAAATCTCCAAATGTAATGCCACATTGACATCTTATAATCGGTCCCGGATGGTGTCCACTTCATTCGCAATCACACTCCCAAGAAGTTACACTGCGAGTAATATTAAGCCATGTAGAGCCATAGTAAATACCTCGGAAATTGCAATCTAGTGATTCTGAACATGTATATGTTTAGCCCTTTATATCCTCGTATTCCAGTCTTGGTGGATCGTATTTCTGTGTGACTATCCTCGGAAAAAACCGAGGGATCGCCGTGTAAATCGCTACATCGGCTTTCAGAAGTAAAGATCTTGAAGGAAGCCCTATGGTGATCGATAGAGAAGAGATTAGGCGGACGGACAGTATCAAACTGGAGGAACATTGCTCAACTGGAGCGACCCTGCCTAGCGTACACTTGCGACCCTGCACACACGGAACTGTCATAGTTAGAATGTGATGGACATGGCCGACACCGAAATGGCTGGCCTCACCACGGACACCACGGCGGGTTTTGATCTGCGTATATAAATTTTAGCAGCGGCGCTCTAGTCGGGAATGTATTCTGCGTCGTGTGCTACGTACGCTACTGGTCTCTGAGTGAGATAGACTATCCAAATGTAGCACATCAGTATAGGCGGTCCATGTCACCAACACATGGTTACACACCGGGCCAGTGACTGGGAAATTTGTGTCGAGTCCGACGTTGTAATTACATGCTCTTTGGCGATGTCGAGCGAGGAGATAGAATATCTCAACGCTATGTCGATCACTTCTGATCGCAGTTGCGACATCATGAGAGCATATACGAATGGAAGAATTCATAGAACCTCGAAATAGGACGCTTCGACTGTAAACTATTATTAGAGTCCGCGGCATTGACAGGTGGTAAATTTGGACATAGCTTCTCTACCGCTCTCAGTGTGAGGAGCGCGTCTTGAAACTCATCAGATGTTGTTCGCATAGCCGAGGGATAAAGCTAGAGTGTGGATGTTAGTGAATACCACATAGGACAGAAGCAGAGAAGGGTTGTACGGTATGTCTTCCAAGTGTTGAGCATCTGATAGCATGCCTTGCTCCAATATTCAAGGAAATTGGGGTCATTCTCCTGATATCTAGCACGCGCGTCTTGGGCCTTGACGCGCGTTTGATGCTCCAACCTTATCAAACCTCTCATAGATTTAGTCTTATGCATTGAAATTGTTTTTCTCCCGAATCTATCAAGTCTCATGCGTTCCCAAATCAAAATACAAGGCACTTAGAGTGAGAGATGGAAAGCTCGACGCTCAGCGCACAGGGCTCATCGATCATCGCTCGAAGTATCACGCGCACAATTCACCTGCAGCACTTCCTGAAAAGGAAATGGTCCTTCCATTCATAGCGGCCCCACTGATCATGACATCACTAATGTGTTAAATGGATGATCATACTAAGGTTGAATCGAACGTTCTTACAGAGCCTAGGCATTAACCAAGTACTTATAAGGGGACTCTTATGAATAAGTTTCTAGTTCCTTTCTTCCTTCCCTCATAATCTCGCTACGTATATCCCGTTTCATGGGAGGCATAATTCCTATATAAACTAGGGCATGAAGCTCGTTTACAATCGTTTCCACTCCGTATTCTTGGAAGCATATAACGGAGGAAGAAGTACTGTGACGTGGTCTCTCTGGTGCAGATATTTATACCTATCGACGATCGTCGATGCTCACAGCCTCATAACAAACCGAGGCACTTGACGAAGCGCTCAATACCACAACAGCGAATAGGGAACGAATATCTTTGTGCTGGTGGCACGAAAGATGCATCATGGATGGCTGGCTGTGCGCCAGTCGCTCCAAGGATAACCTGACAGACTTTACTCCAGATTACGTTCTGCATTGTGACGTGCGTATGGTAAAACGCTCAGTCGTTTGAAGATCCTGCTCTCAAGCACGCCAGAATACATGCATTGTTGCTTGTTAAATTCCAGACTGCATTGGACCAAGCGCAGGTCAAGATATCGTGCTCTCCATCCTTGTGTTTTATTAGGTACGCCTATGGTACTATCTGCTTTAAATTTGAAGTTAAAACCCTAGCCATGCTATCGGTGTCGGTGACGAAACCTTGAAGGTTGCCGTTTGTTTCACTCGTCATCGCCAATGAATAGTAATTGAATCGTCATTCGTCTTTACTTATAGGCACTTCTTTTTTTCGTTTCCATATTCTGCATGGCAGTGCATCTTGATGACCTTTTCAACATGGACATGTTGGTGGGGCACGTCAATGACGTATTATGTGACGTCAATACCATTTCTGAACCTCCCGAGGTCAAGTGAACATGCTTACATTTTTCTTCAGCATTGCGTGTATGCAATACGCGTAAAGGACGTCCAAATCATGGTTTAGGCGACTTTCGAACGCGGTTTACCAGCAGATGATTATGACCAAAATAAAATAAAAGAGCAGAGACAGGTCAGTGTCGACCCACACTTTTTGAAGTATGTAACAGCTAAGGCGGAGTGAGAACCTGCAAAGAAGCGATAAATGACACTATAGAAGGTTCGATTCAAACTCTCCTGCCAAATGAAGTGATCGTCCCTAATGCACTTCACCTTAAGAAGCTTTCGCTGTCTATGTTTTCCTACATACATCAAAAATGGATCCCGCACAGTACCGTTCTCACTATCCTTACGACGCTTCTAGTCGACCCCAGTATCTAACTCCACCACCATCGTTTGCTAGCTTTCATGAATCAAACCTTCCAGATCCTAGCTATTGTATTCCATACGGACAGTCGCCATTCATGCCCAGTCCGGTTAATCCCAACTTCAGAACGTATACTCAAACATCTACGCCTAATGTTAGTGATCTCTATGATACTTCAGAGTTTCGCTAAGTTACGATATTTAGAAATCCGTTTCTCCACCTCTTCAAGATCTCACGGCGGCAAGTGCGGCACTTTCTATCAACACTATTGACCCATCTTCTATCGAAGAAACCAACGACGTCGTATCGATCTCCACAGCATTTCACCCCGGAAGCCAACCAGAACCTGATACCATCCTTTGCTCTTCCGACGGTGTACTTTTCTATGTGTCTTCCCCCACCCTCGTCAAGAAATTTCCCGATGTATTTCAACCTTCTGGCTTTGGGTCTCTTTCGAACCCTTCGTTTGATGGGACCTTGGTTCAGCTGGACGCACCCTCCGATCAATTGAACATAATATTACATGCCTTGTATGGAACCTCCCCTGTTGCACATTCTCCCGATTTCGAGACCATAGTTGCGGCCGTAGATCGCATGCCAGCTTACAATATAACACCCCACCGCATAATACGTCCTTCTAAGCCTATATACGAACTCCTCCTCTCGTATGCCCCAATCAGGCCGCTCGAGTTGTACGCCCTCGCTGCTTATCACGGCTTGCATTCGCTGGCGGTCAGCTCATCGTCTCACCTCTTGGCTTACAATCTCGCTACCATCACGGATCAAACGGCCGAACGCATCGGTGCTGTCTATTTGAAGAAGCTGTTGCTCCTTCACAGCGAACGGTTCAACTCTCTCAAGAGCATTCTCTTGCGTCCTCCGCATCCACATCCGCCTACGAAAGAATGCACGTTCCAGGACCAACGCACGCTAACTAGAGCTTGGGCGCTCGTCAGCGCCAATTTGGCTTGGGACGCGCGGCCTGGTGAGTAAGAGCGGATGCCTCCGTATTTCGCATACTCAGTACCCTCCAGATCTATCAACGCGCACAATGAAATCGGAACTGAGCCCACTCATGGAGAATCTAACCTGCGATATGTGTCATCAAGCGTTGCAGGATAGGATTAAGGATGTGATGGTGCAATGGTCGTCTGTCAAGGTGAGTGGCTATATTTCTCGCTTTGCGTTCGTTTCCTTACGGGTTAGTGAATGCCGCGACTTGGGTCGCGGGTTTGGGCCTCTCTGAAGGATGTATACGTAGTCCTAAACGCTGTCTTGAGGCGGTATCGCTGCAGCCCAAGCCTCTGAATCACCTCGTCCCCGATCTTCCCCTTCCGCTTCGCTTGGGATTCACCGTCGGGTCGGTTTGTGTTGTGGCTAACGAAGTTCGTTCTGGTTGTTTCAGCGCACCATTTGATTCTCGAAGCAAAGAGCGTATGCGTCGGATTGGTATGAGATCAGTATCGAATCATGTATTTGATGTTGAAGAGTGGCATCACCTATAGTTTCCCTATGCGCTAATTGAGGCTCTTTGGGGAGCATTCGCGTGCGCGGGCATTGACGCTTGCTTCTTTTATTTCTTGCTTCGAAATGCCCATAATCGATTACAATGCCTTCCGCTCACGAACATCCCCGAATCATACATGCCACAGTCGCCAAAACTTCTTGTTATCGATATCTGCTATTTTAATGCTACGCCCGCATCCTCCATTCCCTTGGTAGTTCTAGCTCTCCCTGTTTCGCATCCTTTCCCCTTTGCGGCTACATTTGACCTGGACACGATTCCGTGCCATCTCTCCCCAGATTCCTAAGAAAATTCTTGATCACTGACGTTGTAAAAAGTACATATATTGAACCATATTCGTACATTTCCCAACCTCTGTATCTATTGCATTCCCGATTTATTTTGCTTTATGTTATACTCCCCTTCAATCCAGTAGACTTCGGCTGCTGCACTCCCGCCTTACATCAATAATGCTATGTGCTCTCACACTTCCTGCAACATCATCCTGCCCATCGCGATCAGGTGCCGTCCCTCATGCCCGCCTTCGCTGCGCCAAAGTGATGCATTAAGCTGCATTAAGCCAGTGTCATGTATCGCGCTCCCGCGTCGTCCTATCTGGCGTGCTCCGGTATCATATATCACTGGGTCTTTACTACATGTCCGGCCGCCCGCATCGTATGGAGGTATTCGATGTCGGCCATCCTCATGATGATGAGCTGCGGAAGTCTGTGGCACGACACTGTTGCAACCGGACCGCGAATATATGGATTCTCATTGCTGGATGCCAAGCGCCGAAAGCTGATGTATCTGTCGACTTTTTCTGAGCCTTTAAATGATTTGTATGGCTGCGCAGTACGAGCCATGTGAACGAGTATTGATTCAGAGGACAGTGGTATTATTAGCCGATCATATCGGCAATCAGTGTGAAGTCGTCCTCAAGAGATATTTAGAACGTCTTGCTATGCCAGTGAACTGGCCTGCTCTAGTGGGGAGCTTGCTACATCTGAGTTTAAATTCACATACACAAACTACTGCCTATTGGTGTCTAAGTACTAGATGTTAAATATATATTCGCTCAAGTCAATGCCTAAGGCAGGACACGAGTATACTCGCGAGTCTCGCGGATCCTTACTCGCGAGTATTGAAGTACTAAAATCTCATACTTGGATCCGTACAAGTAGTTTCCCACGGATGACTCGGATCCGCGAGTATTTACTCACAAGTATTGGCAAGTATGCAAGTACTTGTTGCCTTACAAGTAGAGATGAGTACTTACAGGTAAACTTGCAAGTACTTGCAAAGAATCATGTATTAAATAAATTGTATAGACTTATAGAACTCCAAAAGTCCTTTCGAACGATGCCAAGATTGTATTTTTAGCATAAGAATTGACAAAGTTATTAATAATTTGATTTAAGTAAGTACTTTGGGCGTCTAAAAACGCTTTTACCTGCAGTTCGAACGTTAACCGCCCGTACCTTTTGCAAACTTGCGCATAAATAAAAGACATGTAGATCCACAGGATACAATTTAGACCTTAATATTTGAGCAACATTTGGCTGAGCTATAGTAGTATCTATGTTTTCTACTCTTTTTGACTACTTCAAAGACGCTTTTGCCTATGCTTCGTTTAATATAGCCATCGCCCTTTCGCAAATTGGCGTACAGTTAGATATTTAGACTACCTTTTTAACAAGCATACGATTATAATATTTGGCTGGGAATTGATTGAGATATTACAAAATGCGCTCAACCACATTGGCTGGTATTTTGGTTGTTTCTCACTCATTTCTCCACCGATTTTTGTCTTCTCTGAATTATACTACCCAGATATTACCATGTCAAATACTTCTCAGAGTCACAATTAGATAAAATTTAGCAATATGATTATTAGTGCCATAGAGAATTAAATATATCAATATCCACAAGTACTTGCACAAGTATTTGCTATCCCGGAAATCCATACTCGGATCCGGACATACCCGTGGGAACGAGTGATCCGGATCCGCGAGTCAGTATACTTGCAAGTATTCCCACGAGTTGACTCACAGGTACCTGCGAGTAGACACTACTCGTGTCCAGCCTTATCAATGCCATAAGTGTCTAGAGTAAAACCAAGCTCTTGTCTACGTAAGTTGTCTTCTCTCAACATTTTCATTGAAGGAGTTTCTTCTGGACGCTGTAATCTTGAAATTGGAAAGTGATCTCGGAAAACCAAACCCTTCAATGTCTTCACCCGAGAAATAGCAACATACGATAAACCCGAGGAAAATTCTTTAAGACCCAGTTCAATGACTGTTTCTGTTAGAGTAAGTCCTTGGCTTTTGTGGATAGTAATAGCCCAAGCTAGTGCCAGTGGGAGTTGAGTTCGTGATAAGCTTTTGTCTGATTTATTCTCCCAGCGTGCAGTAACAGGAGTAATTGGAATCCAGGAAGGATCTATATTCTCCCATCCAGGATTGTTAGGTCCTAAATTTTTTTGTTATTAGAAAGTAGAGTGTTTCAAATTTGTTAGCTCACCTGAATATCCAGGACATTGAACAAAGACAACTGCAGGAAGGTCTGTTCTTGGATCTGATCCAGGAGCATACCAAATCTTTTTTACTATTCCTTGTGCACCATTTACTAATCCTATCAAAATTCAGTAAGCAATGTGAATATTTGCTAAGGTTGTTGTTATTTATTTACCTTTAGCAGTCCAGAGATTTCTTGTTATCATTACCCTTGCACCTTCAGCAAGTAGAATCTCAACCTCAAGGCCATCTGCATCTTCATCAGAACCTTTCTTTGCTTCACTACAATTGTGTTTGGCTTTGCATCTGACCACGGGTTTGGCTAATTCACTGAGACACTTTACATTTGTAGCAGCCACTGCAGCTCGAGTAGGAAGAATATGAAGGAAATCCTTGGCATGTTCCCTTTCCTCAGGAGTGATATTGTCCCAGAAGCGAGTCTTTAAGAGCTCATAGTCTTCTTCTGTGGTTTCATATGTTCAAAGTCTGAGCAGAGCATCTCGAAACTTGATTTGGTCAGGGTCTTCTCCTTGTTGTCGGAATATATGTTTTAATGTAATTGATTGTGTAAAGGATTCAAAAACACGCCGGCCTTCAACATTGAGTGCATGTCTCCGATGTGAAAAGTTTGTTGAGTAAAGTGGAGTATCGCCATTAGGGGAAGTTGAGCAAAATCTCCAAAGAATATAGTTGGAATATCTGCTAATATTTGGTCTACATTATTAGGAAATGCTTGACGAAGTCGTCGGTCACATCGACCCATCTGGGTTCTGCCAACCATTGACTTCTCATCCAAGATCAGTAGTTTGATAGGCTTCCAACGGGTTTGATGACGTTGTAGACGGTTTCCAGTCATTTGTAAAAATTCTTTGCCTTCTTTAACAGGAATTCCAAGACCAAAATTCACTGTCCAACCTCGGATCCCAAATGCAGCAACACCTGTTGGTGCTAGTCTTACGACAGGGTCCTTTCCATTCAGGTCATTCTCAAAGAGTGCACGTAGTGCATGTGATATTGCCCAAATAAGAAATGATTTTCCAGTTCCTGCTGTACCATCGACATTGATTCTAAGAGTTGGAGGTTTTTGTCCATCTGATAATTTTAACTTTTTGAAGTATGCCATAACCTGGAGAAATACCAATTGCTGTTCTCCTTTTAAATGAGCATAGTTTGCATCAGGAAGAATTTGCATTTCATCATTGGGAGACTCTTTGACTTTCTCTGTAAGCCAAGTCGATGCAGATTTTAGATCTTGCAGAGTTGGAGGATTTGCATGCCAGTCATATTCTAAATCCATATCTCTCTTTCCAAGATTGTCAATCATAGATTCGACCTCCTGCTCAGGCCGTCTTCCTGCCTCTCTCATCCAGTCCGCCACAAAGTCCTCATTTTCTCTTTCATCAGCCACTGATTCAGAATCAGATTCATCGGGATCAGATTCTTTTTCTATGACTTCATTTGGTAAAGTATCATTGACATGGAGACAGTGATGATTGACACATATAGAATTGTAGGCAGATTTGAAGTCATCGAATCCATCCAAAAACTTTTCGGGGTCCTGAAATGGGTGATGCAGAAGAAGTTTGGCATAACACCAGTTTTCAAATTGATCTTCATCATCAGGATCTGGTCTATATCTTGGCCAAACATTTACCACATATGGCAAACCTCCACGTCTCCCTCTGCGAGTATATATAGTTCCCTTCCAGTCATACCAAGTAGCAAACTCTAAGAGTGTGATGTCTTCCAATTCTGCCGGCCGTTTTTTATAACGCTCAAGTAACCCAATTCTTTCCACAGTTGAATTTTCAAAATTAAGCTCTGCTGCAACATCTGGAGAAACATTCAAATTTCTAACCCTTCTTGAACTTTGGACAAGTGGGCATCCAAAAAGAATATGACATGTTTCCTGACTGGAAATATCTCGTTCTGCACTAAAAGTTGAAAGCATTTTTTGATATGCAATACCAGCTGCATCTTCATCCTTGAGTCGTGAGATAGCAGTCTGAAGTGTTTTATCAAAACTTGAAGATGATGTTTCGCCTTTGCTGGCATATTTAGCAACATATGCGATTACAGCCTCTTTATTGATTACCAGCCTAAAGTCAATGTTTGCTCTCCAGCCTAGAATAAATCCAGTGTTGAATGAGTTGAGGATTTCATCATTTCTTCTAGAATGAAACTGCAAAATCTCGATTTTGACCTCTAGCATATTCAGAAAATTCTCGACATTGTTTGGGAAATCCAAATCTGCAAAACTTCTCTCCGGTTTCCTTTTTCTGCCTCTCACAGTAGCCTGGTTGGCATGTACGGTGCCTTTGAAAATGGTTCAACATTTCAGCAAGCTCCTTTTTTGTGTCCTCCAAAGTAGAAAACAACTGAGCTGATGGATGAATAGCAGCAGGAGGGGCATCTTTGTCAGGATGCCAGGTGCAGACATGTTGATCCCAGAATGTAACAAATCTTTGCACATCAGCAGGATTATTTGTGTCAAGGTTGTCAATTTGTGGGGCATCACGGAACCACAGAAAACCATGAATATGACTACTGCCTCGATGCTGCCATTCATACCTCCACCACCAATCAGTTACATTGAATGTGGGTTTGATGTAATGCTCAAAGAATATATTCCATCTTTTCTGAAAATAGTATGCAGCGATGGCAGGATTTTCATTCAAGTCCTTCATACGAACTCAATATGAATGAGCATCTTCAGGTGCTCCTGGAACATTGCTGGGCATGTGTTGATGCATATCCGGCCATTGAATATCTGCAGATGAGGCTGTAAAAAACACATGCGGAGATTGGCATTGGGGGGATCGAATTTGAGCAATGAGGTCTTTCTGTGCTTTTTGCCAAAAAGGTTTTGATCCTGGCAATTTATCACCAGCATGAGAGACACGCTGAGCCAGTCTTTCTGCTTCTCCATTATTAATCATGTTTCGAATATCCTCCACTGTGAGTTGTCGGTCTTCTTTGTGTGTTGTTAAGTACCATGAAGACGCCTTTTTTGCAGATCTACGCATTATTGTATTTAAGACCCAGTATCGGAATCTGGGATGTCTTGCAAATCTTCCATCCTTATAGCGCATAAGATGTCCAGCCCATTCCTCCATTGTCACAGCCTTTCCTCTTGGTGCTGTAAAATCTGCTTTTCCAGTAGGAAAAAGAGAAGGAAAAGCATCAATCGCAATAGCACGCCCACTATTTTCATTAATCGGTGTTCCTCTAACTTGAGGCATTGTTAGAATTATTGGTTGATCACCAATTGCAGCTGCAGCCCGTAGTTGATCCAATTCTGTTATACCCATGTGAAGATTTGGAACAAAACCTCGTGAAAACATTGGTGGATTAGGTACTTCTGGATTTTCTGGAACATTATCCTGCTGAGGACCGACATCCTCAGCTGGTAGATCATCCATTTCCTCTGTAGAAATTGTTCTGATTCTGTCATGAACGGAACTATCGAGAGGAAGTTGCTGAAGAGCATTATGATCAATGGTGACACCTCGTGCGATAAATGTTGGATGATTT
Organism: Pholiota molesta; assembly: GCA_014925825.1. Taxonomy (NCBI): domain Eukaryota; kingdom Fungi; phylum Basidiomycota; class Agaricomycetes; order Agaricales; family Strophariaceae; genus Pholiota; species Pholiota molesta. The sequence goes on from JACGCK010000020.1 coordinate 117,810, forward strand.
GCTTCTAGAAATTCAAGCCACCGCTGGACAATATTTCTTCGTACACGGAAATCCTGATATATATCCTCATTTGTAACTGGGTCCTGGCCTGCACGTCTCATGATAATAATGTCACACTCTTCAGGCAGAAGAGGTACTTTGGCATGTGCGATTGCATTTTCTCTAGGAAAATTGCAAGTATGTCCTGTGTATTTATATTGGCCACCTCTTACTTGCCAAAGCTGTATTAATGCATGAACGGGGGCAATAAGCATCTCTTCCATCTGAGTAAGTGCAGGTAAATTTTCTAGTGGCATAGGAAGAGGATCCATTGCATTTGTCTCCTGGAATTTATTGTTCTTCTTGCAATTTGCACAAACACTGTCCCGTTTAACATTTAGATCGAACCACCGCTCATGACATTTGGAGCATGTTTCCATCTCAATTTCCATTAATTTACGCCTGACTGTGTCTAATCTAGCCTTTTCCTCTGCTGAAACAGCACATTCATCTAGAGGATTGATGTTAGGCTGATTTTGTGGAGGATCCAAAGGTGGATTGTTCTGGGCCACAGCAACAGGGGGATTTTCCAAGACATTTGGCATGGCAATTTGCTGCTGAATCTGTTCTACAGCAGTTGCCTGGTGTTGGGCTGCACGAGCACGAGCAGCCATTGCACGGTGTTGCTGTCTACAGCCTTCACATGTCTGCATAGTACCAAAATTTACGATGGAAACATAGTGGCTACCCGTTGTGCACCATATCTGATTTGGATTTCTAGGATTAACAGACCGAGCAAGTCTGCGAGGATTGGGATGGCGCACATTGTGGATAATACGTGCAGGTGCAGGTAAATGTGGTTGGGATATAGGTAAAGGTGGTTGAGATGCAGGTTGAGGTGGTTGAGACTCGGACTGAGGAACCTCAATGACAGGAAAGATCATAGGTTCAGGCATATTGAAAACATCCTGAATCTGTTCATGCTGTAATCCAGCAATTTCAGCTTGAAAAAGACGCCGTTGTGGTTGAACGGCATCAACTTCCTCATCCATGACATTCTCTGCCAGCTGTAGAGATGGTGGAGTGATACGTCGATCTGTTCGTTTACTTCTCAATTCACGAGTTGCAGGTGTTGCAGGCAGACGAGACCTACGATTTCCAGATTGAGGAGTTCGCGGTGCTAAAGCTTGATTAATATAGTATTTAAAAAGACAATATCTAAACATACTTTGTATAGCAGCTGTAGGAGTCTCAAGAATTTGGGAAAGAGTTCGTGGATTTGTAGAAGTTGGAAGTTGGATATGAGATGGGCCAGCTTGATTTTCAGGCTGTTGATTATTTTGTGATCGCTGAGATTGGTTCTGGGCATTTCGGCGTGCATTTCGGCGTGCAGACTTGGCCTGAGAAAGAGAAGGATCCCTGGGCATTTTAGCCAAACAGAAATAGGTGAAGGGAGGTCTTGGCCTGTTCACCCGATACGACGGTAGGAAGGATTTGGCCCTGTACCGTAAGTCTTGCCAAATAGGTTACTACACTAGTTTGGTATATTGTATACTAGTTCGGTTTGAAATTGACTACAAAAGAAATCTATCTAGCCCAGGATCCAAGCGGTTGTCCCAAGCACACTAGCCCTAATGACGTGCAATGTCTTCCTCAACTGGCGGGCAACTTAAGATTGCGGCCTGGTCAAGGGTACAAAGAATAGGCTAAATGTGAAAGGTGTGTAAGAAGAGAAAAAGCCAGATGGTTTGAGACAGGTTTTCAAAGCTAAGTTTTGCATTAGAGATTAATAAGATAAAATCTCCAAATTTTCAAAACACCTTAAGACTTCTGATTGCTGCAGATCAAGAGATCAAGGCAGTGATTTGATCAGATTTCAATGTAAAGTCAAGCTGATTAATCACTACAAATCATAGCATTGAGTAGGTAAAAAAAGAACAAAACAGATTATTTACACAATATTGACAGTTTGTAAGGCTTGCAGAATTTTGTTTGAGGCAGGAGAACACAGTTTGAAGTTGGTTTGAACCAAGATTGCGAGAGGCTGCGAAATCAGAGGCAGGAGGCTCATTTTGGAAGGTGGGAAAAAGTGCATGTGACACCGGTCAAAACAGCCGTGTCCGGGTTTGACGAACCCGCAGCAGGACCCCTGATAATACTGATGGGGGTCGGATACTCCCACGCCTATGAGCGCGGCCGCAGGCCACGAAAAGTCGGATATTCCTTAGTAGACGAACACCTATATTGAACCCACATATCGGCCACATCTCTATGTCTCACAGACACCCAAGAGCTCCCCATTCTTTGGAGGTTGGATCCCAAACACCTAAGCATGGCTGAGCTAGGTTGACGACAATCACAAAATTCGGTATTATGTAGTCAGTAGAACTCGACAATGCAACATCTGTGCCCTAGCCGCGCAAAGGCGCACTTGTAATTATGAGTATTATGTATTCTCGACTGACCCCTATTGCTAGCACTGACGGGGACCAACGACCATTCCAAACAGTTCAATTCAGACCCTTCTCCGCTTCCTACAGTAAAATGTCAACTCAACACTGCCAAAAGATTGACCTCACATCTCATGAATCTGGTGACGACATTTCTGCTTGGATAAATCATGGGAAGGTCTATAGGAATGTTCCAGATTGCGTCTCAAATGAGCTTCTACGACGGTTAGTCAATTTCAATGATCAATCTGGCTGGTATTCAAACTTATTATAATAACTAGGTTGTCACTTTCAAAGGAGTCCAAAGAAATCTTGCCGTCTCCAGACCTCACAATATCAGAACTTCTTCAAGTCAATATTCCACATCAACTCGTCGATTCAATGATTTTGAAGACACCGCTTTCTTGTTTCTCAGATTCTAGCCCAAATACTACCACCACCTTTCTAATCGAGCATAACCTCCCTTCCCCAAATTTCCTAAAGCACCTTCGTGCCACCGCTGGTCAAGCCATGCTCGATGGAAAGTTTTCAGTGTTGGACTGGAGTAACGCGCATATCTTCCTACCTTTTGAAGCCCTTGAATTTTGGGGAGTCCTCCTGGAAGTGGCAGCTGCGAAGAAGGCTTGGTCGGAAGCAGAGAAATGGATTGCCGTACACAAAGACTTACCAACAGGCATTATTATGCAGATAAAAAGGGTGTTCAACAGCGTTCCTTGGAGTGCCAGACTTCGTTCCCTTGGTGGCCATGTTTCCGTCACCGAGATGGCGGAGTACTTCTCATGTTTAGAGCTTTCGGGAAGTCATGTTGATACCCTCCTCGAGCTTCTGCGGATCCGTTTACTCAAGAATAATTTATTGAATGAAAGTATTTTGGTGAACACAACCTTTTTTGATTTTCTCGCCGCAGTTGAAAGCGACTATGCACCTACTTCTGCTACGATGGAAGTTCAGAAGATCGGCCGCTACCTGGAGCAAAATTCCAAGGAAACCTCGATCATCGGAATCACATACTCTCCGCCTCATCATTGGGCAGCCATTCATATCAAACTCTCTCCATCGGGTGTTCAAGTTCAGTTAGGCGACTCGATACGACGCAAATGTCCCAAGTCCTTGATGGCAGGCATCAAAGCATTCCTTAATTCACATCTCAACCCGAATTCTTCCATTACATTCCATGATGACCTTGAATGCGCCATTCAAACCGATGGATATTCCTGTCCAATCATCGCAGTCAACACTATCAAGCACTCTTTGTTTGGAACAGCACTATGGACAGAGATCAATCGGGAGCGTATTCACATAGAAGACTTTTTCGACACGATGCAATTTTGCTTCCCAATTATATCACCCATGCCAGCACATCAGGACCATTCCTTTGCTTCGACGATAATAATGCCACCCAATCATTCTGTTCCACCTGAGATGTTGCCTCTTGCTCCTATCCATCCGTTTTTCCTTCAGGCTCATCAACAACCCAAAAAAAGACGCAGTTCAATAGGACTTCCAAATCCAATTGCGCCTCGACTTCCATTGGCAAAGCGACCACGAATTGCGGCAAAGCCACCAGCTGTTCAGTCGGATTTGAAGGAAGGACTCAGCAAGACTGCAATTCGGAAACGTATGCTGAAACAGAACGTCCGAAACGGTACTTTTGTACGCGATCCGTCAAAATGGGACAAATATGTTATGAAATTGAAGGAGCTGGATCCGAATGTTGAGGTCAACGCTACAGATGCTATGAAAGCTTGTCATGTCCGTCACTCCAGATGTGCACAGTATCTTATAATGGCAACTGTTTACGATATTACTGTTTTCAAGAATCATGTTAAGCAGTGCAATGCAAAGGCAACAATACACCATCCAGCAGCAAACACACGTACCTTGGATGCTTTACTAGTAGGGGCAGTCATCACACTCCGCACTGATCAGAAAAGAGAAAACCTTGCGGCTTCGAGCTTGACGACGTTGACGTGGCCATGTCCTGGTCTGACAGCAAGCAACAACCCCCGTATTCGTCAATATCTGAAACGGACATCGTCTCTATCTGCAGGTGGAATAAGCGAGCATAAAGTAGCTCATAGGCTGTTTGCAGATGACCTTCTCTCGTTGAATGATATTCAGCGAGAAGCTGTTCAGATTGAACAGCTGAATACGCACCGCTGGCGCAATGACCATGAACGCAAGCGAGTCTTCGCCAGTGGCTCATTTCCGTGCTTGAAAGTTGCCACTCTACCACTGGACTATGAATCTGGAGACATTGTTCCTCCATGTGTGTTGTGCGATGCCCTCCTAAACTTGCGGGCATTTGTCAGTGCAATCAATCGGCCACTTCCAGAACGAAAGAACAGAATTTACACTCCTCACCTTTATCAAAGCCGTGTACTCGGAGAACGATTCGCACGAAATCAGGGCCTGGCAAGGCTTCTCGAAGATTCAGATTCGGATGGGTCTGAAGATGGTCTGGAGTTATCAAAAGAAAGGCCTACCATTCCAAAGCAAAAGGACTTGTTTTGTCGCTTCATACGTCAATTCGTGGCAGGGCACTTTGACAAGAAACCTGTCTTCCTTGATCTGGTGGCAGTGATGACAGATACTGCTGAGCGAGAAGCTCGCGGCCGTGGCATGCAAAACAAGAAGTATCCTCCCGCTTTGGATGATTGGCTGCATGCACTCCAATGTATCTGTCCTGCAGCTTTTCGATCATTTTTAGCAGCATTTGATGGCCGTTCAGAGCGAAGCTATCTACATATACGGTCTCTGAATCCTTCCTTTACACAAGGAATTACCCTGCAGACTCTGGAACGAGCAATACAATATCTCAAAGACTACAATTATCCAGAAGGTGCTCCGCTCGCAGTAGGCGTTGACGATACAAAGCTTTTGCCATCGCTCAAACCCTATTTTGACACCACCAAGGAAAAATGGTTCTTACTTGGAAGCATTGGAGAGCCGATGGAAATTGTCGATGTTGAATCCTTGCAGAAGCAGATCATAGATGCTGCTGACTTGAAAGCTGAGAAATTACGGCTTTGGACATTGAGTATACCTTTGCCTCGAGTTCCACCTTTGATTCTCGCCGCAGCTCCAATTTCATCCAAGATGAGAGCATCCGAGCTCGCAGACATGGATATCTCCCTTCTCCAGCTCTTACTCGCACCTCCATTCAATTTCAGAATCATTTCCTTAGGATCTGATGGTGCGACTGTGGAACGCGAAGCCCGGCGTGAACTCGAGCGCAAAAAGTTTGTCTATTACATACACCACATTATTCCTCATCCCGATCCATCCCGATCGCCTCTCAAGATCGAAATTCTACGAAAAGGTGATCATGCAATGGCAATCATTCAAGATTCCAAACATGCCAGAAAAACTATCAGGAACGGCATGTTCACAGGAGCAAAATGTCTTACTTTGGGACGTTATACAGTTCACTACGAGCAAGTACGGAATCTCGCTTTTAAAGAGAATTCCCCCTTGTATTCCCGCGATGTTGACAAGCTCGATAGACAAGATGACCGGGCAGCAGCAAGATTATTCGCCGCTCGCACGTTGGAGTTTACCATTGAAAATCTGGATAATGAACTGGGATTAATCATTTATCTATTCGTATTCGGAGAGATGATTGACGCCTACCAAAACCGACAGATTACCCATTTAGATCGCGTCAAGATGGTCCTCCGTACTCACTTCTTCAAAGACTTCTGGAAGAAATTCCTTGAAGAAGGTGGTTATCCAATCACGCAGCATTTTATGTCAAAAGAAGCTGACGACATTACCGATATAATCATCAACGGCCTCATTGCCCTGATATTCATTCACCGAGATTATCTTGACCAGCCATTCCCACTCCTCCCTTGGCCTCATGGAAGTGAACCAGGAGAACATGTCTTTGGGTTCCTTCGCGAAGATTTCCCCGATTTTTCGATGCTGGATGTTCTGCGTTTGATCCCCAAGATTGGCGTACGTTTGATGGCTGCGTGCAAGAGTAAACATCTGAAAGGCGACTTCAGAAAAACTGCTTCGGGATACTCACACACCTACTTCGATGGTACGGATGCCAATCTTCAGTTTTTAGCTGTTTTTCCGACAGACGAGGAAATACAAATGGCCGCTGCTTCTGCTTATGATGAGGCATTAAGCTTGTGGATTCTCCTCGGATACACACCTAGCGAAAGTTCAGGAACCACTGGTGTGGCCTTTACAGGTGGGAATGATAGTATCGTCACCGAGGAAGCAGAAGACGAGAGTCTGATCTGCTGCAACACCGTGGATCAAGTCGATATGCAATCAGATCGACGCGATCTTGAGGATGCACTTGTCGAGGCTGCTGAATTACGCAGCAAAGGTATGCCCTCGAATAAGACCGATGAAGCACTTGATGAATGTGGATATGCCGCCGCCGCGCTGAGTATAAATGACATAGAACAGATGTAAGTTTCCTTTTTATACTATATGGCAGAGACTTACTTATAAGTTTGATCAGTGAATCACTTCCCAGTAATGACCCGGCCGCACTGGACGAGATTCGCTCTGCTTTAGCCGTGATTTTATCGACAATCACAGCTAGCAATGCGTCAGGTCAGGAGACTGTGATGCAATTAATCAAGCAGGCAACAGATTCAAAAAGCGCCAACTTACCTATAACATCAGAAGCAGATGCCATCGACCCTTTCAAAACCCTTCCAATATCCAACATCAATGAGGCCGATCTAACTGAGTTGGTGGCAATTCGTATGAGAAACCAATGTCGCGAGGGAGCTGAAGGTGTACGCACTAGAAAGTCAACAATATCTGATCAGGAAGGTCCATCACCGACAGCGAGCAACATCAAACCTTTATCAGAACGCCAAAAGCTCGCGCAGAAGATCCATGAAATCGTACGGCTCGAGGAGTCACAGCAAGGGTCAAGCACTGGCCTCAACCGACGTGTACGCTGGGAGAAATCCGCGGCCGGGTCGATTGCTACCCTGATAGAGGCCGATGTCATTACTGGCAATGTTGCGAATGCGAGAGTTGCTGCGCGAGCTGGAGCGGATGAAGTGAGTGGACGTCAGTTGGTTTTGCTGGCAAAACTAACACTGGTTGATAGATAATCAGAAGGCGCCGAAAAGAGTTCCCCAACGTACCAGGAATGGACCCAAATGATCTTGCCACTGCAAAAGTCAACCTCATGTTGAAGCTGAAACGCGGATCGTTCGGCGTCGTTGCATATGACGGTGAATTGATGATAGGCAAGGTTATTACAATGTATGAAAAGGGAGGTGGCAAGGTCGCAAAACATGGATGGGTCTCTGAAGTAACATCCGTGGGATTCATCTCTTATCTTTCCGTGCAAATTTGGAAGCAAACTGCACGAAATCAGCGCTTTTTCCGCGCTATTTGGCACCCAAAACTCAAACAACATGGTTTGCCTCGTTTTGCCCATCTTCCTGCTGCTGCATTCCTTCTTCATCTTCCTCCTTCATCATTCCGGTCCCACAACAATGAAGCGGCACTAGAATTGGTGCCTAGCTTTTTTGAGAGCATTTTTATGAAGATGCTCGTGCAAGATAAGCAAGTTCTCGACGCCGTGAAGTGCTTACTCAAGCGCCCGATGAAAAAAGACATCCGAAATGACGAGAACGACGGTATCTAGGTTGTATGTAGCCGTAGGAATTTTTTTGGATTTTTTTCTATTTTATTAGTATTTTAGAGGTCGAATACAAAAAACACCTATATCAGCCGAAATTTTTAGGTCGGATCCCGAAAACACCCAAAATCTGCCCCGAATTGCCCATATTTCGAACACCTACGGCGGCCGAAATTTTGGATATTTTGTATCCGACCTTCCACGGCATTATCAGGGGTCCTCCCGCAGCACAGCGCGCACAGCCATGGGATTATTCTCACGGGGTGACAAAAGCATTTGAAGCAAGCAGAAACAAACTCAGTGGGTCACGTGGTTTAAGGAAATTCGGGGTCGCTATTCATGGGGAGGCGCAACGCAGAGCCAATTCCAAACTCCGCTGCAAACTCTCCCACACGGTTCATCCTTCGCAGAAAATGGTCCACCTCTCCAACTGACGACAAAGACTCATAGGGAGGATGTTTTGGTGAGATAAAATGGAGATATGTACCAGTAGAGTACAGTGTAGTTGTTGAAATTTTATTTCGCAAAGTACCGCTTCCTACAGCCTCTCACGAGGCTTGATATCTCATGATTGTGGCCGGTGGGAGCAATTTCGAAAACTAGACATGAAAGAGGAGCCAAAATCAGATTGATATGATGCAAAAAAAGAGCCCAATCGCTGATAAATTGATCGACTTAAGTCGCATACCAAAATGTAGGCCAGAATGACAACACGTGATGCTAAAAGTCGCGTCGATAGCCACGTACGCGTTAATTAAGCGGCATGTCCTCACAAAAAGCACCCATTCCAAGACACTTTTCACGCGTTTTCACGCGTTTTATCCTCTTTTTCGCAATTCTACGCCCCCTCCTTCCCTTTATTGCGCTTTTCTTCATGGTGAACATCTGGAAATCATCTGGAAAAAGAAGATCCAAACATCAGCAACGAAACTCCCATGCGCTCGGAGAACTAAGCCTATCTACCGGCCATGGGAAAGAAAATGTCAAATGTCGACCTTCGCAGGCTATATCCGCACTACAGGGGACAATTTCCCAACTGGAGGATCGTTTAATGGACAGCGTGGACTTGGCTGATGTCAACGCTGTCAAATCACAGATGGTCTCACGCGAATACAAGAACACGCGACGTCGAGTGGCCCGGATGGAAAAGAAGCAGGACGATCTTCGGCAAGCATTGCATGATGTTAAGCAAGACAATATAAGGCTTAAATCTGCAAACACTAACCTGATTGAGGAGGCACAAGTGGCTGATGAATTCCAAAGGGCAGCTCTGTTTGAGTCGTCGTCTAAGGCAGAAATAATGAAGAAACAAAATAGGGCACTCAAAATGAAGGTTAAGCGAGCTCGTGGATCGCGCATTAAAGCCGTGGAGAAGGCAAAACAGAAGGCTACAAAGGAATGGAAGCGTCGGGAAAGATTCCACCTTAAATCCGACAAGGGTGTGGTGACGGACGCAACACGGGCGCTTATTCGAGACTTGGTCAAGATTGGCCTCTCGGTCAGCCATGTTTCCGCGGCAATCAAATCAGTCGCACATCTTCTTGATGTTGAAGTAGAAGGCAACGTTGGAATTCGAAGTATTGGACGGATCATCCTTGAAGGAGGCATTGCCTCGCAGATGCAAATAGTTGAAGAGGTCAAGCATACACGAAGTTCGTTCGTAAATAATCAGCAACTTATGTTCTATTTCTTACTTGGTTTTACATTTACAGATGTCACAATTAGTGGAGATGGTACATCACTCCGCAATCTCAACTACGAGTCGAAACATCTCAACTTCAAGACTACATTATATCATGATGAAGATGATATCATTCCCATCAATGCAGAAGCTCAGACTCAAATTCTACCCGGGGAACGTGTTACACGCTTCTTAGGGCTCACATCGGCGAAGGATCATACATCTGCAACACAAGTCCAAGGATGGAAAGATAGTAACCAAGCACTACATGATGTCTACAACGAGAGTCCTCGTGGACTTGAAAAACATATCAATCCTACTGAGGCTCCCTCAAAATATACGGGATATAACGGTGACCATGCCGCAGATCAAAAGAAGGCGGCAAGTATGATCGAAGCATGGATGATCGAGAGCGATAGGATTGTGCGCGGTGAAGCGGCAATGAAAACCTGGTCAGCAGATGCGCTTTTAGCGCTCCTCGTCGAAGAGAGCCAGAACAAAATCAATCGCGCCGGTGGCTTGGATGCATTTAATGCTCTCCCAATGGATGATCAAGCTGTTCAGAACAAGGCAACTTTTAGTGCCGTTTGTTTTAGAATCGGTGAGACAGCATTCTCATCTATGTCTGAAGAGGAGCAGCAAGCAGCAGATCTCTTCATCTGGGCAGGATGCTGTATGCACAAGGAACTAAACGCCGTCAAAGGAGGAGATGCGGCAATGAGGAAATTCTGGATTTCTGAGGATCTGACACCACCGATCCAATTGATGAACAAGGACAACGATGCAGCTGCTACAGCTGGTCCTTCTTCTGCCCGAGATCGGGCAATTGCAGTCTCTATTGGCGGCGCTTCCAAACTGACTTCTCTTGCTGGGGCCATATTCAATCACAAGGATGAGAAGAAGGGACAAGGCGATACATTTCGCATATTCTTCGAGAATGCACTTGGGTATCTAATCTCCTTCCCAGATACAAGCAACACGCGTTATCAATCACATTGTGAAGCTTCCGCGGCACTTCTTCTCCACCTCTCACTATACACAAAGTTTCTTGAACAAGTGCGCGACAAAAAGGAGAAGCGGCGATTTAATCACATGGAGCTGAATGTACACAAAGGGCTCCAGGACATCCCAACTCTAACAGAACTCGCAGTTTTTGTGCTTTATGGACAAGCCATAAGCCATCCCTATCTACGACAAATCCGTGGGCCAATGCGGGAGGAACATAACATTCTCGAGACAGGTCCCTTGCACGAGCGCGTCAAGGAGCACTGCCGCGCAATTATTTCCTGTCCTAGCTTACTCTTATCACAGAGGGCCACATACGAGACAGGATCTATGGATGGGAAACCATGGGACCAGCCTGAAGCATTTTATGCTGTCCAAGCACTATCACACTCCCTCCCGCATCTCGAAGGTGCTCTGGTTGCATTTTTTACCGGTGCTCTCGAGACTTGGGAGCGTTTCACCTCGGAGTTTTCTCCTGGAGGTAAAATCTCTAACTTATCTGCTTTAGATCGCGATCGTGCGTGGGTCAAGACTACCAATGATGACAACGAGGGGAAGTTGGGCGAACTGCGAACAGGATCGCGACGCGCGCCTAATATGGCTTTGCATCAGCGGAACGCGCGTATGATGTACCGAAAGAACAACACAGAGACTTACATTGACACGATCCTCAACAAAGACGACCTCAGATACCTTCGGAAGAAAGCGCGTGAAGTTGATTCCGGGAAACTTGAAAAGGAAAGACGTCAGGATCAAGCTAAAGGTGATCAAGAGATCGTTGAGAGGAAACGAAAGAAAATCAAAGATCGGACAGCCATCAAGCAAAAAGCAAGTGATGCACTCGATCTAGTCAAGTGCAGATTCAACATCGGAGACATTCAAGATGCCCCAGGTACCAATACTCTGTTGGACTCCGAGTTGGGATGGTTTCGTCGGATTGATGCTGAAGTGCCCGCAAAAGGCAAAGTAAGCACGAAGATACTCAAGATCAGTGCACTTTGTGCAGCTGTTGAACGGTACCACATGAGACTAGCACTGAACGATGGCAGTGGAGATACCGAGCATGAATCGAGCTCACCGGACTCATCTGGAGCTGATTCTGACATTGATAGCGATGCGGACATGGAATTAGGATACTGATTTGATATATAATTACGGTTTACATCTCTAGAATACCTTACAATACCTTCTATTACCTTTCTACAACCCTAGAACCACTGAATTGTCCCTGTGTGCGAGTTGAAACGTGAATTAGTCCACCGAGCCACCCAAAATCTGAATTTAGCGGGGAACAAACAAACATCAACAACACACATCTCGAACTGGAGTTGCGCCTCCCCACTATTCAAAGGGGAGCAAGCTCCCCAATAAACGTGTCTATGCCGAGGGCTGAAATTCTGTTCATTGAGCTGTATTTCGTCGGCCCATATTCGCAATATTTAATCATGACAAGATCCACAAAGCTATGTATCATGAACGCCAACGATTGAACAATGTAGGCTATTGGGATGAAGTAAATTAAGTTATAGATAGACGCTATCTATGCCAGTGGGAAGTTCGATTTACAAGATAGGAATTGGATTAGTGCGTTGTCAAGAATTCTACAAACACAGAATGATATATCATTTTACGAGTCAAAGATAGCTCCATATGCCGCAATTCCTCGAGTCTGCATCCCATAGACTACTTTACGTGTTAATTTTGGGTTTGAAATAATGAAAACTGCTTCAGCATTGCTCTGCAAAACCATCTGATACGTGAGAGCAACCATGTCAGGACGCCCAAGTGTCTTTGTGTTCCAAACGATAGCATCAGGATCAGCCTTGAGGACGGCGTTCATGATCTTGGGACCATATGTTAATTCGGGATTTGGGGTAGACCACAGAACGCGACGTGGTGTACAGTCGGCGTAAAGGAGGGAAAGACATGGCCCGATGCCGGATCCCGTTGCTACAACGACTATTCGTTTGAACAGGCGAGAGGTATAAAGCAGGCCGTGAAGTGGATAGCCACGAACCCATAATTTGGTCGGTGGATTGGCGATCGCCCCCCTGGTCCAATCTCCAGCGTTCGACACCACGACGGAGAATCCGTTGATCTTGCCGTTCTCGTCTACATCCGGAATCGTCGCAAATGCATGCCATTCGAGGAGAGGTTTGGAAGAAACTTTCAGCCCGTAGAACGGTTGCATCGCTTTGTATTTGAAGTGGAGCCGGATGGCGTGGTCGGATAGGAATTCGGGATGGACGTCACGGCGACGAAGACGCGACCAGGATAAAATCGTGCAACTGGTGGAGACACAGAAAAACCAGAAATTGGGCGCTTTGGCAAGATATAGTCCTGTGTTGATGTTCGCCTCCCGCGCAGAGACTCTGGCGACGAGGCCATTGTGGATCCAAAATGTGATGAGAGCAACCCAACCTGAATAGCGATGGCTGGCTTCGAAATAGTCGTGATATAAAACGCGGAATCGAGGGTGAGCTGAAGCGACAATGAATATAAACATGGCAATAATAATATATGATAGAATAAGGTTGTTTCGAGTATCGGTAGTGGGGCTGTCGATATATTCCTTGGTCGCAAGGGCTACGTAGAGGATGAACCAGACAACAGCGGCGGTTCCGCTTCCGCTATGCGCGCCACCGTAATGGAAGACTTTGGCCAGCTTTCGACGAATTGACAAGGGCAGAGAATGTGGTACGGAAACGGCGATTTCATAGCAAAGGTTGACGAAGTTTTCCTGTCTGAAGAGGATAGCGATCATGAGATTGGCCGAAGAGGCAGTGGCGACGTCGATGATTAATGGTGCTCCCTTATTCTTCACCATAAATGCTACGAATGTCGCTAGATTGGCCGTAAATATAACCGTAAAGATCTTTCGATATGTCGAAAAGAAATTGACTGGTGGAAATGTTATTCGACAGATCTTGAGATGCAATTAAATGATGGATCTTACACCAAAGATAACGAGAAAATCTGGTTCCAGTCTTTTTGGGAAGAACGTCACGGTTTGGCTTGACGTCAAATGGTTTAGGTTTGAGCACTATCGTCGCTGAAGATGACGTCAACTGAGATGAAGTCACTGATCAAGGTCGTGTGTTAGTTCGTGGTATGCGAAGGCTTAACGTTTTTAAATGCTCACTTGATTGCTCGTCGTCGATGGCTTTCTCGAGGTCCATGTCTGCGCTGGTAATAAGCAGAGGATATGATCTGTACATCCGTGTCACTTTATGAGCGTTTATAAGACGAGGACGATGTAGATCTCTAGAATACCATATGATGCGCATGTCGCCAAATATACTTGAAACGATGATGTCTTGTTTAAAGAATACATCAACTCTCCCAAGCTTGGACCAACACGTTAAGCACTATCGGAAAGGTCGGTGGTCAAGAAGTTCCTGAGGCAATGATGAAGTTTGACATTAGAATGAGGGTATGAGCTTCGATGAAGTATTTTCACATTGTGGCATGATGTACTGGGATGCACCTCCGTGTCTGGCCGGTAAACATGTATCGAATTGGCGGTTCGAGGCTCTGTATTGAGAGAATCATAGCTATAACTGATATCGATCTCACTCAAGAAGCATTGACTTAGGATCACTCTGTTTACAAGCAATCTTTCCATCAGTGCTATTGTATCTCATGTTTTTTTATTCACCCAAGAAGCATTGACTTAGGATCACTCTGTTTACAAGCAATCCTTCCATCAGTGCTACTATATCTCATGTATTCCTCATTCCGTGTATACCCTATAGCGCAGGCAACCGCGAGTTCGATCATGAGAATGTCGGCTTAACCAAGAGCCAAGAAAGTCTCACCATATAAGTCCAGGAAGCCAAGACTGTTATTTTATTTGGGTGTGGTACAGGGTATTGTTCAGTATCCTGAGGAGATACACGAAAATACATGGTGTGTCAGATACATAGCTCCATGCCCTGCGCGCCCGATGATTCTCCTATCGTTGATAACGAGCGTCAATAATTTTGACTACCAAATATGTGAAAATCAAACACGACAAACGCGATACAAGCGGCAACATACTCTGATTGAAGTTCGAACAAATCGGAACACGAGGAGTTCGGAATTTGTACAAGAGGAATGACAGGTTTTTGTACACACACCTTTTCGAGCGAAAGGTGACTCGTGAATATATGAAGTGTTGAAAAGTCAGATAACAACGCGTTTGAGAACTTACGAATTTCTTGAAGCCCTATGTGAAAATATATCTAAAGTCGTACCCATGTATTGCGTTTCCAATTACTCGTTCGTCTCCGGCCAATGTTGAACCCAGGTGTGCATAAGTTTTCAATTTGTGAATAAGCTGTAGATTAGCTCGAGATTAGCTATGCTTGAGCTGTGCATGTGCCGCGGCACTCCATCAATCGGAATTAGAACCAGTTGATCGGCAATTGCCGGGATAGGAATACCCGACTCCGCTCTGTTCTCTTCCCGACTGCATGAGTGAAGTTACGACGTGAACGCACCACGGTCGTGGATATGATCTGTTTCGTGCAAGCACCCTACAAAATTTGGAATCTTCTTTGACAGCTGCGACCTAGGCCTGTCACAGATGCACTCAAGTATGTCATGATCTTAAATTATTCTTTCACCCACCCTAACTGAAAATCAGACAAACGGAACTACGGAAGCCATTGTCCACCGATGAGGATGCTTGTCATCTCAAAAGCAGTCATCCAGAGAACAAGTCTTGTTATCTAGTACGATATGTCTCACGTTTCGGGGTCCAGTGGAAAGCTAGGCATTTCGTATTTGTGTCTATGTTGGAGACGAAGGTCACAATTCCAGGTAAGCCTCACTATTCTCAACTTGAGTGAAGATCATGAAATTTTAGAGTATTGATCTAGATATGACTTCTCCCATCTCGGTCCTCAAAGATCGCACGAATGATCTGCTATCTTAGTACTTACCACTGTGTTGTCATCGGCGCTATTTGGACAGTGACTCAATGTTTCAACGTCCAAGCTTTTTTTGTTTAGGTGCCGACTTCTATTCCATGCCACAGATTGCTCCCAACGGAACGGTGAACAGCTAGCGTGGCTTCTGTGGTCCCATCCAAATATGCCCTGGGAAAGTTTAGAGGATCGTGTGGCCAACATGATTCTTGGCACGGAAGAGGAGGGTTCTGTCTGTCGTAAACGATACACTTGGCGCAAGCGAGAACGTTGGCGCTTGGTCGCCATCGTGTGTACCAGTCGCCTTCGCGTCGGTTGAATACGGGTACTCCAACTCATCGAAGTATGCTTGGGAATGGTCCACGCTGTTCTCCCGACCTATCCCTCAAACCTTGTGCATCATTCTGGTGATCGCGTTCTTTCCGTACCTGCCCTCGATCTCAAACGAAAGTCATTTCTGAAGGACGCACGAGATGTTCCGAGCTTTGTAGGTAAGAGCCAGGTCTGAGCTCGGTTTTATCTGATTCAACTTTATCACCCCTCTTTCATTGTCACCGATACCTCCTCTCTCCCGACGCACCCGCTCCGCATAAGCTTGTCAATCCTCAGCGCCTAATAATTCGCGGGACCTCTGTAGTGGCTTTGGCGTCCTCGCGGCTATCTCAAATATAGCGCGGATGTCCCAACCATTCTGGCAACTACCTGGTTGAATGGCGGTATATGAATAAGTCGGCTGGAGTTGCACACCAAGGCCGATACCACTGAGTGTACCGCCTCTTAGGAGGCAGAATTGACCACGAAGCATACTGTGCTGGATTCTCAAGCGCTCTCGCCAACCTCTGTTCCACTTTTGGTGAGCGCCGATTATTCTTGCTTTTTCTGTGATTGATTAGTTCAAAATTCCGAGTCTGGCTTCTCAAGGCGATAACGGTTGAAAAACTTCAGAGCATCAAGAAAGATTATAGGTACTAGAGTACCTACAAACGTGAGCTTGTAAATATGCTTCTTATTGGGTCTAGCTCAGTTCAATGTATCATTTCCTGGAACTGAACAGTTAGAACGACGCTGAAATATCAGAAGTCCCTACCAGACACAGGTTTACAGCGAATAACATCCGAACGATTATTGTCGAGTCATCTTGTATTGCGTTTAAACATGAGTCCTTGAACTTAGACAACGCTTCGAACCCGGAAGCGCAATATCATTAAGCCTTCATGGTGGTCACCAGTTCATATTTACAGGTTCTTTTGAACGGCATGTCGACGCGTTAATCGCGGCAAGCATTTTTTGTTGGCCTTTGTCATCCACAAATTATAAATACCGTTGAGGATCTAGTATAAAATGCACTTTCAACTCGACGGAAACCATTTCCAAGAAGCCACCCTCTCAAACGCGCAGAAGCTCAACATGTCTCAGCCAAAGAAGATGCCCGACGGTGGAGTTCATTTTCTCAATCTGCCTCCCGATGATACTGACGTCGGCTGCTTGCTGTCATTTCAAGTTCGCCTCGGTTCCTCTGGAGTGAAGGTTTCAAAAATCATCCTGGGATGCATGTCTTACGGGTCACCAGAGTGGCAGTCGTGGGTCCTAGAGGAGGAGGAATCGATCAAACATATCAAGGCTGCGTGAGTACGTTTAATTGAGACACGGCGTTCATAGCGATTGACGTATTCATATTAGGTACGACGCAGGAATCAATACTT
This sequence comes from Pholiota molesta, assembly GCA_014925825.1. Lineage (NCBI taxonomy): Eukaryota > Fungi > Basidiomycota > Agaricomycetes > Agaricales > Strophariaceae > Pholiota > Pholiota molesta. The sequence continues at coordinate 135,170 of JACGCK010000020.1, forward strand.
TCGACACTGCGAATGTGTGCTGATTCCTGTGCTTCCAAATATCGGAACTCACTTTTCGTCAATAGGTGTATTCGAATGGGCAATCAGAAAGTATTCTAGGCAAAGCGATCAAGCAGCTTGGTCTTCCTCGTGATGAAATCGTAGTAATGACGAAGGTTTGCTTTGCCCGAAATCTTATATAGATACCCTAATGACGATGATTGATTATTTACCCAGGTGCAAGGGGTTGTTGGGAGGTGGCCGGGCCATTTTCCATGGGCTCCAGGTGTTGACCTCGACGAGCTTGGCTTCGTCAACCAATGGGGGCTTAGTCGTAAGGTTTGAAAATTCTCTTGTACAAATCTCGCTAGAAAGTTGTTGATCTCCTACACCAATTTAGCATATCTTTGACAGCGTTCAGAAGGCTACAATGTAAGCTCAGATTTTCGTTCAAGTTACGGTATCCGGGAATGCTCATCCTTCGATGTCATACAGGCCATCGATTTGACTCGAACACTCCCATTGAGGGAACGGTGAGGTAATTGAGGCTCTGACTTCTAGACATTATGCCCAACTCACAATAATTGGTTTAGATGCAAGCGCTCCATGACGTCGTGAAAGCTGGATATATCCGGTACATCGGCATGTCTTCATGCTGGGCCTGGCAATGCAAGTATTTTATGTTACGATATCTTTCTCTATGGACGCTCAATATTGATCCCGATTACTATCAGTCCATGCAATGCAGAGTACGTACATGCGATAAGACCTATTAACGATGTTGCTGATAGAGACGACGATTTAGATTATGCGATCAACAACAAATTAACGCCTTTCATTTCTATGCAAAACCATTATAATGTAGTGTATTGCGAAGAAAAAAGGGAGATGTTCCCAACGTTGAATGTGAGCTCTCACTTGTGGGCATTTTTATATCACACTAATTACTCCCTAGCACTTCGGAGTTGGGTCTATTCCTTGGTCGCCCCTTGCACGCGGGCTTGTCACCCGCCCTCTCGGATCGAAGGATGATGCTGGTCGAGGAAAAGTTGACAGGTGGGCGATTGAATTTTTGTTATAAAGGAGTCTTTTTGACGTTCTGACTCCGTTGTTGTGAAGGATGATTAATGGCTACGTTTAAGTGTTCGATGTTCAATGTCAGCACTAACTACTTGAGCATCAGCAAAGCCCGCTCGTGGTCCTCTTCGGCCGTTGTCTCCCATGCATAGCGCCAATCACGCACAATCACGTCCCCCAGACGCTCAACCCTTGACTGCGTCCAACTCTCTTCGTTTCCGGTATCTTCATCTTCATCTGAGCCATTCTTTCCATGCTCTGGTACGTTAAATTCATACAGAAGCCCGTGCATCCGCGAAAAGTGGTGTACGAGATTCGCAGCGGGGCGCCGGATTGCGTCGTACACGCGTGTTAGAGTAGGGACAGACGCTGATGATCGGAGACCTTCTGCAATGAGGTGCGCTAGGATGTAGGCGTCCTATAAAGTTGTAAGCGATATAAGAAAGCAACGCAAGGAGACGTTTTACAGACCTCAATTGCTTGACCGGCACCGTTTCCCTGGTGAGGCGTCATGGCGTGCGCCTATATAATAATTTGGAAGGTCAATATCGAATCGCATTGGATGAAAATAAGAAAGGAACGTACGGCATCGCCAAGCAGGAGAATACGGCCAGAGGCAGAAACGTAGCTACTTAGCGGTCGAATTGCATGAATGGCCCAACGGGAAGGTTTCTGCGTATTCTACTCAGGAAAATCGAGCGAAATCAGTACGCATTGTTAAGTCACAGCAATGTCTGTACACGTACATGGACGAGCTGCTGGACCTCCTCCTCCCAGACATCGAAAAAAGGAATTACTTCCTCCTTCGTGACGTCTTCGAAAGAGGGTCCAGTGTACTTGGTTCCTTCCTTAGAGAGATCCGAGATATAGGCCGCTACGTTGACGACACGGCCCTGGAGGATTGGGTACGCGACGACATGCTACAGTGTGGGGTAGCATTAAGTCCAAATTCAAGGAATTCAAGAATACATAATGGGAGGATAACTCACCTGGTTCTTACCACAGTACTGGTATAACGTGCGTGAGTGGAGAGACGATTCGAAATGAAAATTTGCTCACCACAACATGAGTCGTCAACGCCCTATGTTCCGGCATTTTCGCTCTGAGGACACTGCTATCGACCGCACACCGATACGCCAACGTCCCGCTCCACACAGGATCAGCGTCAGCGTGCCCCGCATTCGACGCCTCGGGATTTTCGGACACGAGCTGCTTGCGAATGATAGATTTGATGCCGTCTGCGCCTATGAGGAGATCACAAGCTGCCGTTCTTCCATCGGCGAAAGTGAGCTGGATTGGGGACGCCGCGTCAGCCGTAAGCTCGGTGTAAGAGACGAGACGGCTGGATAGGTGGCATGTGATGGACGGCGAGAGATGCTTCAGCAAGACCTCTTGTACGATGGCACGATGAAAAGAGAGTGGTGTGCCTGTATTGATATATAAGTAAGAATTTTAGGATACTTTCTGCTGCTGCTTCACGATTTGAGAGAAGGAAGACATACCGGCGAACACTAGATCACGAATAGACATGCCTTCCCTCTGATCCGATTTCCTAAACTGAAATCCAAGGCCTGCAAACACATTCTCATCAACACTCGTATTGACAGACTGCACTCACGAGGCGGACCAGTACCATCTGGGACATGCTGCCCAGGAGCCAAGTAAGTTGCGAGCTCCGCCGTCACCCCTAGTTTCTCCAGGATCTTCCAAGCGCGCGGCCAGAACGTGATGCCTGCCCCAATCTGTGTCAATTCTGGAGCGGCTTCATATATATCTATGTTAATGGCGTTGGGGTCGAGGTTCAGGCTGCTGAGTGCCACAGCTAATGACAGGCCCCCGATGCCGCCACCTCTGTGCATGGTGTTGAAAGATGACACAATTATATTTGGTTGATGGAGGACATACATAATTCCGATTCGCAAAGGCATCCCTTGGCGTAAGATAAGAGTCGCAGCTGAAAGAGGGGAAGGTGTGTGCTGAACATCATGGGAACTTGAAGATTCTCTCATGCGCATTTCGACGTCGGGCCAATTATAGAATCAACATACCAGCGCGATACAATCCAAATTTGTTGAAATGATTCGTCTCTCCAAGATTCCATCGTTCAAGACATCGAGGATGTGCTGGGCATAGCGTTCGAAGGAGGTCGCCCCAACTTGCAAGACTTAAATTACGGAGTCCTCCTCGACGCGTCTACCAATGGCCAAGTGGCGCCGACCACTGTCTTTTGAATTGTCATCGTACCGTCCCTCCGTCGTAGTTGCGGCCCTTTCAGTGTAAAATAATCGTCAGATGTGCAAATTCCAAAAAGCTGGCTTGCCACAGGATGCTAAAATTTAAATTGGAACTGCAGTGAGGTGCCTCAAGGCTGCGCTGCCAATGTGATTCCTGAGCGACACATAGTATCAAGTTATGAGAAGAGTCGACGCAGGAAGCATAATCCACAAGGTATCTGTCAAATGGAAACGAGTCAAACGACAGGCATTCCTTCAAGTCGCTTGCATTATTCTTCACTTGTCGGACTTGGTCGGATATTGAATTTTTACCGCAAGCGGCCGCCGGCAACACAACCCTGCATGCTCCGAGTCTTCGACCTTGCTTCGACCAAGTTTCAAATTTCCAGCGCTCAGCGCGCGCACAGCTTCCAACTTTCAAAATGGTTAATTTCGCGCTATGAACTCGATTTTCTTCTTCTTCGAAGCCTCTCCATCATTCCCCAATGCTGCTAGAAAGCTTCATCCGCATCACCAATGGCAATATTTCAGCGCACTTTCCCCTCAAGTTCGGGCTCGGCCTTCGGGGCCCAGCATGATTTGAGTCAGGCTACGCTCGCACTTCCCGAAATAACCATGACCGACCTGCAATTGGGCTCGTTTAGTCAATCCCCGTCGCCGGTCGCCCGAACTTGTCCACCTCATCCAACTAGCACGTACTGGTCTTTGCGCTTCCATCCAGATTCCAATTCCATTGTTGGCCTATAAAACCAGGGAGTCTGTTGGAGATGGATCACCAACAACAGCTACTCCAGCTTCAGCATTCGCTACTCATCGCACTCTCAACCAACTCACCATCAATCAATTCGAGATAAATAACATGCCTTCCTGGTTGATCACTGGCGCCAACAGAGGCATCGGCTATAGTACTGTCGAGCACTTGGTGAGTTCTCTTAGACGCGCGGTGTGAACATATTGTCCTGACAGAATGTCACGCCACAGCTCAAGGACGAAGCCAACTTCGTCATTGCCACGGCACGCGACGTATCCGGCTCCGAATTGCAAGCTTTGGCAAAGACACACCCGAACACCCTCAAGGTGGTCGAACTTGACATAACTAGTCAAGAGAGCGTAGATAGGGCTGTTGAAGCCGTTACGCCGCTCCTCCCCAACGGGCTCGACTACCTTGTGAACAACGCTGGGAAGAACCCCCAACCGACGACGGCTTTCGAAGACTTGTAAGTTGCTGTTTGATACTTTTCGTCTGGAGCCTCCAGTCGCTTACCCTCTTTATCAGGAACCTCGACGAATTCGCAGATGAAATGACCTTCAGCACCGTCGCACCCCTGCGCGTCTCCCGCGCGTTCCTCCCGCTCATCAAGAAGTCCGAACTGAAGCGCATCATCTTCATCTCCTCCGTCCTCGCCTCCTCCCACATCACCTCCCTCATGGCGGGCCAGTTCAACGCCTACTCCGTGGCCAAGGCCGCGCTGAACATGCTCGCGCACAAATGGGCCGCGACGCTGAAATGCGACGGCGTCACCACCGCCGCGATTCACCCCGGCTGGTCGCAGACGGCGCTCGGCGAGGGCATCAATGAGTGGATGGCAGAGTACGCGCCTCAGGTGCCCCATTTCCCGCCTGAGGCCGCGGCCGGGAACGTGGTCAAGATCTCGGAGGCGCTGACGCTGGAGAAGACGGGGGCGTTCTGGCATTTCGATGGTACGAACTTGCCCTGGTAGAACGCGCCATTGTTGTATTTTAGATACTCCCCATGAGGGAAATTTATATATTTCTTCGCATATTATTGACTCCTTCTATTGTTGCCTGCACAAATCTCGCTTGTACTGTATGGAGGGACCAGGAGCACTGGAGACTAAGAACATCATATAGGAAATACGTGAATGGACGACATCTTGTCTATGTTCGCTTGGGTCTGGAAGCCTCTTCGACGCTATGGCTCTGTTGCGAGGTCCGAATTTTCTTGGACTGGGCGGTTTCGACCCACCTGGGCCTCAGCATGGTCATGGTTGGCATTATCAATGCTCTGTGGTCATAACGAACACAGACGATCGTTGACCGCTTCCCTTGCAGTCTGTCGGTCTTGGATTCATGACTGTCAGTACGTTTTATTTGGCAGCCATGATCAGGGGACTTGCTTGTCATCGCGTCGCAATACAGCCGTCTACGATCGCGTTGTATAATGGTGGTTACGTTGTAGTAGCTTTTGATATTGTAGCGGAATACTTAGACCGAATGCGAAAACAGATTATGTGTGGTGGTGTGATGATTCCTATTGTACTCCCATTGACAATCTGCGCATTCTACTTATAAGCTTTGGCTGTATACATTTGCATGTGGTCCTCAAAGCCGGTGTCGTAGGAAAGAATACATGCAAGGCCAATGTGGCCTATTAATATACGTTGAGGCTATAATTAAGGAAGACAAAAGGAAGATGTGCATGACACTGCATGTCGAACGTTAACACAAAAATACATATCATTGCTGGAAGTGGTTATTGTTCCATGTGAAAACAGCCGGAAAAAGTCCATTTTTAACCCGTTCACAATAGATTGTTTCCCAAAGAAACAGCCATTGCCTCCAGCAGTGTATAACATCGTGCTTTGTTTTTCGTGTACAAGGTTACCCCCTTCTTTGCTGCCACCATGGGCGCCAACGAAAACCCTAATGTTCCTGCTACAGTCAATCGAAACTCATCTAGCACTGTCGATACCAGCATAGAGTTCGTCAATATTGTAGTCGCCATCGTAAAAGAGGTCAGTGAGATGCTGAAAAGCGTCCCATATGTGAAATCTTTGTCGGGTGTGATACTTCAGATCATCAGAGTTAGAGACGTAAGTTGCCACCGTTTGCGATCATGTATGCCTTTTGACATCGCGATGTGCTGTATCTAGGAAATCAAAGCAAATAAGCAACGATGCCGCGAAATTATCGACAAGATACTCCGGATGTCGAAATCGATCTATCAGAAGCTGGCCGAGGTTGCGCAGTCGAGCCAAAGGGAGAAATTGAGCAGGTTAGAGAGCCAACTGAACGAGCACACTCGGTAAGGCTCATTGGTAACAATATGTATTATTATCAAGCGCTGAACCGGTCTTCAAGTGCCCTTATCGCCGTTTACAAGGCATTAGAGAGACATAGATCATCTCGATCTGGATTTTCCCGCCTAATAAATCGTGGGTTGGATGAGTTAAATGAGCACGATCGCCGTCTCGACGAGCTAAATACTCAACTTATTTTGGTGCGCATGGTGTTATTTTTAAATAATTTTCGTGTATTGATAACTACGGTTCAAACTATAGGATATTATTTTTCGCATTACGATGGAACAAGCGGGATCTGGTCCCATATTAAATCAACAGACATTTCCTGAGTATGTGGAACTCTCATTAATTATTACGCATTAACACGACTCAAACAATGTTCTTGGTCCTCTTAGTATTCCAGAACATATCCTCCCGCCGAAGCCCAACCTGATGGTCGAGCGCGAAACGCAATATGATACGGCACTCGAAGTTCTCCGTCGCACAGAACCATCTCGTGTCGCCATTCTGGGGGGCGGCGGATTCGGGAAGACGACATTGGCGCGATCAATTCTTCATGATCCAAAGATCTTCGAGCGCTACGAATATCGATACTTCTTATCCTGCGAGGCGATGGCTGACATCGATGCTTTGCTTTTGGGTATCTGCAATATGCTGGACATCACGGCTACACCCTCCGCCATGCTAGCATCTATAAGACGCAGGCTAGAGACGTCTACTACCCTCCTCTGCCTCGATAACTTCGAAACTCCCTGGGAGCTGCCTTCCACTCGGACGAGGACGGAGGATGCACTAGCGTCCATCGCCGACATTCCCAGTCTTTCTCTCATTATCACGATACGTGGTACTCAACGGCCCTCCAAAGTCGCATGGTCGCACCCTCAGATACCACCCTTACCCACCCTATCCTCCGAAAGCGCCCACGAGATCCTGCAGAATATCTGCCCAAACCACATAGTTGATGATTTTACTCAGCAACTTCTCGATGGCGTCGATGGAATACCCTTGGCGATCACGTTGATATCAACACTTCTTCGTGACGGGGAGTCTTCGCGAGAGTTGTGGACTCGATGGACGAAAGAGCAGACTGCCGTCGTTGAGAATGGTGGTGAGGGTCGCGAGTCCAATCTGAATGCGTCGATAGCCCTGTCGATGAATAGTCCTCGAATGACAAAGGATCCTGATTCTCTGACTCTCCTGGCTGCTCTATCATTGCTACCTGACGGCTTTCCGTCGGCTTCGATTGAAGAACTCGAAGAATATCTCGGCATCACAGAAATACGAAAACTCTTACGGACTTTGCGAGCTGTTGCATTGATCAAGCCAGAGGATAGCTCCCCATCTCCTCGCATACAAATGCTGTCCCCAATCCTTCTTTTCTGTCATCAATCCCTCTCTTCCGAAATTTCTTTGGTGCTTGGGCCGCTTACAGAATATTACATTGGCATGCTGAAGCTTTCAGATGGCGAAACATCTAATCCCCACATCTACCAGCAATTCACTCCGGAAATTCAGAATATCCATTCGATCTTCCAGAAAGTCTACATAGCTGGGTACCAGCAAGATATGGGGGTGCTTATACAGTGTACTGCCATTCTCCTTAACTGGTCCCGGGAGATTGGCTACATCAATCAGGACACCATTCAGATGGCGCTCACTCGATCTGCGAGTCATCCGATCCCGCGTGCCCACTGCCTCACGTCATTGGGCGGGTTGCTATGTAATTCGGAGGCCCACTTCACAGAGGCCGAAAAGTGCTATCGTGAGGCCGCAGAGCTCTTCAAAGAGGGGAATTCTACCGTGTCCGAAGCAAAGGCATTGCACTATCTTGGCAATACACTTGCCAACATGAGCCAGCTGCACGAAGCCGAACTTGTATACAACACGAGTCTCACGCTCTACACCCAAGCAAATGATCAAAAGGGACAAGCACATATTCGCCATAGCCTTGGGCATTTGCACCTTGATAAGGGACAATATGCGGAGGCGGAGGCGAACTTGAAAAATGCACTAGATGCCTTCAAACAAATGGGGGATCTCGTAGGCATTACCATGACTGCTCTGAACCTAGCCAACCTGCATGAGATCCTTGGTGATCTAGCCATATCCGAAAAACTTGCCGCCAAAGCCTTAGCTGCCGCAAAAGAAGCCAATTATAAATACGGGGAAGGACGAGCACTTGTCGTTCTGGGTTGTATTCACGCTCGAACAAATAGGCTTACAGATGCCAGACAGGCTCTCGAGCAGGCCCTTTCTATCTTCAAGCAGCGGAACAATGCCACCGATCATCTCATAGTTATCGGTCACCTAGGGAAGGTATACATCCAATCAGATCAGCTATCTGCTGCCCAGGCGCTGCTCACAGCGTCCGTCAATGTGGACCTGGACATTATTCCGATAGCCGACATTCTTACCACCCTCGGGTGGGTTTATATCTGTGCAGATCACCTTGAAAAGGCCAAACATGTGTTAGACCAAGCTCTTCTGCTCTACCAAAAAATCGGAGTCGAAAACGGGCAGGCTGATGCTCTCGCGCATCTAGGCACTGTGTACTTCAGGTCCAACCGACTCGATAAAGCAGAGCGGACGCTCAATCTCATCCCGAAGTTGGGGAAATGGTGCGATATCGAGATGCGCCATTTATGGGTCCTTGGGGACATCTGCATCATCAAAGGACAGCTCGAAGACGCGGAAGGGTTTTTGGACGAAGCTATGGTACAAGCAGAAGATTATGAATCCTCGTATCAGCAAGGCAATATCCTTCGAAGCATCGGAACCCTCAATATTAAGCGAGGCCACGTCGATCTGGCAATCGCCGAATTCCAAGAAGCGCTCGAGCTCCATCGTCAGGCGCAGTGGGTCTCCGAGCAGGCGACGGACCTCAAGCGACTCGGCGAGGCGTACGAAATATCAGGGCGGTCCGAGGACGCAGCAGCGGCATTCAAGCTGGCGGATGAACTTATGGAGAGCGTTCGCGAGGCGCGAACGCTCGGGTTATGATGGGGTTTTTTTTGTCATGACATGGACATTTTTTGAACGTACATACACCAGCACATACCTTTTCTCTTTCTTTGTATTGGATGTATGTGGATAGGATTGTAACGAGTACCCGGCTACCATAGCCATATTTATTTTTCAGTCCTCATACAAGAAACTACCTTTTAAAGCTTGGATCTTTGCATCTTCATTTGGCACTTGAGAGCGCAAATTGGAACTAGCCGTACAGGAACGATTGAAGACATTCAAATAGATTAGTGATACAGACATATCAGGCAGACATATCTAGCTCTTCCTATTCTAAGAGACGGGGTGTTTTCCAAGATCGAGTCGATCACCGTTGGTAATATTTCGCAGAGGTATGATTCAGATGACGAAACATAGTGCCGGTCGATTAGCAGCAGAGGAGTGGGTGAAGGGGGGCCACGAGTCAATAGCGGAGGTGCTGGTGGACGAGGAATTGAGATCGAGAAAGACGCTGGCGGTAGTAGACAGCGCAGAACTGACGCGTAACGGCTGTCGACGCCTGTTTCGGGTGACGAACAGGGAACGACAGAGGCAAGCAATGGGAAGGACGCTCTGGTTCGAAGACAATTTTGCATTGTTCCGAGAGAGCACTGTCGATTATCTCCACTATCACACCAAGTGCGTGTGGGGCGCGTACAGTGCAGATCCGAGCCATTGGATGTGCAAGCCTAATGGAGCGTGCCCGTGCTGAAAATGCGCAGATTCAGGCCCAGGGAGCAGCACGGCGCAAGATGATATCTGGCGAAGGCCGTCTCGGATTGACGGGTGCCAGACTCAAAAGACGATGGCGAGAGGAGGCTAAGGAAGTTTTTTTTTTGAACGTGGCATATCCACCACGGATACCAAGCGCCAAGTTCGAATCCACGTTCCTATTAGTATGAAATTTTCGATAGACAACAATCAACATCGAACGCGTCTGGGGCTGTCGGAGCAGCAACTGCGGCGCGCGTGGTGATGCATGATCTGAGCATGGGGAGTGGATTTGAGATACGAGATGAGGCTACGAGTAACGAAGCTGGCGGAGTCTCATCGCGAGTCGCGACCATCGCGCAAGTTGAAGAGGAGAGTGGAGTCAGTGGACAAAAAGTGGAAGCGAGCGCACTGCGCAGACCGCGTGCACGTGTGGAGTCCGTGCGCGGGAACGGGTCCGCAAGGATTTTCGCTTCCATCGATGATCCTACTGTTCTTCCTACCCACATCCTTCCTCGCCTACATACAATCGCAGCGTTGCTCCTCACCCAGCGCGCTCAACGGGCGTTATTATCGCCGAACGAATTGCTAGGGGAGAGCACTAGAGCGTGTAGAAGAGGATGGGACCGCGGCAGGCTTGATTGCAGAAGCCGCGAACGTCCACTGGAAAACGAGCCGTGCCCCGCACGCATTGACGCCCTGCTAGTGTTGACGCTGTTGACGCTGGCGGATGGCGGGGGGCCCAGCTTGGTGTGTGGTGTGCGCTGGCACGGTATGCCCAAAAGAAGTTTTGCATTGTTGACTTTTGACTTTTGTTCATAGAAAGTCGTTTGCAAGAATTTGCGCTCCACCCACACCTGACATCCTGGCATCCCTTTGGCTGCGACTCATCGCTATCCTGCATGCCATCCTATTCCCCTCCTATCTGCCCCCGTACACTGCTGCTCATCTGCATCCGTCACCGCACCTCTCCCCCATCCCTCAGTGATTGTCGGAGGAGCACAGTCCTGTGGCGGTTGGTAATGATGAGTGCGTAGGGGCAGAGCAAGTGGGCGAATTCCAATGTTTCATGCATTCCCCTGCATTCAGTTTCTCAGCGCGGTGCCACTGGCGCCCAGAAGTTCTGTTTATCACTGTATTTCTCATGCCCCTCCGACGCTTGGTAGCCGCACACACCGCCCTAAGTAACCATTTCCGCCTCCGCGCGCCTGCCGTCTCTGCGTTCATATGACATCTCCCTTCCATGATCTCGGCCAGCCTCGCATCCAAGCGCGCGAGACGCTATGCAATGCTGCAGTGATATGGGATGCCCTTGCGCGTTTTCATTACACGACGTGTCTGCGTGGCCACTGCCCATTCAGTCTTCCCTCCGTCCAGTCTGCTCGCACTTGAAGCCGCTCTTTTGCGAGTCGCGGTAGATAGAGGGGGCCGGTGTATAGTTCGAGTACTCTCTGTTCCTACCCATCAATCTGCGTAATGAATGAAATTTCTTTTCGACATGGAAGAGGTTGACTTGCAAGTATTTCAAGGAGTCTTTTGGAAGCCAATACCGAGAATAAATGTTCTATTGGCAAAAAAAAACAGACATCTGAGGCCGGAGAGAGGCACCAGTGTCTTGAATCAGTCCGCATTCCATCCTGCCGCTTCTCCTACCCATGCCCTCCCTCGCCTGCAATCACGGCCTATCTCTTCACCCTGCTCGCTCAACTCCATCGCGGGCGACTGCGAGCACTGTGTTCAGACTTTTCTCGAAGGTCCAAAATCAAACATAACTAACTGCCTTGACAATTGCATTACCGAGTTTCTGCCTCAGACTCCATATGTGGCTGGCTACGTGCTTGCATCATTTGAAGGCCGCTCAATCCAGAAACACAGAGAAACTATCATTCACAGGCCGACAAAAAGCTTGTGTGCTTAATTATGACTATGAGATAACACAAATTTTAAAAGCGCCAGTGTGTGAACGTTACTGGAAAAGCCAATCTTTCAATTTTCCAATCATTAGACACGAGTACTAGAATTCATTGTTTTCCAGTTGAAGGCGACAGGGGTTGTAAACGCGGCCTATAAGTATTGGCAGCCGACGCCAAAAGGAATGGAGGAGAGGACCCGTCGCCCTAATCAAACAATTGCAATTAATACAGGCATAAAACTCATCGAGCGAAGATGAAACGTACGATCATCGAAGCTGGGAAACCAGGATCGAACTCAACGACACCCTCCAGCTCTTTCATTTGTGAATCCGTAAGCTCAATTTCGAGCGCTTCGAGGTTAGCTAGCAGGTGCTCGACCTTCCTGCCCCCGATTATAGGGAACACGTAGGGCGTCTTCTGCATGAGGTACGCAATAGCCACTATCACCACCCACCCCGTTCATCATTAGCCAACAGAAAGGTCAATCAAGGGGAAGTAAAATGCGCACCGGAGGTGATATGTTTCGCGCCGATCTCAGCTGCAACTTTCTCGAGCGCCTTGCACACTTTCTTCTCCTTCTCATTCCGCTCCCACGGGCCATGTATCTGGCGCCCGTTCTCGCCTGTCTCGCGGCGCTTTTCCTCCTCTTCGTCGGTCCTGATCTTACCCGCGGCGAGGACGCGCCACGGGGCGAGTGCCATACCTAATGACCCAGCAGATGAGCGTTAGAATGCGATCTTGTGCTGACGGGCTGGTGATGGGGGCGTAGGAATAGGGAGCATACCTTCAGATTTGGCCATAGGGATAATATCGCGCTCGAAGGAGCGTTCCATGACGTTCCACATGCCTTGGTAGACGACGAAGGGCGTCAACGCGTGATCGCGAGCGTATTGGTTGGCTTTGGACACGATCCACGCAGGGGTATCCGAGACTCCCTAAGTGCCAAACACATCAGCAGCTTTCAGTATGCAAGAATATGGAACATAACCCGGTCCCTCGGGGGAAGAGTTGACGACGACGTACGAGATATATGACCTTGCCCTGCGAGACGAGCGTGTGGAGCGATTTCATGACCTCCTCGACGCTCGTGTCCCAGTCCCACCAGTGGAGGTACAAGAGATCGATGTAGGTTGTGCGAAGCTTTTTGAGGGACGCCTCGACGGACATGTGCAGCGATTTGGCGTTGTTGCCGGTAAAGAGGACTTGTTGCGCGACGTTGTTGTTTCGGGTTTTGTAATTCGTCGTGTACTAGTGAGTGTAATAGATGATACGTGATGATTCAGTTTCTGCGATCCAGAGGAATGGGCAGTGAACATATGCACCTTGGTCGCAATGAATAGCTGGTCCCTAATGCCCCTCTGCTCCGCCCACTCGCCAACGAACATCTCGGAAGTCTCATCTTGGCTTGAATACAGCACAGTTGAGTATCCTCACTACAATCCCGATTGCGAGCAAAGAAAATAATACTTACTAGTTATTAGCGGTATCGATGAAGTTGCCTCCATTATCAAAATACGCATCCAAGAGCTTGAATGAATTTTCCTTGTTCATCTTTCCCATCCCGATGTCGTCCCATTTCTCTCCAATACTCATCGCGCCGAGCTGGATCGGCGAGACGTGGACGCCAGCATTCGGGGAGAGGACGCGGTAGCGCCCAAGACCGGTCTTGGGTGGAGGTGCGGGGGTCCATAAAGACATTTTGTAGTTGCGTAGACCTGGTAGTAGAGATAGGAGGAGGGGTGCTCAAAGGTGGTTTGAGCGGATACTTTTCAAGTGGGTTATAGCAGCCTTTATATACATTTTGAGGACGGGAAATGAGTAATCAAAAAAAAAATCAATGACGCTGCCGAATATGCGATAAGCAATGTAATTGGAATAATCACCACAAGAGAAGAAGACCCTAGCTGTTATCGATACCATGATCTCACAGTGATGGAGAGCGGGTACCATAGATAATCGTTCTGCTTCAATGCGTAGGTCATAATGCGATTTGGATGCAAATGCAAGTAGATAACTCGTTCGTTCCAACTGCTAGCTATGCTGAATATTGTACATAGTTTTAGCCTTTGAACATTAAACACTCGGATGAAAATGATCATACCCATTGACCGACAAGTCACAACTCCGTCGTTAGACCCAAATTCCTCTCCACCGCTAATCCCAAATCAACGAGCCTTTGCAAAGAATTAATCAGCATATTGCGGCAGCACGGCAAGAGCGACGCGTCATTGCACGGCAAGTACGCGTACGCTGCGATGTGAACGAGAACCCTTCCACTGAGTCATGACCTGGTCATGGGTAAGGAAGAATTGTCCAATCCGGATTCCTGATCGGTACCGTACACTCGATTGAATGATTCAGAGGTTTATTCACCCTATTATTAGCTCAGCGTATTCTGTTACGAATGGGTATAAAGTATACCCTGCTTGGCAAATCCATGTATTTAAACATAGAAGAAATATTGTACATCTCAGTGCTGCCTGCGAGGCGCTGGGAAAAAATATCTGTGTGGAGCGCATGGTGAGCGTGGTGATATGTGGAAAAGGGGGATTGTATATCACCGTAGTATATTCAGATCAAGCCTGCCATGTGCCGTCGTAAACGCCGGTTCAATATTCAATATTGGTAACTCACCAGATATTACTGACTTGGCCAAGATTCGCCACCCATTACCCAACTTCTATTGCCTTCCATGCCAATTGATTGCAAACAGATCTACTCCTACCCTCAAAATACGGGTTACCTTCCTGGTTTAAGAGACGGGGTGTTGATTTTGTTCGAGTCGATCGCTGTTGGCCAAAGTTTGCAAAGTTATGATGAGATTAACGAAACGAGACGAAACGAGACCAGTGTTGACGTTGAATTACCACTTCAGGAATAGGAATAACAGGTGCGAGGATGCCGTGGGCTGGCAGCAGGGGCTTCAGGACGATATCCAACGCATCTGCGTCCAATATTAAGGGCACTCCTTGCTTGGAAGGTAGACTACCACATGCAAGCAATGAGACCACTGAATGCCGCGCTTGTCGTAGCATTTGCGGGACAAGTTAAGTGTGATATGATAGCCAGAGAGTCGAAGACGGCACATACAGAGTGAGGATGATGGAACGAGGACGCGTTGCGTCGACGCGAACAGACGCGAACCATGGGGCTGTTTGGCAAAGTTATCTGATCCAAATAATTCAACGCAGGGTCTTGGACTTGTAACAGTTGTGAAGATTTCTTGAAGATTTCTCAAGCGCTTACTCTGGAGAAGACGGGCGCTTTTTGGCATTTCGATGGCACGAACTTGCCACGGTATACAAGCTATGATGGAATAATGTAACGTGCTAACTAATTAGATTTCTGTATATTTCACCCTTGATGCGCGATGCTGCAATGCCTAATGAATAAATCCAAAATAAATTCCGTTGACTATTACACTTCGCGCTTTCCATTAACGGAAGCCATATATACCTTTACATGCATTCTTCGGCTTTGAGGTTACAGGCAATGTAGGTAGAATGAATTTAGGCGCAGCCATTTAGGTATATAAATATATGACATGATTATGATTGATGTCGATGTCGATGAAGCTGTGCATGTCATTGATCCAAGGGAATACTACATGAGACAAGACTTTCTTCCCCGATTATACCCATCTTTTCCACCGTTATGGACGCTGCTCCTCCTATAGTCAACAAAAATGGATCTAGTGCCATCGATACGAGCTTAGATCTCGCCAATACCGTAGTCGCCATTGTGAAAGATGTCGGTGAGATGCTGAACGGTGTCCCATATGTCAAATCGTTATCTGG
This sequence comes from Pholiota molesta, assembly GCA_014925825.1. NCBI lineage: Eukaryota > Fungi > Basidiomycota > Agaricomycetes > Agaricales > Strophariaceae > Pholiota > Pholiota molesta. The sequence goes on from JACGCK010000020.1 coordinate 150,928, forward strand.
GGTGATACTTCAGATAATCAAAATTAGAGATGTACGTCGCCAGCGTTTGCGATCATGGATGCCCGTTCAAATTATTGTGATGCGTTGTATCCAGGAAATCAAAGCAAACAAGCAACGATGCAGCGAGATTATCGACAAGGTACTCCGCATGTCGAAATCAATCTATGAGAAGCTAGCCGAGGTTGCGCAGTCGAACCAAAGGGAGAAATTGAGCAGATTGGAGAGCCAACTAAACGAGCACACTCGGTAAGTTTCATGGGTAACATTACATATTAGAAAGTACTGACTCGGTTTTCAAGCGCCCTTACCGCCGTTTACGATGCATTAGAGAGACATAGGTCATCTCGATCTGGATTTTCCCGCCTGATAAATCGTGGGTTGGAGGAGTCAAATGAGCACGATCGCCGTCTCGACGAGCTAAACACTCAACTTATTTTGGTGCGTATGGCATTATTTCGAAATAATATGGTGTATTGATAAATACGGGTCGAACCACAGGATATCATTTTTCGCATTACGATGGAGCAAGCCGGTTCTGTTCCTGTATTAAATCAACAGACATTTCCTGAGTATGTGGAACTCTCATTAATTATTATACATTATACTAAACCAATTTTTGCGGTCCTTCTAGTATCCCAGGCCATATCCTTCCGCCGAAGCCCAACCTGATGGTCGAGCGCGAAACCCAATATCATACTGCGCTCGAGGTTCTCCTTCGCACAGAACCATCTCGTGTCGCCATTCTGGGGGGCGGCGGATTCGGGAAGACGACATTGGCGCGATCGATTCTCCATGATCCAAAGATCTTCGAACACTACGAAAATCGATACTTCTTATCCTGCGAGGCGATGGCTGACGTCGATGCTTTGCTTTTGGGTATCTGCAATATGCTGGACATCACGGCTACACCCTCCGCCATGCTAGCATCTATAAGACGCAGGCTAGAGACGTCTACTACCCTCCTCTGCCTCGATAACTTCGAAACACTCTGGGAGCCGTCTTCCACTCGGACGAGGACGGAGGATGTATTAGCGTCCATCGCCGATATTCCCTGCTTGTCTCTCATTATCACAATACGCGGTACCCAACGGCCCTCTAAAATCGCATGGTCGCAACCTCAAATACCGCCCTTACCGACCCTATCCTCTGAGAGCGCGCACGAGATCCTGCAGAATATCTGCCCGGACCACGACGTCACTGATTTCACTCAGCAACTTCTCGATGGCATTGATGGAATACCCTTGGCGATCACGCTGATATCGACACTTCTTCGCGACGGGGAGTCTTCACGAGAGTTGTGGACTCGATGGACGAAAGAGCAGACTGCCGTCGTTGAGAATGGTGGTGAAGGTCGCGAGTCCAACCTGAATACGTCGATAGCCCTGTCGATAAATAGTCCTCGAATGACGAAGGATCCTGATTCTCTGACTCTCCTGACTGCTCTATCGTTGCTACCTGACGGCTTTCCATCGGCTTCGATTGAAGAACTCGAAGAATATCTCGGCCTTACTGAAATACGAAAAGTCTTACGGACTTTGCGAGCTGTTGCGTTGATCAAGCCTAAGGATAGCACCCCATCTCCTCGCATACAAATGCTGTCACCAATCCGACTGTTCTGTCATCAATTCCTCTCTTCCCAAATATCTCGGGTGCTTGGTCCGCTTACCGAATATTACATTGGCATGATGCACTTTGCATATGGCGAAGAATCTAATCCCCACATCTACCAGCAAGTTGTTCCGGAAATTCGGAATATTCATTTGATCTTCCAGAAAGTATACATAGCTGGCTACCAGCACGACATGGGGGTACTCATACATTGTACTGCCGTTCTCGGTGACTGGTCCCGGTACATTGGATACCAGAATCAAGATACCATTCAGATGGCGCTCACTCGATCTGCGAGTCATCCGATCCCGCGTGCCCACTGCCTCACGTCATTGGGCGGCTTCTATATCTCGGAGGCCCACTACACAGAGGCCGAAGAATGCTATCGAGAGGCCTCAGAACTCTACAAAAAGGAGAATTCTACTGTGTTCGAAGCAATGGCATTGCATCATCTCGGCACTGCACTTGCCAACATGAGACAGCTGGACAAAGCCGAAGTCGTATACAACACAAGTCTTACGCTCTACACCCAAAAAAACGATCAGAAGGGACAAGCACATCTCCGCGAAAGTCTTGGCCATTTGCACATCGATAAGCGACAACATTCGGAGGCAGAGGCGAACTTGAGAAATGCGCTAGATACCTTCAAAAAAATGGGGGATCTTGTAGGTATTGCATCAACTGCTCTGAGCCTAGCCAACCTGCATCAGATCCTTGGTGATCTGATTATATCCAAAAAATTTGCCGCCGAAGCGTTAGCTGCGGCAAAAGAAACCAATGATAAACACGGGGAAGGACAAGCACTTCAGTATCTGGGTCGTATCTATCTTCGGACAAATAGGCTTACAGATGCCAGACAGGTTCTCGAGCAGGCCGTTTCTATCTTCAAGCAGCTGAACGATGTCGCCAATCATCTCGGAGTTATCGCTGACCTAGCGAAGGTATACATCCAATCAGATCAGCTGTCTGCGGCACAGGCGCTGCTCACGGCGTCCGCCAAAGTGGACCTGGACATTATTCAGATACCCTACATTCTTACCAATCTCGGGTGGGTTTATATCTGTGCAGATCGCCTTGACAAGGCCGAACCTCTGTTAGACAAAGCCCTTCTGCTCTTCCAAAAATTGGGAGCCAAAGGAGGACAGGCTGATGCTCTCGCGTATCTAGGAATTGTGTACTTCAGGTCCAACCGACTCGATGAAGCAGAGCGGACACTCAATCTTATCTCAAATTTGGGGCGATGGTGGAATATCGAGATGCACCGTTTGTGGGTCCTTGGGGACCTCTCCATCGTCAAGGGACATCTCGAAGATGCGGAAGGGTTTTTGGACGAAGCTATGATGCAAGCAAAAGGTGATAAATCCTTGTATCAGACATGCAATATCCTTCGAAGCATCGGAACCCTTCATATTAAGCGAGGCCATGTCGATCTGGCAATCGCCAAGTTCCAGGAAGCGCTCGAGTTCCATCGCAAGGCGCAGTGGGTCTCCGAGCAGGCCACGGACCTCAGGCGACTCGGCGAGGCATACGAAATGTTAGGGAGGTCCGAGGATGCAGCAGCGGCATTCAAGAAAGCGGATGAACTGATTGAGAGCGTTCACGAAGCTCGAACGCTGGCGTTATAATTGTGGATGGATGGGGCGAGGAATTGTATAATGAGCTGTACTCATAGTGATTTGAGGCGGGACTAGTTTTTGAAATTTTCAAATTGGCCTCTTCATTTGCCGCTTGACTGCGCAAAGTGCAACCAGTAGAGTGCCTATGTGGAGGCACATTAGCATCCCTGGTAATAGACTGCGTCTCATGGCAGATATCGCAACTACGCCGTCCAGTACAAGAAGGACTGAAGTCAACAAATTAGATTGGCGATATTGAAAGACTTGAAACCTATGCAGACGTATCCTACTCCTTTTGTAGATACCTTGCCAGTCTAAGCTCTTCAATATCGACACTTCGAATGATGCGAAGGGACAGCGCGCAAGGAGTAAACAGTCAGGAGAACCCGAAGACTTCAAAGAAGGTAGCCCGCACTGCAGTCGTCAGATCATAGTTGTGTCGCATAGGCAGCATCGGCGCCGGATTACATGGGAAGAGTTGCCTGATAGACTCCGGGGGTGCCAGGTTTGGTTGACGCTCATACATAACAAGGATATCCGTGCGAGGTCAAGCGTGGCAAGCGTGGCGAGTAGGTGGGAAAGAAGGACTGTGCACTGAACACGTAGAAGCGTTTACATAGAACTAGTAGTAAGTACTGCCTACCATTCGGGATTTTCATCGGCTCGAATGGATTGCAATGTACTAAGGACTTGCCTAGCAAGCCAAGGCCCAAAACTGGTGCTTAATTGAACAGAAAAGAACACGCAGCGTAGAGAAATGGCAAGGCCAATACGCAATGCAGCTGCTTCCGATGGTAAAGTGTCCTTGCATGAATTTGTCGTAAACAAGTCGTAAAAGCCATTTTTGTCGTAAGCCAGGTGTAACGAACTGAGTATCGGGGGCTGGAGAGTCGAAGACGAGATTACTGCGCTTGTCGTAAGATTTGCGGGACAAGTTAGTTGTGAAACGTGAAATATTGACCAGAGAGTCGAAGACAGAGGGCGTTTGGGGCAACGTCGACGCGAACATTGGTTTGGCAAAGGTATTAGATCCAAATAAACGAACACGCCACTCGTGGCACGTGGCAGCTGAGCGCTCAGCAGCGCCGCTGAGCGGCGAGCGCGTCGCCGTCAACTCGAACAACTTGGCGTCAACAGTGTTGGCCTAAATCCTCATAGGTGGCAATTCGACGCCTACTCTGTCGCCATTCAACATGCCCGCGCATAAATAAACCGCGGCGCTGAAATATGACGGCATTTCTACCGCCGTTCTCATTGCTCAAGCCAAGCTCAAGCCGTTCTCTCCCGACTGGTCGCAGAGGCACTTACTCCAGCGAAAATGGTCGAATTTGGTATTTCGATGGCAGAAGTTTGTCGTTGTAGAGAAGCTACCATCGACACAATGTAAGATGTTAAATAGGATATCAAATAAATAATTCTCATGAGCGAGGTGAAGGATGGATGCGTAAACGAGAGAAAAGGTCAGACACTCCAATGACACTCTAGACATTATAAAAGGGTGCCGATTGCAATTTTGGGAGTCTTTGCTGAATCTCTTCTCGTCGTGGAACGAGGCCCGGGATGGCCGATAAGATAACAACCAAAATCTCTGGGACGGCAACCAAAGGATACCAAAAATGCTCCTGGTTCTGTTTTGCGGTGTTTGTGATGGTCGCAGTATAGAATACTTCACGAACGAGGAGCAGGAGAGCACCGAGGGAAAGAATGGCCATGGAGTGTCTGGATCCGAAAGATTCATTATCCCGTTTTGCTCCCCTTGCTGTGTAGTCGCGCGTCAATGACATGTATAACAAGATTAACAAAAGGGATGTGCATACTTGCGAGCTCCATCTGTGCCAATAAGAATGTCTGGAAGGCTTGAAGGATGGTGAGAACCAGGAAAATGACGGTGCTGACTATGCGTTCGAGCTTTCCGGTGTGCGATATAGTTCCGCTGCTGGAAATCTCAGTCGAGGCTACGATTCCTAGGATAACGGCAATCAGGAGTACTAGTCGAAAGAGTCGACGATTTTTAGTCAATCGGATCAGCGGGTTGGAGGATTCGGGTCGGTCTTGCATGAGTTCACTGAGGAAAGATAAGAACATGTGGTGGAATAGATGATAGCAATTACTCACAGATCGAGGACTAGGGTATACGAGGAATACAGCAGACCGAAGAATCCAACGCCGAACAGAATTTCGTCTGTGATCAAATTCGAAAGCTTCTTGCCCACAGAGTCCATGGAAATAAGGATGGCTCGCAAAATAAATGCTGCTATACGAACTGAGATACAGAGCCGTCAGATAAATGGATCGCAGTTCTGTAGAGCTACTCACTTGCGCAAAAAACAACAAGCACGAAGTGCACATAAGTAGGTCGAGCAAAGGACTGCCGAATGTACCATCCAAGAAGAGGGATGTAAAGGATGGCAAACACAACTGCTGCGCCTACAGATTCGAATCCGAAGGCCTTTGCTAGATTGATATTATCCATGCGGGGAGAAAAATATACACGAGGAAGGAAGAAGATGAAGTGGCGGAAGCCTGTGAGAGTCGACCTTGAAGGAAGCATTGGCGTAGTACTTATATGTGGCGGTCATTCAAGAACAGGGCCTTGCTCAAACAGAAAAAATGGATTCCCAGGAAGATCGGGCGCGAATAAACATTACGGAATACTGCGTAAAGCGAAGTAGAGCTCAGTGCTTGCCTCTAAAAATAGTCAAGCCTTGTACATTTTTAGCTGCGCATTTATATGCCGTGGTGTAAGGAAACATTGACGGAAAAGTCAACTCCCGACGCCCGTCGCGGAGGTCGAGGCAGAGGGGAAGACAGTCGACAAAAATTTCCTACTCGGTTATCCTCTGTCGGCTATCATCTATGTACGACCACCTTTCAGGAGCTTTCAGGGGCCTCAGCGCTCAGCAGGTCTTGAGGCAATTCTTTTATTAATAAAATTCAGTCCAGTGTTCAACAATAGGCTTGTACTGAAAGGCAAGAGAAGGTGATAAGTCGCATTAAGCAGCTATTTAAATGGTATAAATATCAAGACGAGAATAACTAGGAGATGAATGAATGCATGGTTGAGCTGGCTGCATTACGTGAACGCAGACAAGAGTCACTGTGCCGCAGCACAATAGGCGCGAAACTGAGGGTTCGAACAAAGCAGCCACGAGGAAATATCATTCCCGCAGTACGCGGGTCCCCAGCTCGCAGCTGGGCGATGTAACATAGGCGACGTTCCAGCGAGGACGGATAAAAGAGGTGGTAAAGATGCAACAGTGGGGCTTAAATCATTGCAGTAGTAACCAAACCGGGAACTGTCCCGGTCAGATAGTACAAGGTATGAGTCCGGAGACCACGTCTGCGATGGTGTCGCCAGATGCATTCCTGACGTGCTGGCAGGCTTGCACGATGGCGGGCACCGACTCGCCCAAGGGCATCGTAATCGCAGTCGGTATCGATGTCGTCGATGGCGGCAGAAATAGATAAGAAGAGGGGCTCGACACTCGACGAAATAGGTAGCACGCCGAGGACAGCGCAACAACATAAGAAAGGAAGAAGAAAGTCTCCATAATGATAGCCATCATCTGCCAGTGTGGCTTGACAGCTGCGATCCCACTCGTCCCGCTCCTGTGCGTTTTGCATGGCAGTGGCGATACCCGCGCCCCCGAGCCGGACGCTGGGGTTAGTTCAAAAATAGGTGGAGGATTCGGGGTTGTAGTTATTTTTGGGATATCAATGGAGAACTTGTCGAGGATGACTCGGGGATGAACTCATCCTTGTCTGCCGGCGCGCGCACGTTGCAGAACTCAACGAGGATCCTTTAGATCGTATCTCAGTCCGCCGATTTTCTCTTCCGAACCTGCACCAGAGAAGTCCTCTCCACCAGATTGCAGTCCACATAAATGCCCAATAATCTCGTAGGATTCACAAACGAGATGGGGGAGAAAGTCCAGGCAAGAATAGGTGTGCACACCTTCGCTCGATCAGTGATGATTAACCTAAAGTCGAACCTACGATCCTACTCTCTGGGCCTCAACTGCCCCAGAGCTTGATCATCCAGCGTTTCGTAACGCCCTTGCGCGACGATGTGTTGACAAAGATCCGTCTCGTCCATGAACTGCTCCAAGGCCCTAAACGCTGTACAATTGTCAATGATTATGCATCGATATGACGGTACAGGAATGCGCTACTTCGCACGTATTTGCGCGAGCTTGCGCGGTGCAAGATAGCACAAGCGCGTAGGCGTGAATTGTTACTTGCCCATCTTGTGTCCGTCGAAACATACATAAGTACCTAGCGAGACATACTTGTTACTGGATGACACGTCGCGTAATCATTGTTAAATTATTCGCAAGTTACGCTAATTTTTATTTATTTTTATTGTCTTCAAACCTCAGGCGTCCATAAGTATTTCTAAATTCTCTACTCCCAGTCACTGAGCTCGGATGAACAGTTGACAGATGCCCAAAGCACCGATGGTAATCTATAAGTACGTATGTCCGACGTCAGGACCGGTCAGGTTGCATCTGGTTGCATCAGAACCTTTCAATGTTCATCGGAAATATTATTGTCAGGCTTGGGGGAAGGTGCGCTTTTGGCTTGGCATTATTGTTGCTGCTGGTGATCATCAGGGTGCCGGCGGCAAACGTTCCATCGCCAGGTTTGTATACCCGGATACCGGGACGGTTAGACGCCCATAGGAATTAATTGGCCGGCTGTTGGCTTTCGCTGAGCGCTGAGGTTGCACCTCTATACATGCAAGAATTTCCCTCATGGGAAGTGCTGAAGTAGATGCAACCGCATTCAAATTTGTGACCCAGTTTCATAGGTAATTGCGTCTAATCATTCTTTAATTTTGAGTTTTTTGAGCTCTCGTTAAAGTTGGTTTTGCGACGATTTTCTGAAAGTATATAACATAACTCTAACTCTAAAGGTCAGCTTCAGAGCCTTTCTAAAATGATGAAGATAAATCATGAGACGCACCGGTTTTGGGTTGGCCACTGTAACATACACTGAGTTACACAGCCTGTCAATGATGCCTCGTGGCGACCTACATCCTGCTGAGCCGTGGCTCTACACATCGGAATGTCCATTTGCATGGCCCTCACTGCGTTTCATGGCTCCATGCTATTACTTTATAGAGATGAAATATGATTTACTGTAAATGTGTACTTCCGTGATGTGTGTGCTTGGGGACATTCGGCGCCTGTGAGTCCACCGCGTTCCGTCATGCAGGGATGGCACTGATCCGGCGCAAAGACAGGCACACCGAGTCCTTACACGTTTTTCATATTTCCCGCATCGGATTTAAGATTACTTAGCATCAAAAGAGAAAATTAGCAATGTTAACGAAGTTGGCCTTTTTTAGAATAAGGAACACTCGAACGAAAGCGCGAAGACAGTGTATTCCGTCGTCAATGTTGTCCAATGAGAACGGCTCAGGCCTCTGGTACGCGGGAGTCTGTGCTCGTTGTTACGTGTCTGTGAGCGGTGGCGTACTCACGGCCGTTCTGCCCAAGAGGTGAACCGTGCGCTGGGATTGTAGCTGACCCGCCGGGGTCTGTAAATTTGCTGAGGGTCACGTATCCCTCACTCTCTTCTCTCCTCTTCAGTCTCAGAACCAGAGGGAATATTTTTTTCGCTACCCACCAACCGCCGCACCCCTATTTCTTTGTTACGGTAACACACATGGGTTTTCTATTGTGTGTTGTTTCTTTATCGTTTAGAGCGCTGTAGTATACCTCGACTCCATTCAGAATCACAATAGCAATCATCAAATATGGGCGCCCGGTACCCAAAGTTTCATTGCCCAAATTTGGCTGGTGAGTGTGCAAGGGTATCGCACTTAAGCTTCACCTTGAATTATGCCGTCGACAATTCAGCAGCATGCTAAGTTTGCACGAGTATAAATTCGATGGAGATTATGACAGTCTATCCAACATCAAATCCACCCAGTAAATCCTTCGTCAAGTGCACCATTCTCAGCCATGTTTACCAGCAACCCATACGCACAAGGAGGATGGTACAACCCTCAGAATCCACTCTCAATTAACAACGCGCCTTTTCGTCCTAACGCGACACACCCTCCAACGTTTGGCGCACTTCCGCCCTTGGACTATAAACCGGCGTCCGTCCTAACATTCACCTTCGCGGCCTTCAATCCCGATCTATTCAACTGCACCGTAACGGGTCCTCAAAACAAGAAATTCTTTGAAATTCGAACAAGCGCCGGTACCACGGGGATCATGAAACCTAGCGACCAATTCGCGTCTATTCAGTGGGGTCAGCATCCCACCGTCGAGGCGCGAGGTGTGCTGTCGCGTCAACTCACAAGGGACTTCTTGAAATTGTCTAGCGATCAGACGTAAGTACTCCTGCGTCGTTTATTCTGGATATCAGATTGGATTTATCGAGCTTTGGCTTCTAGATATCGCACTATGCTCATTGGTAATAAGGTCTACGCCTGGATTCCTAGAGGATCACATGGGATATATGTATGATCTACTTCCTTCTCGTTTTATATCCTGGCTAATATTTTCTAACTAGTTATATAGCCATGGTCCGAATCCCCCAGAACAATATGCCAGAATATCCTTATCTTCTGATAATAGCAGAGTGATACTCGAGATAACAAGTGAAGCTTTCCAAGCTGGCTTATTCGAGCCTTCTATTATTTCTACCATCCTTCTCTTCAGCGCCCGCAATATAGATTGAGATTTGAGGCGCTTGTATTTATCAACTTTCCTCTTAGATATTCCGTAAATGTACTTGTTAATATTAGTTTATAGCAGGTCTATAGTTTCAGCATATTCCTATTTAACTCTTTACACTCTCAGTTAATGCGATTTGATTTCAAAATATGCCGCCCATAAACGACGTGACATATCATTAGCTCGTAGCTATCAGATACGAATAGTAGGCTTTGAGAGTATCAGTTTCAACGAGTCATCCACGCTCGGTGCTCATGAAATTGCAAAATATTGACAGGATGGAATGGACTCGCATCGTTAATATTCGTTGTGTGCATGGAGTCTCCGACATATTAGGAAATACCATGTGAGTAATGTATTGACGGCCGACTGCATCCTGTGTACGCCCACAACGTGGCTATGCATATTGTGAACTCAGCGGCGTTCTCCAATGAGAGAGGTAACTGTCAGATAAGCTTTTTTGTAATGGAGCCCATATTCATACTGCAGATTCCCTTGATACTGGGGAAATCGTTCAAAGGAAGGTATTGGGGTACTCCTGGCTCCTAGAGCGTCACAATATGTAAATGGTACATACACAAGTCGCATGCCAGCGCTCATCCACACCTACCCATGGTGATATCTCACATCATATTGAACGCATTGCCTTCAAACGCGCTGATATTTAGGATGTTCCACCAGGCAGAGTGCGACACGCGACCGTTATGGTATCTAGACGAAAGACGTGAGCGCAGTTTGTGTCTCTCGAGAAACGATGTGATAAACAATATCAATCCACGACCTCGGACCAAACACCGACATATGTTCTGAAAGGTGCTCTTCGGGATTCCAAAGATCCCGGGCACCAAGCAAAACCCAGAGCGGAAGAGGCGCGCTAAAGCGCCCGCCTGCTGATTCACCCGTGGAAGCCGGTGACGAAAATATGGGGAGGAAAACCCAGAAACGTAAGCGCCGATGAGACGACTCGACGTTCGCGCCGAACTTCATCGCCAACGGTGTAGTAGTGGCCTCTGGCCCGACTCGCCCGAGCTGACCGTGACTGGTTGCGCCCGGTCGCGCTAACGCCCTTCCGACGATGCACAATTGACGCCACATTCCCACTGGTCTTGGATTGTTGTACGCAGAGGTCATTCGCTCACCTCCCCTACTAGCGCAACTGACGTCCTATCTCAGCGTCTCAAAGAACAAAGGCTTGCCTGCATGGAGGCACCGTGCTTACGTCTCCTAGTAGACATAACTAATCGCGCATAAAGCAGAATAGGCACTGACGAGAGCACGCTAAGGATCAGAGCCACGCCCTCTATCGTCGATAGAGACAGTTGTAACTTGTCCCGTCAAGGTTCTGGATGATGGATGGTTCAAAAATAAGTCGAAACAGTGGGGTACGCAGGGCTCAAACATAGCATTAGACACGGAGAAAGAGACGCGGAGAACCAGCCAGTGAGGCACTGAGAGGGAGGCCGGGAGAAGTCGGAATCAGATGGAGGGACGTGCGCAGGCCGCCCAAGGCAAAAGACACAGTGGATTCGCCAAATGCATATCCATTCAGATGGAGGCTTCGAGCTCGGGTTTCAGTATACATGAAGGGAGCGGATGTCAGCCTGAGGGTCGCCAGAGGGCTGTCGTCTGCTGTCGTCGTGTCAGTAAAAGTGCAGACAGGGGCGGCGTTGACGAAATTCCAGCCGTGCCGCTGAACCAAAACATATACAAATTTTAATTTCTATCGAACTCAAATCGAACTTGTCTCGAACTCTGAGCGATCTGAGCTCTAGCAGCCAGCGGTACAACTACCAACTCTCGAATGCATACTCGTGGCCTAAACGGCCTGGCTTTTTTCTCTACGTGTCATACCCTTTAAAATAACCTTCACGGCACTGAAATATCCAACTCGGGTCCAGACTCTGGTCGCAGTGATTCAAGTTTATCACTAAGTACCTGGACTTTTAAGCTGGGGCGACCTCCTTCGAGCCCGATGCCCCGGATGTCCTCAATTCCATGAAGCACGAAATTTAGAGAGATGGTTCAGGTAAATACTTGGATTGTGTCGCGCTGGCATGTTTGTTTTATTCATAGGAGGTCCGGCTGGTCATTTGATACAATCGATTTTTTCCCCCGCAACAATTTTTCCAGACGCGTGTTGTCGGTTTTGGCAGCGGACACCAAAAGGAATGGAGGTGCGGAGCCATCACCCTCCAGCCCCTCCCCATGCGTAATTTATTATGAGTACACCTTCCTGACGTATTGATTAAAGTTAAAAGTTGGACATACCATCGTAAACGATGGAAAACCGGGCTTGGACTCGACGACGCTCTCCAGCTCTTTGATATGTGCGTCGGTCAGCTCGATTTCCGATTTCGAGCGCTTCGAGGTTAGCGAGCAGGTGCTCGACGTTCCTGCCTCCGACTATAGGGAGCACGTATGGGTCGATCTGCAAGAGATACGGCGGGCTCTACGATTAGGTCTGATGGAATCTAGGATCTTCAGTTCTGGATCCTGAACTTGATACCTACCAATTAACAGGATGCTCTTCGGCTATAGCCATATGGCTCTGAAGCTGCTAAACGATTACTCTAAATTTACGAGCTGTCCAAGGAAACGGAGTTTGCGCAGCAGTGCGTTAAAGAAGCCCGCATCACCTCACTGCGGCAAGATCAGACAAAGCGCTACCGCTACGCGTCAAGCAAGCGTATGGCGCGGTGAGAATGCGCGGCAGATAAGAAGCCATGTAATTAATGCAAATGGGTGAGTGGGTACAAATTTTCATTGGAACCTCCTTATATGGCATCCTCAAAAGCTGGTCCAAAGTCGGTCATCCCTTTGTCACTGAGCCGGGACCAGCGCTTCAGTTGAATCTATTATTAGCCGTGCCTCGCTCTTCACATGCTTCACATCTGTCGCGTCACGCATTTCAAGTTGGTTGCTCACATCAGGTCCACATCGTCCTCATCTGCTTTTGCGATGATCAGCTCAATAGCTTAATTTTCCGAACATTTGACGCTGCGTATATCTATTCAACGTATCAACCTTTATCTTCCTGTTCAGGATCCCTAACTTAGGCTTCAATCCTCAAAACCTCAGTGCTCGGCTCTCCGTCATTCCTCGATACAGCTGTTCAAAGTTTCACTGGCAGTGTTCTTGACCATGCATACTTAGAGGCCATCACATATTCAAATCAAGCTATTGAGATAACGGCGTAATGGCGAATGTTACGGCAGATTCCAGAAAAAAAGTCACTTCATCACTTGCACAGTAGGACGCTTCAAGCACCAAGATCCCAGGGTATTCGTCTGGCAACGTGCTTGATACGAGCCGGAACCGAACCTCCGAGTCGATGGAGTGGTCACTGGTGATAAATTCGATGCCCTAGCGAGCCAGCCTTAAGCTTACCCGCCGCCGGCAACCCACCTCCATAATATCGGTCTCTTTCCTCCTCTTCATCTACATATGATGACTGGTCTCGCCTTACACCGCATTATCTGCTTTCGCGATTTGTGTCTCGTGCACTGGCTTCTTCCATCCCCTTGTGCGCTTGCTTAGCGGGGATGTTCTCACATCTTCCGCCATGTCCTCCGGAACGTCTCGTCGGGCGCCTTGTGGTATTGCCGAATGTTCCGTCTTTTTCGCGTTTTTTCCCCATCGTCCTATGACGCGGATCGAAAAAGCTCTGTCGATATACTTATTCACTTGCATTCGATAGCTCCGTAAACTGTTAAACTCATTCCGGCTAATCACGATGAAATTCCTGCATGGCGAATTTTTTATTACAAAGAAGAACACGGGCTGTCAAAAAGTGATCGTGCTAGGGAGTTGTATGCTTAAGATTAGCTGGACTTTTCTCTTCTTTCGTTCAATGGTTCCTATCATATACATCCTTGGTTTTCTAATCAGATTCTGGGGCTGCTCAGGGCTGTTGAGGTTTAGTAAAATAAATGGGGGGCGAATTGCCGAATGATGTAAGGAGTGAGCATTTTTTGTCTACATATATGTAGCTTATTGCTGTATGATTTTGTCAGAATTTTGTGCAAATGTATAACACGTAGTCGCATCGCAAAGATCCGAATTATCTTCAATCGGCGACAAATGATTCTCGCAGATCAAAGGCGAGAGGACTTTTATCGGCTAGCCCATTGCTTGCAAGCACTGCACGCACCCACAACGACTCGGCCATATAAAATTTGGCGATGTACCAACCAAACCACGAGCAAAATGCCCTTCCTCGCTTTGTCGCCCGAACTGATCGAGAACATCCTCTACGAGCTACCTTCCCGCGATTTGGTCGTATGCATGCTTTTAAGCAAATTCATCTGCACCACCATCTGCGGTTCCATTCGTCTCCGGTACAAGCTTGTGCTGATGCGTTTCGGCGCTGAAGACAATATATTCTCGACACTACCTACCAACGCAAGGCTGAAATCGTTATTGGATAGCCAGCAAGCATGGATTGGATTGAATCCTGCTCGCAAGTACAGCTTCGAATCTGTTTATCCTGTTGGCAGAGAGGTATCCCTCGCTGAAGGCATGCTTTTTGGATCTAGAATGCATGCCGAGGACCATGACATAGCGACCCTAATTCGACTCGTAACCTGTGATTCGGAAGCTACCTCGCCGCCAGATTTTCCCTCCCGGAGTTGGAAGCGACATGGGTCTGGATCTCGACGCTCTTCCGAGTGGATTGATTATACAGCCTCTCTGTATGAGCATGGTCTGGTCGCTGAAGTTCTTAGGTTTGTCATATTCTTCCAACGTTGAAAATACTCTGATACATGTTGGGGACTTTACTCAGCGAATGGGACGGAGAAAAGGTCGATGCGACTATGTTCAAGATCTCCGTCTACTTGCGTCATTTTTCCGGTCCAGAAACTCAGCCCCATGTACATCGTCACTGTGATCGTTTCTGTCTGGTACCAGAGAGTGCCTGGAAGCATATCTATATCATGGACTGTCCAGATGCAGACCCATACATTTCTCTTCAAATCGTAGGACGGCATCTTGTCGTTATTGTAGCTGCGGCCTGGGAACACATTGGAGAATTTGGGCAAGACAACATTTTCGTATACGACTTCATTTCAGACGTACTCCTGATGGTGAGTTCATTTGTGGACTCATCCTTGTCATTACTGATCAAATTTACACGATAAAACTGGATTCAGGCCTTTAGAGCAATAGGAGGAACATATCGAAGTGTCGTTTTCCTAGACGAAAACTACTTACTTCTTCCGAATATTCAAATGGGCAGACTCGATATCTTCCGTATCGCTTCGCAACCGACATTCGAGCCCGTAGCGCCGCTTATTTCATTGGGCCTACCAACCTTGCAAGAGGATCAATTTGCGTATGGCGAAATAACTTGCACTGCGAATCCCAACCCCATGAGCCAGAGCTCATACGCAGAGATGTGCCGCCGGTTTTCCCAAGACCCTAGGGGCTCTCTTAGATTCACCTTCAATCCGGAAAGAGGGCGGTTCAAGCGCGCCGAGGAGTCCGTGTGCGTCTTTACTGTGGACGTAGGGAAAGTCCCGGAGGCTCGAAACGTTGTGCGCGAGCTCGTTGAAAATTTTACCTTTGTCGTCCATCGCAGCGCACTGCTGGAAATAGTAGCCAGATGCGAATCATGGCCCTCTCCTGCCGACCATCCGTATCCTGATCCTTCCCCGTTACCGCATCCATGGCCCGAGTTCAATGGCCTTCCGATGGACGAGCCACTCACGAGCAGGATTCAGGTATATCCAGAGACGGCACATACTCGACGGCATGGCGCGGCAGGCGACCCTTTTTGGCAGATGCCCAGCGCTCGCACTCGTATCTCCTGGCAGACCTGGGGCCCCCGCATCACGCGCTGGTTCAACGACTCCAACCTGGCCGACGGCGACGTGACACGCGGATGGGGGGAGAGATGCGTGCGATTGGCACCCACGCGCACTCCGGATCTGGACCCCACCCTGACGGCGTTCCATATCATGTTATCGATTTCCGGCGGGCGAATTGCAAAATCGCGCGGCAGACGACGCAAGCGCTGATGGCCAGATGCAGCCCTGCTGTCGACAGGAATCCGCATGAAACACTGGTTGACCGTGAATACGGCGCGGTGGTCAAGTTTCATAGGGAGACGATAGATTATGTGCCTCCCAATTTCTCGTTCGGGATCGAAGCGCCCACATATTTAATCAACAAGGTCTTTATACACCCAGTAATCAGCGCCTTGCCATACTATTGTCGAGGGTCCGCGGAGCGAGTCAAGTGGGATCGCGCCTTGATTGACGATCAGATGGTTGTTGGTTGTCGAGTAAGCACCATTCCATTGCAATTACCATGTCTACGTTACAATGGTACTTGGTAAACATTGATTAATTGCTTTCTTTGTCTAGATGAGAACCTCGGTACATAGCTTTATTGATGTTCGGTTTTTTGGTTGAACTACATAGAAAAATAAACAAAAAACTTCAACCGCTGTCGCATGATAAATGAAAGCTTCCTAACACGCAGGCTCCTAAATCAGCCGCTCGTATCGCGACGGGGCTACATCCGAATACGGGGACTTTAACCAAATGGATAAAAAAAAATGGATCGTGCGCTCAAGTCATTACAGTCGAATCGTGATCAGATTTTGAGAAACAAAATTGTAAATTTCAATTATACTACGCCACGCCCCTCCAGGCCTCTACCACGGCAAATTCGTGCCATCGAAATTCCAAAACGCGCCTGTCTTTTCCAAAGTAAGCGCTTCAGAAACCTTTACGACATTCTCCGCCGCGCCCTCAGTCGAGAACCGGGGCATCTCCGGCGCGTCGTACTTGGCCATCCACTCGGAGATTCCATCTCCCAGTTCCGTCTGTGCCCACCCGGGATGAATCGCTGCGGTAGCGACGCCGTCGTACTTGAGCGTTGCGGCCCATTTGTGCGCGAGCATATTTAGTGCAGCCTTGGCGACGGAGTACGCGTTGCATTGGTTTTCCATGATGAAGGTGATGTGCGAGGAGGCAAGGATGGAGGAGATGAAAACGATGCGCTTCAGTTCGGATTTCTTGATAAGCGGGAGGAAGGCGCGGGAGACGCGGAGGGGCGCGACGGTGCTAAAGGTTATTTCATCTGCAAATTCATCGAGGTCTCTAAAAGAAGAGGGTCAACAGTTGGAGGACAGACAAAGAACTAGATCTTGTATGTACTTACAATTCCTCGAAAGACGTGGTTGGGTGTGGATTCTTTCCTGCGTTGTTCACAAGGTAATCAAGTCCGTTTGGGAGGAGCGGGGTGACAGTATCGACGGCCTTGTCGACGCTCTGCTGGCTGGTAATATCGAGCTCGACAAGCTTGAGGCCGTTCGGGTGTTTCCCGGCCAAAGCCTGCAACTAGGGGCTAGAAGTACTGCGCGCAGTTGCAATGACAAAGTTCTTCTCGTCCTTGAGCTGTGAACAGGATTAAGGGCCGTCAGCACCCAGATATTACGTTGAGTGCATCAGAAAAACTCACCAAGTGCTCGACTGTGCTGTAGCCGATGCCTCTGTTGGCGCCAGTAATCAACCAGGAAGGCATATTGTCTTGAGTTGGCGGGGTTGCGACGGTTTACACAGAGGGACAAAAAGAAAAACCGAAGAGGTTCTATGTTGACAGTGCATCATAAAAGAGGCATAATTTATACGGTAAGGAAGGGATGACATGGGTAAGCAAATCCAGGATGCATCTATGTGGTCATTGGATGAGTGGATGGGCTCTTTCGTTGACTAAACAGCTTACAGTGGTACGCCGCCAGAGAAGTTTCTCTGGCCGAAGGCCGAACTGTCTCGGAGATTTCATAACCTATTCTGTCGTTGGTGGTTTACGCTTTCGAGCAATTCGATTCGGCAACAATTCGGGAACGATGCTCCAAAGGGTGGGTTGCCACCCTTTAGAAGCGAAACAGCAGGACGCAAAGAACCTATCGTGCGCCCAGGAGACTATCAGTAATACTCGGGGCATTGAAGCGCTTCAGGTGGGAAGGGAGAAGCTGAAGGGCATAGCGAGCGCCCAGTGGCACTGGCGGATCATGTTGAGTGGACGAGCGCGACACTAAGCATCATTTGACACGTGGCTCTTCCGCTTAGAACTTGACCGTGACGATCATGTTCATTAGGGTGTTTCACGATAGATCAAGTTGGCCGACTTGGGTCCCAACTTGTGTTCCGACTTTGGTTCCAACTCGACGAAGTTGGGACCTAAGTTGGACTGCAAATCGTGGGTCGGAGCCCGATTTGCACCCCAACTTACCCCCAACTTGACACCCAACTTCGTCATGCTTTTTCCGATGCTGTCCTTCTCTTGTCTGCTCATGCAGCGCCATCCCCATAAAAATTACATACTTCAGTAGTCCAGCATATCCTTTATTTTATTCTGTATTTAGTCTAATTTGATTTTGATATGGGAATGAGAAAACTGTAAGTTGCGAAAGTGTCTCGAAATCGAGTTGCATTCCACGTGCATAATTTCGGCCGCCAACTTTGATCCCAACTTGACCCCAACTTGACCAAAGTTGGAGACCCAAGTTGGGACCAAGTTGGGACCCAAGTCGG
The DNA here is from genome assembly GCA_014925825.1 of Pholiota molesta. Classification (NCBI taxonomy): domain Eukaryota; kingdom Fungi; phylum Basidiomycota; class Agaricomycetes; order Agaricales; family Strophariaceae; genus Pholiota; species Pholiota molesta. The sequence continues at coordinate 169,387 of JACGCK010000020.1, forward strand.
CCAACTTAACCTATCGTGAAACACCCTATTGTTCTGGAGAGTCGAGAGTGAGCAGGTCACTAGTGCCTTTTTTCGGACGGTGCGTGCTCGTCCACATCTCGTGAAGCCGCGACGTCGTTGGGTTAGGTTGGGATGCGCGAACAGCTGTGCTGGAGCACGGCGGAGCCGCGGCGATTGCGCACGATTCCATGGCGTATTTCTCTCATGCTGTCGATGACCGTGTCTATAGCGTACGTCTTGGGGAAGACGGTTTCTCAACCAGACGCTAGCCCTTCACGTCGCCCGTATCACCGCCAACGACAACCGCGTGTGCCACGTCGCCCCACCGCCCGCCACGTCGTGCCGCGACGACGCCCACCACGTTGACGGATGCCCGCTACGTCGCCCGCGCGTGCACCACGTCGCCCCCGCCGCCCGCCACGTCGTGCCGCGATGCCCGCACACCACGTCACCCCCAACTACCCACCCTCCACCGACCCCGCCACCGCGACACACCACATGCGCACCTCGTCCACCTGACATGGCTCCTGCTCGGCGGCTGCATGCCCCCCGCATACACGCTGGCCGCGGACGACGCGATCAGGACCCACGACGGTAGCGGAGGCAGGCCGCCGAGGGCCGGGTCGTGCGCGCAAAGGTGCCGCGGGCCTCGCGGGCGGCGAGCTCGAGCGCAAGAAGTCGTCGAGCTGGCGCCACGCCTCCAGCGTGCCACCAATTCCCGCTCTGCTCGACGCATCGCCCGCCGATGAGCCCGCCCTCTCGTGGCCCCATCCCATCCGCGTTGATCATCCGCCGCGCTGCCCGCACACCACGACGATGGCCACCCACCGCCCCGCCCACCATGTCGTCCGGCGGCAAACGAACACCGCCCGTCACGCGCCCGCCACGTCGTGCCGCGACGCTCGCACACGACGACGACGGCTACCCACCACGTCGTCCCGCGGCGCACGAACACCACGATGACGGCCCCGCACCCGCGCCATGTCGACGCCGCCAGCGCCTCGCGGACACATCACCCATGCGCGGCGCACTCGTGTTAGAGCTTACGCCCAACCTACCCGCACTCACCGTCTACGCGTACAATCAGTGCTGCATATGCAGCACTGTGCGGCGTGGAGACGCGTCGTGCCTGATGTGGCCATACCCGCAAAACCCGCCAGGCGGGTACGGGTTCGGCGAGGGTCGAACATCCTCGACACGTACCCCTACCCATCAAGACTCAACTTCTGGTCGCCAAGTTCCAACATTAATCAAGGCGCACGCGCGCACTCCTCATAATTGACGAGTGCATTCTTCTTTCCTACATACACCATACTCAACCGAAAAACCGAACGTGGACAGCAGTGTGAAAATTCCATGTCGCCTGGTGGAAGCAATTATCAGTCTTTGTTAAGACGGCGAAGATAGAGCATTGCTTACATGAAGACCAACGATCATCTGGTCATCAATCAAGACTCGACCCCACTTCACTCGCTCGACGGACGCTCGATAATAATATGGCAAGGTGCTGATCACTGGATGTAGAAAGACCCTGTTGATTAGATACGTGGGTGCTTCCATCGCATCCATGCAACCGGGAGGTGTGAAATCTACGACCTCTATAAGGAATTTAAACGCGTAGCCATATTCAAAATTGGGAATTTTTTGGCAGAAGGGGGGTGCATTATCACGAAAGCGGAATCTTACAGGTACCTTCCGGAGTCGCGCGATGTTGCGATTTGACCGAAAAAAATCGATGACAAGATAGGGAATGCCTTCGGGCTGAGGGCCAACATTCGGCCGCGCGCGGGGTGCTAATCGCACACATCTTTCGCCCCATCCTCTGGTCACGTCGCCTGGGGCCAAGTTGGAGTCGTTAAACCAGCGCGTAATGCGGGGCCCCCAATTCTCCCAGGAGAGAGGGTGGTGAGCGCGGGGCACGCTCCAAAAGGCATATCCCGAATCCTCCTCCCTTCTGATATGTCCGGTTTCAAAATCCATATGCGTCCTGCTTGTTAGTGGTTCGTGCATCGGCAGGCCGAGATAGTCTGGCCATGTATGTGGTGGCGGCCGAGGTCGGCTCGTTGGCGAGGGTCGTTCTTCGTATTCCGCCACTATCTCCAAGAGTGCACTGCGATGGACAACAAACGTGAATTCCTCAACGATCTGACTCGGGGTGTTCCGAGAATCTTGGGCTGTTTCCACGCGCACAGTGAAGACGCAAAGGGAGTCCTCGGCGCGCTTGAAATACCCTCGTTCTGGATGAAGAGTGTATCTGAGAGAATCTCTGGGTCCTTGACAGAACCTGCGGTCCATTTCCGCGTATGAGTGCTCACTTAAGGGCTTGGGATTTGCGACACCGAGGATTGAATGATAGGAGAATCTGGTCTGCAGGATTGGTAGATCCAGCGAAATAAACGGTGCTACGGGCTCAAATGTCGACTGCAATGGGATACGGAAGATATCGAGGCTCCCCTCTTGAATATTTGGGAAAAGAATATAGTTCTCATCTAGAAAGACGATACTACGGTATGTTTGCTTCGGTGTTCTGAAGGCCTGGATTTGGTTTGTTAGTTATTTTCAATATCAATTTAGATCATGACGTTAATTAATGAGCGTACCATTAGGAGCACATCAGAAATAAAGTCATAAACAAAAATGTTGTCTTGCCCATTGTCTTCGTTGTCTTCAGGAATGCCTATGATAATGACGATGTGCCTTCCGACCATCTGCATTGAGATGAAGGGCAGCTGTACTGGACAGTCCATGACATAGATATGTTGGGCTCCCCGAGCCACTGAGTGAACTCTCGAATTTTCGTACTGACGCAAGTAGATGGAGATCTTGAACGTCGTCGCATCGGCCTCTTCTCCTTCCCATTCACTGCGTAAAATCTTCACCATCTATCAGAGTGCTTGATATTTAGCAAAATAAAACACACCTATGGACTTCAGCGAGTAGACCGTACTCATGCAAAGAAGTAGTATATGTGAGCCACCTGCGAGACCCAGACCCATATCGCTGCCAACTTTGGCGATAGATTGAACGATTGATCGGAGAATTAGGTCCCGAATCTTTCGCGGTAAAGAGTTGTATCATGTTCATTATCTCGTCGTCACCGAACCGCCATCCAGATCCATAGAGCGTCCCCCCGCTGAGGGAGAGACCAGCGCCAAAAGCCAACGGAAACGGAATCAGGTACGTCAGCGCAGGATCCAAAGCAATCCATGCCCGCTGACTATCCTCCAGCGAATGTAGTTTCGCATGGGTAGCCAGCGTCGAAAACACGTTGTCTTCAGCTCCGAAATACATCAGTCTGAGCTTGTACGCGAGGCGAATTGAGCCGCGGATGATGGTGCGGATGAATTTGTTGAGATGCATGCACCCGACTAAATCGCGGGAAGGTAGCTCGTAGAGAATCTTCTCAATCAGTTCGGGGGATAAGGCAAGGAGGAGCATCGTGCTTAATGTACATCTCATTTGATACGACGCTGACTTTTATATGGGGAGGCGGTTGGTGCGCTTGGGCAATACTAAGCGAGCACGTACACCTTTATTATCGTACTGAATCTAACCGGATTAATTCCAACCACTGCCATTTTCGTCTGTGGGATATCTGATTGGGTTTGAAGAGGAACTGACCTTTATCAGAATTGGTCCGAATTTATGTGGCTTTTAATAGGTCTATGTACTACGACCGAGTGCCGAGAGAAGGCAGTACTTGATAGCCGGAGTATGATCTTCCAGATTGCAGGCAGTAAGTAAAGCAAGAGAAAATAACAGAGGCTATGATGGTAACACGATGAATTGAAGCGCACCTGTCCAGAGGGAGTGTATCAAGAATTTTCACTACATCATCCGTCGTCAGCTCTTTCGACGCTGCATTCCACCATAATATCACAGCGATACTTAAGTATGCCGCATCCGCTAATTAATTTCCTCGCTAAGCACCTTTGGGCCGGAGCCGGAAGGACGCGGTCAAGGAAGGTCTAGGGGGGTCAAGGGCTGCTGGGTACAGGGGTCTGGCAGACTCTTCAATGGTATCGATAGTTACTCACAAACACATCGCACGTCGATCAATTCAAACTAGTGATATCATTTGCACCCTTCTCTCCTGGCTGGCCATCAGCTCCCCGTTCCATACACCCGGCTCCTCAAGAGTCGTCAAATTGTCCAGGTATCAACACTTTCGAATTATAAGTAGCGAACACTGTAGTGAGAGACAATATATGTGAATTTGACGATAAAGTTCTCACTGATGCTAGCACTGTCAAAATGACACACTTCTGCTTGCCTTGATCATTGACATCAGCATCACAAGCTAGATAGGATAGATATTCGCAAGGACAGGGCATAACAATAAAAGATCTAATATATCTGACAAACACTGACTTTCTAGATCATTATAAGCATTACGCTGCTACCGTCTCTGATTCGGGCTTCTTCTCTCCCTCTTCATCAATCTTCTCTGTTGTGGGATCTTGATATCCCTCGACCTTGATATCGTTCAAACCCAGTTCTTCGTTCTGATCAAAGTCCCGGTCGTACATTTCGATGGTCATGTTGGGGTCAGGGTCGGGAGCGTACAAATTTTGGATGTATGAATTGGCCAGAGGGTCGTCCAGGATGATCGTAAACGGAATTTCCGCATTTTTGACCTATGGAGGAGCCTCAGAGACAACATAAAGCGAAGGAGAAAAATAAGATCCACTTACAGCTTTCAAACCGCCCAGGAAACTTTCGTACTTAGCTCTTTCCTCCACCTCGGAGGAGTCACCGACGAAGGCTTTCTCCGCCAGTTCATCGTATATCTGATCGAGAATGCCTTCCACAGTTGTGAAGCGTCCTCCTAGCGTACCGTGTGTGAGCACGAGATCGATTTCAGGAATTGTCATTCCTGCGGTTTCGCTCTTGAGAATATCGCGGCTGAGATCATCGCGATCTTCGCATTTGAGTGTGATTCTTTTGCCTTGAGCGGATATCGCTGAACCTGATTTCACTTCGTTGTCTCTGTAGCCGCAGAATTCGCAATTTGTCGACATGATGAGGATATCCTAGTGGTCATAAGTAGGAGGGTAACCAGCGACGAAGAGCCATACTCACCTTAAAATATGGGATGTTGACCTTCTTCATGTTCGTATGGATCTGGTGTCCGCAGCTTGAGCAAACACCGGGGAATGTGAAGACTTCATCATCAGTGATAGGTTGGTCATTAGTCAGTTCTTGTTCTTGCGCTTCTTCATCGGGAGCTACCAGACCCAAGGCGACGTTCTGTGCCAATGTGCGATGGTACGTGCGCATGCTCCATTTAGGGTCTGACATGCTTCCAATGAACTCGATGAAGCTGTTCCCCGCCGGGTCGTCGAGCTTGAGGGTGAAAGGTGGCATTGGAAGTTCGAGGTACGCAGCTTGGCCAACTGTTTTCATCGGCTTCGATTCGTCGGCGTCGGCTTCCTCCTCGAGGTCGCCTAGCACTGGTTTCAGCTTACTGATGAGTTCTTCAATCTTCTTGTACCCTTCCTCATCTTGTATCCGTCGCAGCGGCTGGTCCGCGCTGAGATCAGCAATAATGTCACGGATAAGACCTTCTACGGTCGTGAGTTGACCGCGACCCGTTGGAGGTAGGGTAAGATCGAATTCGGGCATGGTAATTTCACAAGAACCCGACCGAACAATCTGTCTGTTGAGATCCGAGCGGTCGAGTATTTTGGCCGTGTAGACGGTTCCCTCAGCTGGCAAAAACTGAGCAGATGTAAAAGAGAAACAGAATGACACATACGACGAATGGTCTCTGCTGATTGGATTTCGTTGTTCTGAAAGCCGCAATGCTCGCATCTAAACGACATCACTATAACTTCTCGGAAGAACGGAATGGAGGTCAACATGAGCCTGGTGACGCCCTACTGGTCTCAGCATTCAGCCACAACGCTTTCATCAGGAGGATCATTACTGACTTGTTCATGACATCTCATGCACAAGGACTCGATCTCCTGGATGATCTTCTCGTCTCCATCGCCCTCCTGGTTGTCGGATGGATCCGCGTCTACTTTGTCGTCGGTTGAGGATGCGATGTCGCCGATTTTGGGGAAAAGGGTGGAAGGGTTTGCCATTTCGTGGGATCTACAGTTGCAGATCGTATGGTTCAGTTGAAGATTGTATAAGTTCGAAAGAGAAATGTAAAGAAACCAGTAGAACGCCCTGGACCGAGACCCAATAGCCTGGGTTCGATAAGATTGCAATCTTATCTTATCTTTGTTCCCATCACAAACAAGCCTCTGCAAGGCAGCCAAGGCTCGAGTAGCTTCACCAAAGCTTCACTCAAACTTGACTATGGAAATATCCATTCGGTATCTAGAGGTATCAATTACTAGTGATTGCCAGACCGATAGACGACGTTGACGGCCCTAAACCAAGTGGACACATGCGGGTTTACACTGACAAAATTATGAGTAGTGCTCATTTGATGCCCTCAGATGCACGAAGGGCCAGAGGTCCTTGCAATGCCAGCAGCTTATAAAGTGAAGGGCTATGGCACATATTAGCAACTTAAACTGAAAATAAATCCATGAGAGCTTGAGAAATTCGCAAGCCATATTTTTGTTGTTGATTTCTGCGCTGAATTTGTGGAAAGCTTTCAATTGGCCAGCAAATAGCAGGCACTGTAAAGACAACGACAAAGTTACGACTCGACAGCGGAATGTAAACATAATAGCAAGCAACGAGTAACACTATTGCTCGGTTTTGGACCAACGCGAGACAACAACGGGATCCTCCACCTCTCGGGCAGTTTTGCCATCGAACGTGGTCAAGATAGCAACCGATAAATCAGCGAAATAGACATCCTGGTCTTTAGGGGTGGCCCAATCTTCGGTGTGGCCTTTCAAAATATGTTATTTAAAGACGACTGAAGAATGTATGGAGTAATCTTACCACCGAAGAAGGATTGCATCTGCATTCCTCTGATCCTGCCAGAGTCGTCGTCGCGGAAAATCAAGCCATCGACGTTGATGATGCTCTTACCGTTAACAAAGAGCTCGAGTTCACCGTTTGCCTTGCCGGCGTCGTTCAGCTTGACTCGCTCGCTAACGGTAGTCCACTGGCCAGGTTCGAACTTGAAGCTGCCGCGGGAGATGGACGCGCCGTAGGTGGGGTTGCAGTCCGAGTTAGCGATGTCACATTGCTTCCTGTTGGCGGCAAATTTTTCGATGGTATACGGTGGAAGGTAGGTATAGAGTTCGCCTGCACCTTCAGGACGCCACATCAAGCGGGCCGAAAAGCATGCAGAATCTCGACGTCCACCAGAGCAGGAAATCGAAATCTCGTCATTATCGCCACCATCTGATTTATTTGAGTATGAGATGTAACTGTCGTGGCGAAATAAACTCACAAAGTCCAGGAAGTTTGCCTCCTTTGACGAACTCAAAGCCATCCGGGAACATAACCGAGTACCCGAAGGTTGCTTCCTTTGCAGTGGTCAAGTCCACACTCTCCGGGCCGGGGGCATAGAATGAGATTCCACCCCGCGGGTCGGCGCCGGGCCTGTACGAGCCCTTAGGATACTGGGCGCGAAGTGCCATACGACCGTCCGGTGCCTTGACATAGGAGTGCTTGGGACCTTCGGCGACATGATTTGGCCTGAGGGTGTCGTCGCTGAGGGGGAGCGCACCCTTAGCGCCCGGAAGCGTCGTCCAGCTGGAAACTCCACGAGAAAGTGGAAAGAGGGCCTGTTCAGATGGCGCTGCGCGCGGAAGGATCTGGAGCGGCGCTGCGGCTACCGAGATGCTGCACAACGCGACAATGCCAACCACAACGGCGAAAAAAAGGGAAGAAGTTGATCCGTGCAACATGATTATTGAATCTGACTTGTCTCGACCGTGCAAGAAAGTAATCGTTAGGCAGACGTTCAACGCGCCGAGGGGTACCGTGGGGGGCTGGTGGTGGGAAGGCTCCGGGCAAAGAAACACTTAGCCAACACCCCCACTTATATAGCAGAGGGCTCGGCGATATGATGGGGCACACAGCTCTCGGCTGCGATATGATGCGCAGATATCGGTTTGAGGCTTTTGATCATGGGTGCGTGTTCCATCTTATAGGTTTGAAATGCAGACCGTCATTAGGAGTGTAGTTATGGAGAATTTGATAGGTCCCAGGAGATGGGTTATTTCAATGAGGTATTAGCTTGAGTCGGCGAAAGCATTTTCAGCCTCCAGGGAGCAATTCTGCCCGAGACTGAGAGTGTCGCCTGCTGCTGCCATGTCATCTCATGTCATCTACATAACGTTAAATGATCAGGGTCGTGAACAGATGTGTGGACGAAACGTGAGAATATTAGTATTGCTCCGGTGGGTGGGTGCAGGTGGCGCACGCCGCACGGCGCACACTACTGTAGGTTCTGATAAATATCCGATGAAGAATGATCAATGAGCGCTACAAGTGACACAACAGATACAGACTCTCTATCTACCAGGCGCTCTCCACTGTAGCTGCAATGAGCCCCGGTCCTATTTTACAGTCTAATTTGAATATCAAGAAATGCACAGAAACGGTTGACATCTGCTTCAGTGCCAATTCAAATATTCATACATGATCATGACGTGGGCGGTGGAACTATCTTGGAATGCACTGTCCAGGCCATTATTATTGACACCTTTGTAGCAAACCAACGACCGCGCATAAAAATAGAGGAATAGAACCTGACCTTGGAAATCATTTATAATTGGAAACACAGATCTTGCACTTCTTTCGAGAGAACGTGCTGCATCAGTACTCAAGTCTCAGTACCAGCATTTTTTACGGTCTCTTCCAAGGATTGTTCTGAAAATATCAAGGAAGCCAATGCCCAAAGCGTTCTGCTCAGTGAGTACGAGTTAATGAAGATCTGAGAAGCTGAGGATTGATTTCCTGCATTCATACGTGGTCGTGGTCGTGGTCGCAACTTCTTTTTTCAAGCTCTTTCCAAGGCTCGGCGCTTCCATTCACAGTGAATGAAACCTTCGCAGAACCTTCGTCAAGGTCGAGACTCGAGACCCAAAAATGGGAATTTTTGAAAATCTATAAATACATCGCTTAAAAGCACTGACGCGAATTTGACGCGAATAACTTGTGTACTCATACAAGCTCATACACTACACTACAATACCCATCATGAACCACGAATATTCAATACAGTATTATGCTGGTCGTGAAAACTTGAAGGGAGCGTGACGCCCTCATAGTGCATGATCGGTCGGCGAATACCGAAAAGCCTCGATCGCATCTGCTCGCCATTTGCGTGGCTTTCGAACCCTTCCTACCTGCAAGGAAGCCACTGACAAACTCCATGACCGTTCCGCATAACCTGCAGGCTTTTATTTTTACAATAAAAGGCCAGCCTTGGCTCGAAATCGCCCTGGCTCGTCTTTCTGAGCAACGCAACCCTCGTTGTCCTTCCCCATTGACATACTCTTCTGTAACTCCTAAAGGAATTTCAACGATGAAGACTCTTCAGCGTTGGCTGGCATTAGTTTTCTTCTTGTATCTCTCAACACATACCTTGGCCTTGAGTGGGAAATACTTCCTCAGTGACGAAATCGTTGGACCAGCATTTTACACTTATTTTGATTGGGAGGCAATTGATGATCCGACACATGGTCGAGTGTGAGCGATATCTATTCATATGCCTAAACTTTATTTGAGCGTTGCTTATATCAGAAACTATGTTGATGAAGATACTTCTATCCAAGAAAACCTCACATTTGCCTCCTACGATACCTTCATTCTCAGTGCTGACCATAAATCCGCGTTGAGTCCATCGGGTCCAGGCAGGAACTCCGTTAGAATTATTTCTAAAAATACTTATACCACGCACGTCGCTCTGTGAGTCCTATTTCTTTCGTCTGGAGTGCCGCGAAACTGATATACTTTCACACTTATAGCTTCGACGTCAGACACATGCCGCAGGGATGCGGGTAAGAAATACTCAGCTCAGAAGGGACGTCATCTTAGTTAAAAACAATCACTCGAATTATTGTAGGACATGGCCAGCAATTTGGGAGACTGAAGCTGATAACTGGCCGGACGGCGTAAGCTTCGATATCATTTTCTCTATCAGCTTCATTCTTATCGTTGAACCCGGGCTTCTTTCCACCGATTTAGGGAGAAATCGATATTGTCGAAGGCATAAATGATCAGGGACCCAATGCTGCGACACTTCACACAACGGCTGGTAGGAATGTAACATGCTTTGTGATTATCTCGTAATTTACATTGGCTGTAGGATGCAGCATGCCTCAAAATCGGTGGGAAACAGGGTATGTTTTTCAGTCAGCTTGCGAACCATCTTTTATAAACCTTAACTGTGTTCAGGACCCCCGGACAACTAGACTGCAACTGGCTAGTTAACTCTAATACAGGTTGCGGTGTCAGATTTTCGGGGGGGCTGAGCTACGGTCCTGACTTCAATGATAATGGAGGTGGATGGTGAGTAGCACTGTAGCAGACGATCTGGACGTGATGCGATTTTGCTAATCCACTCGCAACCAGGTATGCTTTGGAGCGAACGGATGAGCATATAAGCGTTTGGTTCTGGCCACGTAATGCGAGAGATGTTCCGAGAGAGGTACGGAATAGATCTATCGTCTTGGACACTAGTAGATGGGTAACTATCTTGACTTGAAAAATGAGTTCCTTTGATCCTTTTTAATCCTGACTTTTATTCTTTAGGGGATCCCATCTGCTTATTTTCCGAATACTGATTGTGATATCAAGAAGTATTTCGGAGAACACAGTATAATCATTAATTTGACATTCTGTGAGTTAGTTCGACCTCAAAATTCAAAATATGGCCCATCTCTCATCATATTCTTATTAGGTGGCGATTGGGCGGGCTACGCTTATTCGCAGTCGGGATGTCCTTCGACCTGTAATGGTAAATCATCACGTCACTGGACTGGTCTTGAGTCTGATCCTATTTTTAATCATCTTGATTAGATTTCGTCGACAACAACCCAGCCGCCTTCGCGGGTGCATATTTTAATTTTGCCTCCATTCGAGTCTATGAGCCGCGTTCATGAAGATTTCGTTATCGCACGAGTATTTAGGCATGATCCGAGAGTTTGACATGTACAGAAATCTACTTCTCATCTTGTAGATTGGTGCTTTGATCGTTTACGCGGGGTTCATCAGTGCACATTGCAGAGAGATTAGGGTAGAGAAAATCCACACGTTTTCACTTCATCAATACGGTTCTGGTACATCTCCAGACTCTCCTCATTGTGATCCATGCTGGATGAGAAATCATGAGATTTTACAGAGGGTGCAGGCTAAAGTCAGCCGCTCGCTGGCAAAGACCAGCGGATCGAACTCTGGAGCTCGATCGCATGGATATCTCATACTGTGGTGTCAAGTGGTCTGTCACATATATCTCGATTCCTCAGTGGTTCATTTCTTATGGCCAGGAGCATTGTCTGCATGTCGCAATCTGAGAGGATGCGCGGAGCATTCTCCTTCTGACCAGCGGACTTGCCACACCCATGTTACACTGATCAGCATTCCATGCGGTCGCCAGTATACTTATAGCTCAAGCTGGAAATCCAACATGGCAACCAGTACCTTCGAAGGTCACGCAAAATGTATATATTGGATGCCGCGGTCAGAATAGGTAGATGTACTTCTTAGAAGCCGGACCTCAGGTCCGCGAATTCGGACTTAAACTTTAGGTTGGGTATACACCGTCATCGATGGAAAACAGCCTACCAGGTGCCATCGTGCTGTGACTTAAATTGTTTATAGCTCGTGTGAGAGCTTTAAGCTTCAAAATATTGCATCCAAACATGTTTAATTCTCGTCATTCATCGGAAGCGAACTATAGTCAATAACCGGAATATTCTCGCAGACAAAGCCACGAAGGATGGGTTGACCATATGCTCCGATAACAGCAGCGCTATGGAGACCATCGAGAGTGCAATCGATAAAATATCATTTGGACATAAGCCAGTGGAACGAGATCTAATCTTATCTACATCGACAACACCTCCTTCCTATAGTCCGCAGTCGGAGTTCAATCCAACTTGTCCTTCACATTATCGTTTATTACCACTCCAATACGGTCGTGCACCACAAGATACCTGGTCCGCCGCTGATCGCTCTTGGCCCTTGGGATCAGTTGGATGACCTTTACGCTCGGCCGCTCGATGGCAAAATTCTTCCGACGAGGATCATCTACCTAGGACGAACTGGCTGCATCCGTGATTCACTCAATAGGCAGAGGAAGCGAGAAGCCTAATTCGCTGGTTGCTATCCATTTCTCGGAGTAAATCGCTCTATTCTTCTCCAGAATACCTCAGCAATCGATATCGGGTAGATCGCATGCAAATCACCTGAATCTTCCATGAGGTTTAAAGACGCTTCGAATCGGTCAGCGGCGCAGTCATGTTATAGGAACAGTATGTTTGCTCTTCCCAATCAAAGTATCCACTGGCAATCTCAGCTGAATGAGGGATAAATATAACGTGGAACAAGGCTCCGAATTCCCTACAAATACCAGCTTGGTAGCAGGTGAAAATTCAAGAGTCTCTAATATTCCCTTCTCCTCAAAGAGTCGACATGCGAAGCTTCTCTTTTCTCATTGCTGCGTCACTTCTGGCCACCACTACTCCAGCATTGGCAGCCACTTATTCTCTCACCGACAATGTCGTTGGATCCGCGTTCTACAGCTATTTTCAATGGGAGAATATTGGTGATCCTACCAACGGTCGAGTGTAAGTATACAAGCTTCTTTGCCGACTATTTATGCTAATCGCTATGGTTAGGACTTACGTTGACCAAGCGACCTCAATAAGTCAAAATCTGACCTTCGCGTCCTCCGATTCCTTCATCCTTCGCACCGATTTCAAAACAGTCCTGAGTGCAAGTGGACCTGGACGCAATTCTGTCAGAATGAAGTCCTCAAAGACATACACCACCCATGCTGCTGTGTAAGTCGTCTTTGTTTCTGTGGCGGGACGTCGTTGTTCACGAAATCATCAGCTTCGACGTACGACACATGCCCCAAGGATGCGGGTAAGTAAAACCGCGCTGTGCAATTATCCAGACAGTAACCAGGCTCCAGCACTTGGCCTGCGATATGGGAGACAAAAGAGTCCAATTGGCCGGCCGGGGTCAGTTTCCAGTTTTTTTTCTCCCATCCCATGTGACGAACCCATTGGCTCACCGTGTGGTCGGTCATAGGGCGAAGTGGATATCCTCGAAGGCGTTAATGACGTATCACCAAACCAAGCCACATTGCACACGTCCCCAGGTGGGCAACCTCTTATCCTTCTCCTTCTTCTTGAATGAGTGTCCTCATCGGTGCGTCAGGGTGTACGATGCCTGCATCGCGGGCGGAGACTGGGTACGGCGTTATTTTTAGTTTCATCTTTTGCCATCGGCGCTAAAAATAGCCTAAATTTTCCTAGCAATCCGGTCCTGCTGGATTGCAACACCGCAGTGAATGGGAATGCAGGATGCGGCGTCCAGTTCCCCACTACGACGAGCTACGGGCCTTCTTTCAATAGCAATGGAGGTGGCTGGTGTGTGCATTTTTCGATTCATTGATCGTCCTCGATGAAGGAAAATTATTCTGATTGTCACTATTATTGAAACTAGGTTCGCGATTGAACGCACCGCCAGCTTCATCTACGTCTGGTTCTGGCCACGCAATTCTGGTTCCGTACCGTCAGACGTGCGAAGCGGCGCCTCACAGGCCGTCACGGATAACTGGGTACCTTAAACACTCTCAGAAAAAGTTTTTTGCGTTGACCATCATCGATGATCACAGGGTACGCCTACTGCCGCATTCCCGAACACGGACTGCAACATCTCGCAATTCTTCCAAGAGAACAACATCATCATTAACCTCACCTTGTGTACGTCTTCCTTCCATGATCTTGTATGCATTGGAAGCCTTGCTGAGGGGCGTTTGTAGGCGGTGACTGGGCCGGCACTGTCTACGCTCAGGACGGGTGCCCTGGAGCCTGTGTCGGTGAGTAACGAGCTTTCCCCGGTACCACGCCGTTTCTGATTGTATCTCAAGACTATGTGAACAACAACCCTTCCGCGTTTACCAACGCGTACTTCGATTTTGCGGCGGTTCGGGTGTATCAGTGATGATGCGTGATGAATCGGTTTTTTTGTATTTGTATCGACTATGTAGTGGTTAGGCTATACACGTAGACAGAGCAGCCACGAGCAGCGGAAAGACAACTTGACAGAGATGTTATAACTTACAGATGATGCACGTAGCATCACAACGGCTTACAATCGGCCAGTGAATCAGAATCGAGCGGCCGGTGGCTGAGAGGAAATATCTTCATCCGCTTCTCGATGGTCATGGCCAGCCGTAGAGAACGTTCCATGGCCGCCCCATGAATCGACGATGCGCGACAGACAGAAGGCCGCGCTCCCCGTGGCAGAGAAAGGGAGGAATGCAATGGACTCCGTGAACGATTGCGGGCCACATCGTTATTGAAGCCTAAGGACTCCTAGTTGAGTTAGTAGAATCGAGTTGACGAGACCAGACACGAGGCACTGTCGCCATCTACGAGGTCCCAAAGCATCGAGTAGTAATGCAGGGCATCTCAGCAGATTATACTGGAGCTAGCGTGGAGCATGCGAAGTAGAAAGTCAAGCCTGTTTCATGGTTCATGGTTAGAAATTTGAAGATAGGGGGAGCATCCCTATGAAGTAAAGTCGTAAGTGGGGTCGTCAGTTAAATTTAGCACGAAATAATACGATAAATTCAAGACGCACCTCTGTACAGGTAAAACCAGCAAGAGTGCCACAGGGATAAGGAGCAAAAGAGATAACCAACAACCTGAACCTCTATCCCGAGTCATACTCACTTCATCCCTCAACTCTTGCACGCGATTCCGCAGCCAATGCATCATCAGACATTAAATTAGTTGAGATAGCTTATTCCAAAGGGTAAAAAAATAGTAGAAAGGGCACGTATATCATTAAATCCGGCCCTTTACTCGACAACACCAGAAGAGGTGATAGTGACCGTCTTCGTCGTGCGCCCACTATCCGTCCCCGTCTTCTCGATCTCCTTCACCAGATCCATGCCCTCCACGACCTTTCCAAACACGACATGCTTGCCGTCCAACTGCACCCGAACACGAAAAAGAAAGAAAAGTAATCAGCAATGCACGTCCGCTGCGCTGGGAAGGATGGAGATAAGAGAGCGTACCCAGGGCGTCTGGACGGTGGTGATGAAGAACTGGGAGCCGTTGGTGTTGCGCCCGGCGTTGGCCATGGACAGGAGGCCGGGGGTGGTGTGCTTGTGCACGAAGTTCTCATCTATATCGCAGTCGTTTACAGGACACGTCCACAGCAGTTTAGAGTCTCGCCATGGAGAGGTGGTTAATGGATAGAAGAACGAACGCACCTGCGAATTTAGCGCCATAGATGGATTTTCCGCCGGTGCCGTTGTGGTTCGTGAAGTCACCACCTTGGAGCATGAACTACAAAGGAGAGAATAAGGTATTGATGGCGTATTTTATGATGGGAAAGGGAACGCACGTTTGGGATGATACGGTGGAACTTGCTGCCAGCGTACCCGAATCCGTGTTGGCCAGTGGCCAGCTCACGGAAGTTGCGCGCGGTTCGGGGGACTGTGTCGTCGAAGAGTTCGAATACGATACGCCCTGATGGCTTTGCGTTGATGGCAACGTCGAACTGTAGCATTGGAATTCATCGGAGGGACCACGTTGGCGGACAAAGGCGCGAGAGTCGATACAAAAAGCCAAGACGGAGGAATAGAAAGACGTAGGATTTTCTTGAGTTGATAGTCAGAAAGAAATAAAAAACAGTTATAGACGTACAAATACGTTCGCCCTAGAGGTAGGAGCGGCGGGAGGAGAATTCTCGTTCAGTACGGCATAGACTGGAAGTGCAGAGGCAGCAGCGAGAGTGAAGTACATTGTTTTACCCGCCGACGCGGAGGTAGTGAATCGCCTAAGGAATGAAGCCATTATTTTCCGAGAGTATAGAGAAATTAGTTAGGAATTCGACGAAGACAAGTGGTGTAAGTGGTAAAAGTGTTGGTATACAGGAGCGAAACGGAGTCGAATTCGAAAAAACAAATGTCACGTGACTACGTAATTATTTGCTTCAATCAGGACCGCTCGTCCGAGTCGCCAGTGGCTTCGAAAGAATTCCCAAGTTCCAAGTTCCAACCTTGCTGGATGCTAGTTCAGCAACTCTAGCGTCAAGCCATATCTTGCGAGCTATCAGCAGAATTTGCGTGCCAGACAGGCACTAATTATATCTTGAAGGCTTGGGATAAGTATTACGAGGCTAGGCATGTTGCCGGCAGAACTCCGACGCAGCGCCGAACTAAATTTAAAACAGCGCCATAAGCTGCCATCAACTACCACTCTTTCGCTCACAATCAACTCACTATCGTCGACTGGCCCTCTTATTTTCTGTGGAATCATTCATAGATTTCCTGTTCGTCCAAAATATTCTTTCTAATATACACTTGATATGCACTCGCAGGCATTTGGACTCAGGCTTTTTGGCCGGATTTCCTATCTTTCATCCCTATGAACGCTTTCACCCATTCATGAAATCGTGCAAGCATCTGTAGATGTGAACTTTTCCCGGCGTCGGCCAAGCTCTTATATAACTCGTATTACTCCTACGGGCCTCCCGGGCTACCATCGACGTCCTACGCTCTACCAACACTGACATTCCGGTGCCAAGTTGGGCAGAGAAGCACGCGAAGCACCCACCATCGCTCCATATATAACTCCTGTGATCTCTTTTGACATCTTATATAGCCCCACGCTGTACGATATGTGAACAAGAATGCAACCCACCCTCTCCTCTCTCAAGGACGCCCGCAGGATGCTCTTTGAGCATCCATACACTATGCCCTTCGTGGCGCTGTGTCTGGCCGTGTATCTGTTTGCGCGGTGCAGATACTTGTGCTCTTCTACTTATCAGGTAAGGATATAGTTCTTCATTCTTGGGTTTGCTAAGGAGAATATCTACGACATATAGTTGCGCCATATACCTACCATAGGGTCTTCCGGAATTATTTCGTCTTACTTCGACTCGTACCGGTATTTTCGGGAAGGACGGGAGATGATACAGGAGGGATACGAGAAGGTATATACCTTATATCCATCTCCCAGCTGAACCGTTTGAGGGATCTCAAACGTTCAAAAGTACTACGGAACAGCTTTCAAAATCCCCACAATAGGGCGATACACCGTCGTCGTCAGTGGGCCGCAAATGATAGAAGACATCCGTCGCGCAAACGATGATGAGCTCTCGTTCCGGGAAGCTGCTGCGGAGGTAGCGCCGTCCATCTGACGTCCATGTACGAGGTACCTGGTGCTGACTGCTGCTGTGCGTGCAGATCATCCAGACGGACTACATGCTCGGGACGGGGATCCGCCTTGAGTCTTTCCATATCGCGGTCGTTCGGACGCCTTTGACCAGAAACCTTGGACATCGTTTCCCGGACATCAAAGACGAGATTATAACTGCCTTTACAGCGTTGATACCGCCTACAACAGGTAGGTACTGAGCCATTTGTTCTAGATCCAGCATCGTACTGATTCCTGGAGTAGAATGGAATACTGTCCCCGCTTTGAAAACCGTGATGAATATAGTTTGCAGAACGAGCAACCGTCTGTTCGTCGGGCTTCCTCTATGTGAGTATCCAAAGTCATAGCCTAGGCATGTTCTGACAAAGTCTATATGGTTCTAGGCAGAGACCCGGATTACAGACAGCTTCAGGAACAATTTGCCCTTGATGTTATCCGCGGCGCACGCACTATCAACAGGTTTCCGCAGATCTTTAGACCGTGGGTGGATTGTATCCTATTCATTTGACCCCCTGGACATTGATGTAAATCTAACTATGTAGTATCGTCGGGAGGTTCCTTACCAAAGTGCCCGGAAACATCAAACGAGTCATCAGGCACGTCGGGCCTATCATCCAAGAACGCCTCGCGAAAAGGAACCCGGCCGGTGCAGCAGATGTGGACTCGGACGACGAAGCAGTGAGTGGCAGTATTTTTCGGCTTCAGATAATATATTGTTCACGCAGTCCGGTCGCTTTTCGACAGAACGACCTGATCTCCTGGCTTATCAGCGAAGCCCCAGAATCGCAACTGACCGTCAGAGCCCTCGCGCTCCGCGTTCTGACCGTCAACTTCGCCGCTATCCACACCACCTCGATGGTGCGTCTGACCGCCGATATCCGTTGACAACACACCGCCAATTGCGCTCTGAATTCGAACATGACAGGCGCTGACGAACGCGTTGTACGACTTGGCCGCCCACCCGGAATACGTCCAGCCGATGCGCGAGGAGGTCGAAGCGGCGATCGCCGCCGAGGGATGGACCAAGGCCGCCATGGGGAGGATGCGCAGGGTGGACAGCTTCGTCAAGGAGTCCCAGCGGCTCGCTGTCGGCGGCTGTAAGTCACCACCACACACCCATTATTCAAGGGACGCTGAGCTGCCAATTGATTTGATTTTGACCGTGGTTGTGTATGTACGCTAGTGAGCACGAATCGCAAGGCGCTGAAGGAGTTCACGTTCTCCAATGGCGTGACTGTGCCGGCGGGCACTCTTGTAGCGGTGGCCGCTCAGTCGACGCACGTTGACGGGGTAAGAAATATCATTTATATATCGATATTCAATGCCTGCCATCTTGACCACAAAAGCTCGTAGAACCTGTACTCAGAACCAGATAAATTCGAAGGCTTCAGATTCGCAGAGAAACGCGAAGAAGAGGGCGAAGGCCTCAAGCACCAAATGGTCGCGCTGAGCCATGAATACGTCCTCTTCGGCACTGGTCGACACGCATGGTAACGCGCATCTCTAAACAAATACCACCTTACACCTTACACTTGCTAATATACGCTTTTCTTTTTTTGTGGGGGGGTTCAGCCCGGGACGATTCTTCGCCGTCAACGAGCTCAAGGCGATGCTCTCGCATATCTTGTTGACTTACGATGTCAAGATCCCGGATGACGGCCCCCGGCCCCCGAACATCTGGTACCAGGCCGCTTGTTCTCCGAACCCCACTGCGAAGGTGATGTTCAGAAAGCGTGTATAACGTACTGCGTACATAACATTTTGAATGCGATTTTTTGTGTTTCTCGCCGACTTGAAGTATATGACATGCCTTGCTTATACAGGTGTTTTACAACTAGTATGGTTTCATTATATAAATTGTCGAAATTCATGGGGTCATGCATGACAGGAGTGCGCTGAAGTATTATTTGGAAATTGGAAATAAGAATATTTTGTATAATGAAGCGTAAAGACTATATAGAAAGCACGGAAACATAAGAGGATTCACGTATCAATAAAATAAAAAAAACAGCAACGATGGGCAATCCAACATCCACAAAGCTCTATCTTGGAGGCCGCCTCCCAGACGGGCTGCGCGGTCGTGGATCAGGGTATCCACCACTCTCTCGACGACTGCGGTCGCGCTCGTCGTAATGTCTCGGATATCGCTCGCGGTCTTTGTCCCTGCTCCGCTCTCGCTGCCTGTCTCTGCTGTCTCTGTCACCTCTAGGCCGCTCTCTGTCTCTGTCCCTATCCCTATCCCTGTCCCTCTCACGGTCCCAGTCGCGGTCCCTTTCTCTGTCCTTGGTCCGGTCCCTATCCGCACCCCGATGTACCGAATCACTACTGCTGCTCGCGCTCGGCGGGGGTAGCGGCAGGTTACCCGGCCGCATCGCCGCCGACGACCCCGCGCGCATGGAATACGGATCGACAGGCGAGTGCTGCAGTGGCGGTCTGCCGCCGGACACGTACGCGTTGCCATTCGCCATCGCCACCGCCGCGGCGAGGTTATCGGAGAACTGGCTGTACGGCTGCGTCGGCGAGGGCAGCATCTGCGGGTTGGGCATACCATCATGGGCGCGCAGCGCACGCGGGCCGGTCGGGGTCTGCAGCGCCCGCGCGGCCTGGTTCTGCGCGGCGGCGGCTTTGGCCTGCTGTAAGGCGGCCATGCGGTTGATAGGCGCGGGTCGCGGGGCAGGAAGCTGGGTCGGCGAGGCGATGGGTTCGGCTTTTACGCGAGGGACGGGGGTGGAAGGCTTGGGTTTTGGTTTTGCGATGGTCGGCTTCTTGGGCTTGGGCTGATAGGTGTGGTCTGCGCCCCCTTCGTCGTCGACGTCCATTTCGCTGTCTTCGACCGTTTCTCTTGCTGGCCGCTTCCGTTTCAACCCTAGCTTGCTTTTCGCACTGGTCGCGGGTCCGCCTTTATCCCCTGCGATCTTCTTCGGCACCCAGCCGCTGATGAAATCCAGGATCGTCTTCGTGACGCGCGTGTTCAAGCGCACATCGACGTGCTCAGAGCGCACCGCCGCCCGCATCTCCGCAATACCAGCCGAGATCTGCGCCAAGCTGCTCGTGTCCTTGTTGCGGGAGATGATGAGCACGATGCCGATGAATTCGACGGGCGAGATCTTCGGCGGGCTCGCGAATACCTTCTTCAGTTTGTCGTCCTGCACCATCTCGGCGAACACGCGAAACGTGTCCTGTATCGCACGTTCCGTTTCGGGATTTAGAGGCTCTTCGATGTTGAGCCATTTCTCGAGCTTGGACATGGTGACCAGGGTCCATTTGAGTTCCGAATAGGTGTCGATGCAGTAGAGTGATAAGGCGATTCCACGGAAGTCGCTCCCGCGAGAGCGGTCCCACAGAAGATGTGTCGGGCCCAGCCAACCGTCGCCATTCAGGTATTCGTTTTGCAGATCGCGAATGAGATCCGTACGAGGGGTTTTGATCACTTGGAGCTTTTCTGCAAATCGGACATGAGGCGGGCGTGCGTCAAGTTCAGTTGGAGCATCATGTACGTACCTGCAGGGGTCAATGCCATGCCCAATTGCACCCTCTTTTGAAAAGTTCCAGCGGTGTTGGATTACTAACGGAGCAGATAGCTCACCTGGAAGATCTCTCGCTCGTCAGAATCTGTGATATCTTGATATTCGACGCATACGATCTGCTTATTCGCAAATATTTTCCGGTACTTTTCGGGCATGAGCTTTCGCTTTCTTGTCGATGTATCGAGGTCTGTATAGTATAGCTTTTCACCAGAGATGCTGTTGCCCAACAGTGAGTTTATCAGTCCGAAGCAAGAAAGTAAATCTGGGACATACGGATCCTTGTCTAAAAAATGAACACCTTGTAAGTCAAATCTAGCAGTGGGTGTTTCGAAGGTAGTGCTTACGCGGAATCTGAAACGATGAGATGAGGGCAGTTCAATAAGAAGAGTAAGCAACTCACCTCGCCTCCCATGAACCTTTCAAAATTCTAATCAGTAGCCCGCGAAAAGAAAAGAAGGGTTTTGGACTCACCTCCGGATGGACGTCAATCTTTGTTTACCATCGATGCAAGTCCTGGTTTCAGAACCATCTTCCATCACATTTACGGCGAAGATAACAGGTGGGATATAGAAATTTCTGAAGACAGAGTCAATAAGCCCTATCTGCTTAGCTTCCGACCAGACGACGTCTAAGCAGCTGCCAATCAGACATTATGCAGCGTAGAACTGGTCGAGAAGACTGACCTCGTTGGTAATCCGCTTCCAAGTATATGTCGCAGCTATGAATCTGGTCTACAGCAGATATTCAGGTTAAAAACACGTTCAGACGCGAGAAGACGTACCATAGAGCGCCTGAGCGGTGTAAGTAGTGGCTCGGGGGACTTTCAGTGCATTCCTGACTCGCCACCCCGTTCTGACGTTGGAGGCCGTCTTTTTCCCTCGTTTTGCCGTCGAGTCTGCGTATTCCTCCTCGCTTTCGAGGTCTGTGAGATCCGAGAATTCATCATCGGAAGCCATGTCATGTAACGGAGTAAAGGAGTGTGCACAAACCCAACACAAATCCCTACAAACCTTGGCACAAACAGTCGTGAGCAATGTCTAACCCTAACCATGGCATTCAGGTTGCACCTATTCGCAACCACAATCTTCGTTCTAATAGGATCCCTTCTGACGACGACAAATGAATGGTGACCAATTCAAAACCCCATTGAACAAATTCCGAGCGGAAGGTTCATCACTGCGCTCAACAGCGATCAAGCGCGACTCCCTAGCAGCAGAGTTGGAACGAGGCAAGTTTCGTGCCACCACGCAAGTGCTAGACTCATTATTACATATAGACCCACAGTTATCCTCTGCGAAACGCCAACAACGCACCCAAGTCTTCACGTCCTCTGTCTCGCATGCCAGTCTCGAACGGCAGCTTCTGGCTGCGCAAACAGCGAAATTAGAGCTTGAGACAAAGTTGAGAGAGAAGGAGCTGCTTGTTGAAAGGCTGGAAAGGGACAGACGTTGGTTTGCAGACCGGGAGAAGGAGGAACGCGAAGAAAAGGAACGCGAACGCGAGACTCATGACGAAGCAAAGGTGTGTGGCTTGATTTCGTTCACATTTTGTGTTGAACATGTCTATAGCGCAAGTCCGACTCTGACAATCGCTCCTTACGAGCCTCTAACTCTGCTCTCCAAGAAGAGCTTGCTGACTTGAAGGATGAACATGAATCTCTGTCGCGTAGCGCGAACCAGACGATCGCTTCGCAAAAGGCTCAGATCACATCATTGTCCCACCAGAACTCACTTCTGCAGGATGAACTCGAACAATACAAACAAATAGCGCAGAAAAGAGACATTGCCTTCGAGGAACTCCAATCACGGTATGACGAGCTCAGCCTAGGAAAGGAGGCGAACGAGCGGCGTGCAACTGAAGAAGAAAGCATGAATATCGTGCGAGAAGAACTACACCGCCAAGCTAATTACCTTCGCACCCTCGAAACTACAAATGCCAAATTGACTTCCGAACTAAACCACCTACGCGAACGCCAGACAAGCGTTGAAGTCTTGCGGGAAGAAAAACGAGGTCTAGAACAGAGGGTGAAGATGCTTGAAGAATTGCGAACCAAGGTAGTCCAGTTGGAGGCAGAAGTGGCCGCAGGGAGAAAGGAGCGAGAAGAGTGGTATGCCGATGATTTCCCTTATCGAGGAGCAACTCATAATTCTTATTTACTTATTTCTTCGTATATAGGGCGAATAAATCAGCGGAAACGAAGCCGTCTAATACACCAATATCCGTCACTCAAACCCTATCTGAGCTCCGGCTGTCGCATGCAAAACTACTAGAAGATCACGGCGCTACCATAGCTCTTCTCAAGCAACGCGAAGCACAGCTCGCCGACCTCGAAGATCAAGAAGTTCAAGCACAAAAACGAATAGTCTCATTGGAACAAGAACTCAAAGTTGCGAGGGAGAAAATTGGACGAGAGGAAACCCGGGCACTACTGGCGGAGCATGAAGTTACGTTCTTGCAAGCTCTTGTTGTCAGTATATGTCACTCCCTCATCCTCTCATATCCGTCCTGATTTTTCCAGGCGAGTTACAACGCTGAGGAGGTCCAATTAGACGATGCCCATATCGATGCTACGAAGACGGAGCGGATCTACCAGCTCGAAACTATCCTACAGGAATACAAGAGCACAAACGAACAACTCATGACCGAAATCGACGCTCTAGGCGGAAGTGCTTCTACACTAGGTCAAGGACGTACTCTTTCTGCCGAGGTCGAGAAAGAGCGGCTCGAGAAGCTAGCTGCGCAGCAAGGTAACGTCGGCCCTATATTTCTAACCTACCAGTTGCCTTAAACCCATATCTACTTCCAGAACTCCAGAACGCAGAAATCGAAATGAAGCAGAACGTCGATAAAATCGAAGAACTGGAGCAAACCCTCTTCGAATTGCGGGGCGAGATCGCTGGTGGGCGCCACGTACCTCCGGGTGTGCGCGTCCTTTCGATGCAGGACAATCCCGAACAACAGTGGTTTGATCTCCGTCAAGCTGCCTTGGACCGGTTGAAGGGCGAAAACGAGGCCCTGATGAAACGGTTGAAGGAGCTGGAGGAGAGTGGGGCGCGGGGTGGCGGTGAGCAGGGGCATGGGGAGGAATTGGTCCCCCGGGAGAGCTGGGAACTGGTGAATAAGGAAAAGCTGGAGCTGCAGGAAACCGTGAAGCAAAAGGAGAAACGGCTCTTGAGGCTACAACAGGTAAGTTTCTGCCAATCAAAGAATCTGCGACTCGGTGCCAATGCATTCTAATATTTACGTCTCTGCTCTATAGATATTCACCTCGAAAAGCGCTGAGTTCCGTGAAGCCATCGCATCAATCCTGGGGCTGAAGCTCGCATTCTACCCCAATGGCCAGATCCGCGTCACCTCGATGTTCGATCTTGATGCCTCGTTCATCTTCCAACCTACATCGCGAACCGAGGGCGCGCGTATGCAGCTTGTCGCGCAGGGCGAGGGGGGGCCACAGGATCTACCGAGCCTTATGGAATATTGGATTGAGAAGGAGCAGTGTACGGCCGGATTCCTGGCCAGCGTCACGCTGGAGTGTTATGACAAGTCGAAGCGGGAGATGGCAGCGCAGCAGCAACAAGAACATGGAAGGGATTCCTAATCATTCTGATCATTCACCCCGTCTTCCCTGTTCCCGCTAGGCTCACTCCAGTTGGAACTAACTCGGGATACACGCGTCGTTTTTCTATTTATATTGTCGATGGTGGTGATTTTCGTGGTAACGTTGTACGCAAGTTCTACGTCTAGAAATAATATCGTGCTTACGCCGGTTAATAATGTGCTATCGGCTATGGGCATACTTACCTCGGGCCCCACTTCGGCGATGAATGCTACCAGGGATGCAATTATAATGTCAATGGTCAGGGCAGGGTCAGGGTAAAGATGTATAAAACCTGTCGCGCTCATGGTGAGGTATTATCAACTCAACGACCTCATTTCTTCAAACCTAGAACTTCACAATGTCAACAGGTGAATTTCCACAAGTGTTCAAATCAATTCATTATAGGACTGACATCATTTCAAAATAGTCACTTGCGGAAGCCTTGTGCCCCTCGCCTCCCAAGAAGGAAAAGGAGACGCTGTGGCTGAATTCCTCCTCGGCGGCTATGGTCTCGTCCAAGCAGAGCCCGAGACCCTACAATGGTACGCGATGAAATTGGAAGGCACCTCCCCAGCGGTGTACGATATCTTCGACACCTTCCCCAGCCAAGAGGGCCGCAAAGCCCACTTCGACGGCCCCATTCCCAACGCCCTAATGCAACATGGCCCGAGCCTCCTGAGTGTGGGACCGGATATCAACAAGATCATGGTCGACATCGTATCGAGCAAGGTCACTAAAGCGGGCGAGGGCCAGAAGGCGGGCCTCACCGTGGGCTCGCGGGTGCTGTTCACAGCCAAACCAGAGAAGAAGCAGGCTGTGAGAGAGTCCTTGATTGTGGGTGATGCTGCGCTTTTTATTGCTCTCCGTTACTGATTTGGAGGCATCAGAATACGCTTGCTCTGATCGAGGGCGAAGGGCGGGCTGTCGCGTGGTACGGCATCCATTTCACTGGCACAGACAACTTTGGCGCCATTAGCTTCTTCTCCAGCGAGGAGGATCGCCAGGCGCATCTCGAGGGCGCCACTGTATCTGCTGCAGCGGCCTCTGCTGAGGAGTTTTTAATAGCTCCTCCGACTTCGGTCAAATTCGAGGTTTTGGCAGCTCACGTCACCACGGTATGATTATACGAGAAAACTTGAAAGACCTCGATTCCTCCCAACCATATTTTTATTCCATCCTTTGTACACTGTCTGTAAATGAACGCTAGATCTAACCATGTGATGCCGAAGACCCTTACTTTTTAGTACACGCCACTGAAGCAAGGCATATCGATTCATTTAAATAGAAGACTCGTTTGATTAGGGGCTACCTCAAGGCTACCTTTAAAAGAAAGATCCCAAGTTATTAACCTTAACATTACTCTTGCCTGCACAACATGACGTCCAGCAAAGCTCCAGAGAAGGAAAACCGTGTTTTTCATTTCCATGATCACCTTTCCAGCTACACACCACATCTCGACGGCACCGACAGATTTCCAGCAATCGAGGTCGTGGAACCTGATAAAGTACTTACCAAAGTGCTCTGCATGATCTGTGGACTGCATACCGAGAACTGGGGGACCATCGACGAGGTTGACGATGCGATCGCACTCGCACAGAAATGGGACGCACCGGGACCGCTCTGCATCATTCGGAGTGCTATCACGGCGCCTATGTTTCTCTCGGAGCCACTACGACTATATGCAATCGCCACAAAATTCGGGTGGGACGAAGAAGCTCGAATTGCAGCTACACAGACCCTAAGCCTGAATCTATACGATGAGGAAAATCGGTCAGCTCTCGAACGAATACCCTCGCGTTTGTTGATGACCCTTTTTCGCCTACACCGCTCGCGCAGGGACGCCTTCAAACGACTGTTAGACGGGGATGGGGGCCTTTTTGAAGCCGGAAATTCCGCAAAATGCTTGTGCCCTGGGTGTGGAGAGCTGACGGATAATCATACTTGGCGCGAGCTAAAGGCAAGAATGTTCATGGAGATGGATAAAAGGCCGCTTGGAAATACTCTGTGCGGGCTGGAGATGGAGGAATGGCCAGAGGCAATTGCTTGTTGGGAGGCAAAGTGCAAACATTGTGGAAGATTGAATTATGACAAATTGGAAACGCTTCGAGATATCAAGCGATGCATAGATACACTTCCGCTGTTTTGATTTTATACTATCTACGTAAAGCGACGGTACTCTTTTATTGGTACATGTACGAGCTAGGATTTAAATTGATTTTTGATATATACAGGAAGTGACAAATCAAATAAAAGACGTGAAGGACCACTTCCCTTACCGAGATATTAGACTATGCTATCCGTACATCGCCTGGCGAATTGTGGCATGCAACAGTGGCCATGCGTGCCGATGAGGTATTACCATAATAGGCTAATCCGAATCGCGTGAGCGTCACATCACATGCAGTGACTACACGCCCAACGGTGACCTCTGCCATAATCGGCGTCGCAACGAAGACAATACGAAAAGCTTCACTACACTTCCTTTCGTTCCATAACCTCTACCAATACCCTTGGAGATGGACTCACCCATCACCTCCCTTGATTCATCTTCAAGTCCCCCTCCATCCCAACGACGAGATCCACCAGCATATCGCGCATGCGCGACATGTAAAAAGCTCGCCATCCCTCCCTATATCAGAATGGTGAACTGCGAACGGTGCCGGGCAGTGAAGAGAAACCAGAAGAAGAGGCAATTGGAACAAAAACTGGAGAAACAGGCTCTATACACGAAAACATTTCGGAATGACATGGACGATTCGTCAAGCCCAGCACCCGATCCTCAGCCCCCAAAGTCAGGCCTCAAGGAGAACAAGCACACTGGAAACGCGCATGCGCACGCGCAGCCTGTTAAACGGACGACATCGAAGGCGCTACACGAGCTCGAGGGCGATGCGCAGAACGCGGCGATGAAGCAGATGAAGAAGCGCATAAATGTCCTTGCTCAAGCTAGCAAAGGGGTTGGAAATACGGCAGTGGCGCATACACTTGGGACTTCTCACTCTGTTCGTCGCCTTCTTCTATCTCCCTTTGACGAAGCTCTTACCCATTCAATGTAGTCGCCAGGCGGCAAGGAATATCAGACAGCCACTGCTCTATACGACTCTTTGAAGAAACGATTGGCGAACACCACAACCACGCTGAATAGACTCAAATTTAACGGCTTTCATGCTATTGTGTTTGTCTCTACCATCGACCACCTCAAACGCGTTGAGCTGGTGGCGAACGACCTGCGTAAAATCGTCCGACTTCCTTTCGAGTACGTCTTCCCTTCCCGACTCAGTCCGCTATAACAGACGCCGACGGTAACGAACGTCATTTCGACAGCCACGCAAAACCGAACCATACGTACGACTTCAAAACCATGGCGCGCACCGTAACCTTCCAATGCACCTGCCTTGGCCACAAGTCTGTCTCTGCGGATGCTCGGCTTATGGGTGCAGCCCCGCGAGTGAGCATGCCCAAGCTCTGTGGTGGCACCGTCACTGTTACGGCTGTCGATGATCGCCGTCATCCTCTCAAAATTCTTGGACAGAGAATCACCGTTCGGGTTGAACACAAGTAGCTCTACTACTTTTTGACGCTGGACTCTCTACACTACTTGTTCACGCTCTTTTTGTCCCGGTTACCCTAAAGATCTCTCTTCTCTGCAGTAATTCTTATTCTAAACCATTATGTGCTATATTTACACTCTTGTCGCAAAGGCTTTTGTCCGATGATAATTTTTTGATAGTTTTATGCAACATACATACATGCTTATCATATCAAAGATATGAACAGAGGACGGGTTTTGATGGCAGCCTTAATTACGTAATAGTGGCTGTGCCTCAGCGTGCGCGCGGTGCGTGTCTGTGCGTGTTCGCAAATCTTATCTGCACGTTCGTTGGCTGCACGTCTTTCCAACGTCGCATCCTCCAAATACCCTGCAAATACCTCAGTCTGAGCTGATAACTGATAACTATAAAATTGGTAAGTACAGTAACAAGTGTATTGTGATACAGACCACTAACAAATACCTAAGACACTTTTGAGACACTTCAGAGTAAACCTATTCTTATCTTCAAAAGAGGGTAGATAAATTAAATAT
Organism: Pholiota molesta; assembly: GCA_014925825.1. Taxonomy (NCBI): domain Eukaryota; kingdom Fungi; phylum Basidiomycota; class Agaricomycetes; order Agaricales; family Strophariaceae; genus Pholiota; species Pholiota molesta. Next base: position 197,929 of record JACGCK010000020.1, read on the forward strand.
GAGTAGCCTATAAAGTGGGCCAGGGCGAAGCTCTGGCCCTAAAATTCTCAGAAGTATATACATGGGAAGTTTTGAAGTGGTTAAAATAGTAAATTAGTAGCAAGGATTGTTGCAATTCAGTATTTTCTTTTTGGAAGAATGGGCCAGGGCGAAGCTCTGGCCCAAAATTTCTCAGAAGTAAAATATAATGGAAAGTTTTGAATTGATTAAAGTGGTAACTTAATAGGAGAGTTGCGTACTTCAGTATTATTTAAAACATAAAATAATGCAAAGCAACCAAAAAGCACTATCAATATGCCTCAAAAAATTTGCTTATCTTTTCTTTTTACTTTTCTCCAATTTTTGAATTACTATCTACAATCATAGAGCTGGAAATATAATTCTTAAGAGCATTTGAACTTTTCTACTCTACTAAATTATGACTCAATTCCGACTTTTTTGTGCCTAATTAAACTATGAAATCATAGAACCATATGTTATTTATAAGGACTATGTACGGAGGCGCAAGGCGCCGACTTAAAGGGGGTCCAGGGGCGCAGCCCCGGCAAGCTGTTGCCCAAAGCGAAGCAGGAGGGGAGCGCGAAGCGCGAACCTCCGACGCGTAGCGGCGGGCATAAAGCTTGTACCAATATACACAGTAGAGGCCCTTGTAATACATTCGACCTCGAGCTATGTAGTGAATATTGCTCCATTCCGAAGTTCAACGTGAATAGCCCTCAGCAAACAGGTATCTGATCTGATGATTAGTCTTATTTGAATCACCCTCGAGTACTTATTTGGAAGCTGACGCAAGGAACAAATCAAAGAATGTGTTGGCTGTCCAGCTCCAGAAGCCATCAGCCACCTGAAGGACAGAGAATCCTTGGACACTGTTCGAGTGCGTAGTCATCTTTCTTCGAGTCATACTGATTCAGCGTATACTGAGTGGCATTGCAGCGCCAGCTGTTCGGTCTGTGTTATGTTCTTTAGTCAGCTCAGAACTACTTAGTAAACGACGAGGTGCACGAAGCGTCTTGGAAGCCACCTGGACGGACGGACGAAAGTTTTCTGGGGTCTGGCTAAGCCAGGAATTGGAACGTAATTGGAACACCCTTTGACTCATCAATAGAAAGGGAAATGACAGCTTTGCTGGACTCCAGAGTCCAGACGCCCGAATTCAGTGGAAGACGTTGGGAGATGGGATGCAAAAGGGGATGGGGGCCGAGGACATTTAGTAATCGAATCTCCGCTATTGACAGTTCACGTGACATGAGGCATTTTCTGAACCGCAGCACAGCCCCCACATGCGTCAGCGGTGCCTTGGCTGACCGCATGCCGGATCTTGATTGGCGCCGCACATATGCCTCACCCCCCATCGAACCCCATCGATCATTCCAGGTGGGACGGAGCATTGGGGAATGGACAAACAGGTGCCAATATCTGTGAGGTATAAAGGCGCTCGAGATGTGGGTGGGTTGTTATTAAGAACCCTCAACCACTTCACTCAAAGCTTACTTTGACTACCAGTTTTATCTCGAGTTTATTCGCCAACATGCAGGTGCGTCGCTTTGGGCACGACGGCGACGACTTATGTACGTGCTGACGTGCTCTTGCTCTTTAGATGATCCAGAACGTCCTCGTGTCCCAGTCTTCCGGATGCACTTGCACTACCTGCAGCTGCGGCTCCAAGTACGCCGTCACTTTCCAGTCCTTCCTTGACGAGCGGCCGACTAACGCTTCTTTTAGCTGCACTTGCGGTAGTGGGGCGCCCGTCTCTCAATCCTCCAGCGGCTGCGGCAATTCCAACTGTACTTGCGCCGCGTAAGCACCTGCCGACTCACTTTTCACGAACATCATCTGACGCCTTTGTCCGCAGGTGCGATTGCAAGCCTGGAGAGTGCAAGTGTTAAATGCAGATCGCATTCGAAATTCACCAGCGCCTCGTCGAAAGATATGATTTGTACACTAGCCTTTTCCATGTAATATATGAGTTTGTAATGGACTGATGCTTGAAATGAGTTGTTTCTGCCTTTGAGTGTATGAACCGAAGAGTCGACTGAGATACTGAACAAGGACTCAATTGTATATTAGCCCAAGTTTTCTTTTCTGTTTTTTTTTTCTGTCCGCTCTCTTAGATAGCGGAATAGGCCAACTCAATGAACAGAGACTTAATTGTGATCATATAAGGCCGTTGCTGCGAGCAAAGAGCATGTAGGGAAGTTATGAACCAAATCTTAGGCAGTATGGAAATTATTCAAGGTAGAAAAAACACACCTGAGAGAGAACGCAGCTCGAATGAGGCGATGTTTTATAAAATCGTATGAGTGGAAGAAGCCAAAAGCGAATCAGCTAGCTAAGCGCCCGGAAGAGACTACCTCACGCACCGAACACATTTCGGACAGTCTGATGAGGGGTGCGCCGCGAACTACTCTGCCTAGCGCGCAGTTGACTCCAGATAGTTTAGTCACGCGCTTGTTGAATGGTAAATTGGGAAGGAAAGAGCGGGGGTTGGTGAAACGGAAAATGCCCAAGATAAAATACTTAAGATGAGGCGACGGGGTCGTCGCGAGCGATGCGTCTCATGCACCAGACACGCGCCCACCATCTGATGGAAACTATCGGATACGAATACGGAGTAGTAGGGATTAAAAGGTTTCTAAGGCAAATTAAAACAATGAATAAGGGACCGTTGAAAAGAAAAAAGAACTTGTCCAGAAGTAACGTTGTTTTTCTTCTTCATGTAAGAAGTGGAAAAGCCCCCAGGTGCGTTGTTGCGCATCTTCGCTGTAATTCCGTAACTCTCGGCCGCGGCGCACACGGCGACTAGGATGTTGTTCAGGAGTCGCGCATCCATGTTGTCACCGAAGATTCCAAGCATTTGCATGGCTTGCCGAACGCGATCTGCATTGAGATCATTGACACGGAGGGGGTACGATCCGGAATATGTGGTGCTGTTCGAAGGGATCTCGGGAAGCTTCGCGGACATCGTATTCAGCGTGCGCGAAATTTGGCGGGATCCGAAAAGTTCAGCAAGTCGAATCCGTGCTCAGGTACGCGTCCGAGATGAACAACATGGAAGGCCGCACCAGTCGACGCACTGGCATTTGAATTTGAGCCAGTTCTTCCTGCCAGTGCGTCGATTTGGTGCTGCCCTTGCTGTTGTTGATCTCTGAGGCGAACTTGAGCACGGATTTGACTCATTCTTATTTGAACCTTTCGGATACCGCCAAATCTCGCGCGCTAAATTACGGTCCCTTTCAGTCCGCGAAGCTTCCGGAGATCGCCTCTGATGGCTCCATCACTTATTCCAAACCATACCCGCTCCATATTGATTACACAAACCCAGATCGCGTTCGGCAAGCGATGCAAATGCTTGAACTCTTCGGCGAAAACGTGGACGCGGGACTTCTCAACGACATCTTCGTGCGCGCCGCGGTTGAAAGTTACGGAATCGGAGTGAACAGGCGCAATAACGGACCTGGGGGCCTTTCCATTTCTTATAAGGAAAACAACATTACTTCTAGTTAAGTTCTTTATTCTTTTCAATGGTCTTTTACTCGTTGTTTTGATTCGCCTTAAAAACCTTTCAATCCCTACTACTCCTTATTCGGAGGGGCGTATGTGACGGATCGCTCGCAACCTCGCACACCCCGTCGCCTGATTTTATCTTATCTTGGGCATTTGCCGTTTCACCAACCCCCGCTCCTTCTTGATTGCTTCCCAATTTACCATTCAACAAGTGCCCGACCATACTATCTGGAGTCATCTGCGCGCTAGGCAATAAGGTCAGAGTAGTTCGCGGCGCAATCTTCATCGGACTGTCCGAAAAACGTTCGGTGCGTGGGGCGGTCTTTTCTGGGCGCTTAGCCAGCTGATCCGCTTTCTGCTTCACCCGCTGATACAATGTCATGAAACATATTGCCTCATCCGGGCTTAATATTCTCTCTCAGATGTGCCTCTTCTACCTTCAAGAGTTTTCATTCCAACTAAGATCTGGTTCATAACTTCCCTACTTGCTCTTTGCTCGACCTTCATCGCCTCGGTGAACGACGTATGGGTGGCCATTCCCATTGTCAAAACTGATACTCATTTGAACTCGCCCTCCAGGCGCGGTTCCTTCGACCGTCGGACAGCATCCGGTCGACAAGTCGGCGCCATCCGTCACATCATCATGTGTGCCACCCTGGCTGTTTTAGTGCCCACGACGCCGCCTGCCGCGGGTGTGGCCGCACTGGGTACTAGGACTTCATTGTCCTTTGCACGGGTACCGTCGACCTCGTCGATCGGTCCCAACTCCTCCGTACCAAGGGTAATATATTACCTCGCTGCTGCGACTGCGAATGCCCTCGTCTAGTCGCCATCTCAGCGAGGCTTGAAGCTAAAGATAAGGTTAGTGATTTAAATAATTGACGGCTCACCGTGGAAGTCCTGGTTGGTCAGACCATGTTTATTCAAGGCTTGGCACCGTCGAGGTAGTGAGAAGAAAGGTAATTTGGGGTGGTCCCAGAGTTCAAGCAGCCTTTTTATACTCTACAAGTCTCTAATACGTCTTAACTAGATAGTGATGAAAATAAGGTTAACGGCAAACGCTCAAGATAAGATAAGATAAAGCGACAGCGCGAAAGACCGTTACATAAGCACGGTCACCACTGGCTTGGGCGTTGAACAGGCTTCGGGCTTGCCACTTGCAACAGCTTGCAACCCTTTGCTACATACATACGCACCCTTACTATCGAATGCCGTTTCGCCTCGCTTGAGATTGTATGTCCCCCGCACTTGTTCGCACCCTGGTTGTAGACGACGCAGAATGTGAAGGGGTGTTCTTGTGAAATGCGTCAAAGAAGACGGCGTTGTAGAAATCCAATTTTTCTTGCGTGAGTTTTGAGGCTCGGATCTTCTAATGTTTGCGAGACTTATGTGGCATTTTATATCAGATGCAAAAACCTTATCAGCACAAGCCATATTTGAATTTCCCAAGGGGCCAATTGGAGCCTGTGACCATTTTAACCTCATAGCCAACTCATAGCAGCACACCAGTTATACCACTTCGTCTGAACTTCTCTGAAAGAATGTCGTTTTCTTCAACGCTGCCTCTCAGGGCCACTGTAAACTGTGATATGGGAGAGGTACGGCATTGTGTCTTCGTGCTTCGCGTCTTCCAGCTTACCCTCAGCTCTTTTCAGGGATTTTCGTTATACACCATCGTAATGACATACATTGACTCTCTAGTTAGCTTTGGCTAAGCTGTATCGGCGGCAGGGAGACGACGAAGGCTTGATGAAGCACATCCATCTCGCGAATATCGCCTGCGGATTCCACGCATCGTAAGCTTATACAATTCCATGTGCGAAGGGCTCGCCGACCTTTGATACAGTGACTTTTCTGTCATGAACAAAACCGTTCTATTGGCCAAACAACACGGAGTCGCGATTGGAGCACATCCCTCACTTCCTGACCTCCAAGGCTTCGGGCGGCGTGAGATGGCCATCGAACCGGTATGTTCTTCAAAAACAGTTCATGCAATTCATACGCTAACCTTTTCTAGGACGAGCTGAAATCTTGCTTCATCTATCAAGTCGGCGCTCTCTGCGGATTCTTGAAGCTTCACGGTCTCCCGCTCAATCACGTACGCCAACGTTCGCTATCATGTTCCTGGTTACATAGACTCATTTATGATGTAGATTAAGCCCCACGGAGCCGTCTACGGCCAGAGCTCGCGTTCTCTCCCTCTCGCACGCGCCTAGTGGAAGTGACGAAGGTCTTTCGGACAGAAAACAACAACGACATCGCTTTCGTCGGAATCGCGGGTTCGGCGCATCAGACTGCTGCAGAAGAAGCTGGGGTGCGATTCGTCCCTGGTAGGTCTCTTCCGTATTGCGCAGTATCTGTACGTATTCTCATCTTTGGACACTCAGAGTGGTTTGCGGATCTCGACTACAGCGCTGAAGGGAAGCTCCTGATTACGAAGTATGTGACCACCCCAAATTTCATTGCATTGAAGTATTCATTCTCCTCAGAAACACGATCCGGTGTCTTTGGAGACGGTTCGTGAGCGGTCAGTATCTGATTATTTCTGCGCGGGTGAAAGTTATTCAGCATTTGGTATGCAATAGGTCATGCGGCTGCTCAATGAGAAACAGGTGACGACTATCGCCGGACGTATCTCCCACTGGGCGATAACATCACTGAAGTATCCATTTGTTGTCATTCTGACACACCTGTACGTTTGAATTTACTCTTGCAATCCAAATGTCTTATCTTCTGGCGCAGGGTGCCGTGGAGATCGCGCAAATGGTGAAGCAGCTCGTCGATGAGAGTAATAAAGCTGCTGGGTTTGTATGAATGATCTTATCCGAATTCAGCACGCCATATGAAATTATGACACTTTCGGGAAATGCAGCTATTTTTGAATAATCTTATCGAAGTTCCAAGCCTAAACCATGAGAAGAATCCGATTTTGAAATTCCTTCATAAACACCTAATATAGCCCCGTCATGCTGACAGCCAGTACTTGGTATCACTATCACCAGCACAATCGAAGCCACCGACGATGGGATCCTACGACGGCCACAAGCTCCTCGTCGCGAACCGCGGCGAAATCGCCGTGCGCATCATCAAGACCGCGAAGCGGATCGGCCTGCGCACGGTGGCCATATACACGCCCTCGGACGCGCTCTCCCCGCACGTCGCCCTCGCCGACGAGGCCGCCCCGCTGCGCCTATCCCCCCACCACCGCCGCTGCGCCCACGCACACCGGCGCCGCGGAGGCGCAGGCGTACATGAACGGCGCGGGCATCCTCCGCATCTGCCAGGCGCACGACGTGACGCTGCTGCATCCGGGGTACGGCTTCCTCTCGGAGAACGCGGACTTCGCGCGGAGGTCGTGGAGAGCGGGGTCGGGTGGGTGGGCCCGCGCCCGGAGATCATCAGGCTGATGGGGTGAAGCACTCGCGCGGGAGGTGGCGGCGGATGCGGGCGTGCCTGTCGTGCCCGGGTCGTTGCGGCTGCTGTAGATGAGGACAGGCGGTGCAGTCGGCGCAGAAGTATGGGTTTCCTGTGTTATTGAAGGCTACGTCGGGGGGAGGCGGGATGGCGATGGCGATCTGTGAGGACGAGGCTGCAGTGAGAAGTAACTTCGCGACCATTAAGAGTCGTGCTATGGTGCGTTGTATCCTTTATTAAAAATTCGCGCTCGTCATTCATGCGGACTGTTGGTCAGACCCTTTTCGGTAATGATGGTGTATTTATGGAGAGGTATATCCCTGCTGCTCGGCATATAGAGGTCCAGGTACGCAATTATGTGTTGTATTTACTTATCCTGCGGACTAGAATGTGCTACTATTTTCATAGGTGTTTGGAAATGGACTAGGAGATGTCGTTCATATGCGCGAACGCGAATGTAGTGTACAAAGGCGCCATCAAAAAGTCATCGAAGAGACTCCTAGTCCATTTTGCTATGCTCATCCTGGTACGACAATTGATTTCCTGTTTCGTATGCTGTCATTTATCATTCATTCTGACTTAGGCACCAGAGAGCGTATGTGCGAAATAGCCATGAGGTTAGCTCGAACCATTAACTATGATTCGGCCGGTGAGCTATCTCTTTAATTGTATGCTTTTGACATACCTACTTTCCCTTCAGGAACTGTTGAATTTATCCTCGATGAACGAAGTGAAAATTTTTACTTCCTGGAGATGAATACCAGAATACAGGTACATCCAAAATGAGTCCTCTTGATTTCACTTGGACACACGGCGACTCACATCGCTTTTTTTTTCAAGGTCGAGCATGCCATCACAGAGGTAACCCACGGCGGTCTCGATCTCATCGAGCTCATGATCAAACAAGCGATAGCCCAAGGTACCGCTGATAGGGGCCTACACCCTGATTCGCCAGAAATGCAGCAGAGCACGTATCACGACCTCTTTATAAAGAGCGTCCGCGCGGGAATGTCATCTGCTATCGAAGGACGCATCTACAGCGAAAATCCATACGAAGGCTTCGTTCCTTCTGCTGGGCTCCTTCAGCACGTCTCTTTTGGGAAGGAACAAAAGTGGCTGCGCGTGGACACATGGGTATGTTGTTGAACCTCAAAATCGGTTCCTTGGTTCGGTAGTTTCTGAGTCGTCGTAACGATCCTTTAGGTTGACACGGGAATGTCAATAACGCCGTCTTTCGACCCTCTTCTCGCCAAAGTCGTCGTCACAGGAGGCTCGCGGAAGGAGGCGATATCGAGGTTCCTACTCGCTCTTTCAACATTGAAAATATCAGGCCCTCCGAATAACATTGAATACCTTCGTGATATCGGGAAGAACGAGACGTTCTGCGCTGGTCTTGCCACCACTACCTTTTTAAGCACCTTCGCTGTCAATGCACGGTACATATCGCTCTCTTCTGGTTATCGCTATTCAAATTCACAAAAATTACCTGTAGAGCATTCAAAGTCTTATCTCCCGGAATCGATACCACCATCCAAGACTTGCCTGGTCGGACTATCAGATTCGGAATGCCGAGGAGTGGCCCAATGGACGACGTTGCTTTTTCGACTGGCAATATTCTCGTTGGAAATGACAAGAACACAGAGGGGCTTGAAATCCTAGTCGTCCCAGGTGTGGGATTCGCGCTTCAGTTCTTCGTCCAAGCAGTTGTGGCAGTCACTGGAAAAGACACTTTAGTGAAAGTTGATGGCGTCGAGGCGCCGCTTTGGTCTCGGATTATCGTGCCTGCGAATGGAAAATTCGAGATTCAGGCGAAACCGATGGCTGACGCAGTGACAGGGTTCAGGACGTACCTCTGCATTCGAGGCGGCTTTCCCAATATTCCACTATATTTGGGCTCCAAGTCCACGTCAATGGGCCTTGGAGGATATCAAGTACGTTTCTATCGTTCGCTTTTTTGATTCGTTCTTAAGATTTGGCCTTTTCAATCAGGGTCGTTCTTTAATTAAAGGAGATTTCATATTTCTGGGCGATTGCTCTGTGAAGGACAAAGAAAAGGAAACCGACATCGTTCTCCCCAAAAGCATTCTCCCTAAATACCCTACGCACTGGATTGTCCACGTCTTATCTGGACCACACGACGACGAAGAATTCGTCACCAAAGAAGGAATCGACAGATTCTACTCAACCAAATGGCGCATTAGCCCCTCTAGCAATCGACTCGGTATTCGCCTGGAGGCGTCGACCTCTGCTGACAAGATCCGCTGGGCAAGAGAAAGCGGAGGTGAGGGAGGCTCTCATCCGAGCAACATACTCGACAATGGGTACGCGCCGGGAACGATCAACATTAACGGAGATACGCCAGTTATCCTTACAAATGAAGGCCCAGATATGGGAGGTTATCTGTGCATGTGTACGGTGGCTACGAGTGAGATGTAAGCTTCAACTCTTTCTTGTAATGTTTTTACCGTGTCATACCGTTATTTACAATTGGTGCTGCCAGGTGGAAACTAGGCCAACTGGCCCCTGGGAGCACTGTCGAATTCCGCAGAGTCGGATGGCAGGAGTCGCTCCAAAGGTCGGCCTCGTTTAAGGCATGGTTGGCTTCTGTTGCGGAGTTTGTCGCTTCTTCGACTTCGCCATCTGAATCCACGTCGTCAGAACTCAGACTTTTTAACTCCTCGAGTTTGCAAGACACGCATTATTCTCCCATTCTCCACACGCGCTCGGCGCTGGACCCTGGCTCCGGGCTGGCTGTCACCTTTCGCCAGGTATGTGGACCCTCTCGAATGGCTCCAAGGCTAGAATGACTTCATCTTATTTTAGGCAGGGGATTCCGCTATACTCGTCGAATTTGGACAGATGCATCTAGACATATTGATAAGGGCTCGCGTCCACGCGTTTCAAACCATAGTACGAGAAAGAAACCACCCTGGGACTGGGGAGTTGTGTCCTTGTATACGATCCATACTCGTGAGTAGATCATGGAAACTCTTTAGCGTAGCCCGCAGGATCTAAAACTCTTTATCTAGTGCCACTACGATCCTCACCTTATTTCACAAGAAGCCTTTCTACGCATCTTAATTGAATCGGAAGACACCATTCCTCAAGATATGTCCACAATGCAATTCCCGGGACGTCGCATCACTTTTCCCATAGTTCTCGATGACCACTGGAACAAAGACGCGCTAGCGCGATACATGGCTACCACGCGCGATAAGGCAGTGTATTTGCCCAGCAACGTCGACTATTTGGCGCGGAATAATGGCCTCGCCAATGCAGGAGAGGCGCTTCAGAAATTGATCGAGTCTGATTGGGTACGTCGGAATTGACTTGCTGTCAAGTCAAAGAATGAGTGCTGAAGAAATTTCATATCCAAAAGCTGGTACTTGGCGTTGGCTTTTACCTAGCCTGCCCATTTCTCGTGCCGGTAAGAGGATTATTTGAAGCCCTGTGCAGCTTTTCCCCATATCCGACTTCTATTATTGTTAGATTGATCCTCGCTGTCGCTTGATTGGTCAAAAAATGAACCCATCGCGAACATTCACGCCTCGCGTAAGTGATCTTTGACCAAGCGCAATACGATGAGGCGCTTTCGTGATCGTATCTCACAAGTATCCACACTTAGGGCGCGATTGGCATAGCAGGTCCCGTAGCCGCGATCTACCCAATCGAATCGCCGGGTGGGTATCAGCTATTTGGGCGTACCCTCCCTGGGTGGCAGACCTGGGGTAAGGGGAAAGATTTTGAGCCATCGAAACCGTGGCTTCTGGAGGCATTTGATCAGGTGCATAGTTTGTCTCTAGGTTTACTTGCATCATGTTGAAGGGCGTGTACAGGTGCATTTCACACCAGTGACCGAGAGCGAGTACGTTAAGGTAAGAAGGCCCCAAAATGGTTTCTTATAAACACGCTGACTCCTGAGCGTATCCTATTCCTAGTTGGAAAAGCAGTTTGACGCTGGTCGATACTCCTTCGAGGTAATCCTTCACCGTTTTTTGAAAAGATTTATTCGTACCTTAACTCATTTGCAAACGCAGATCGAATCCGTTACATTTTCCGTACAGGAACACTCCCGTTTTCTGGATTCAATAGCGAATGAGATAGAGGTATTCCGCCAGAAACAAAAGATTTCGAGCACCATGGAGACTGAAAGGTAATTAATAGTCTAAAACGATTGCGGGATATTCCTTATATGTTGAACCACAGGGAGCGAATTTTACTTCAAGAATGGGAAAACGAACGCAGTGCATCCGCGTCCGTGACCGAGGCCACCGAAAGTCTTTCGTTGGATGATGAAGATGTAAAACCTGGCCTGACAGAGCTTACCTCTTCCCTCTTCGCCACGATCTGGAAGATCAATTTCAAGCCTGGTGACGTCATCCCTTCCGACGATGCTGTTGTGGTTGTCCTTGAAGCAATGAAAACAGAGATACCCATTCTGGCTGGGGAAGGAAACAGTGGGAAAAAAGTGGTAAGATTAGGGAGAGGCGCTAAGGAAGGTGCTTCCGTGGTTGCTGGCGAAGTTCTTGTTGTGCTTGCTTGATTGACAACAACACTCGCCTCTCAGCCGATGTACATGTTCATTTACCATTGAGCACATAAATATTCACTCTATAATCATACGACAACCATGCACAGCAGAACTAATTCAGATATCATCAGCCATTGACTGAACATCAGCAACTATGTTTCTACCTGTCCTGTCGCTTCCAATATTTTGTAATTCATATTTGAGCTTATTGCGAGCGTTAGCAGTGCATTAAGCAACCAGAAGTGTTCCTAAAAATTTGCAGATGTATCGGATCGTAAAACTAATTCGAAATAAATCTACAGGAATAGAATGGTGTATATATTCTGAAACATCATGTATCGTCAATTCTACTTGTTGCAGTTCAGAGTTCCTGTCAATTCTTCAAACCTAAGACTCGCTCGTAAAAGCCAAGCTCACGCTCATACGCATCGCGCATATTAGCCTCTTGGCGCCATCCATGGCCTTCCCCAGCGTAAAGCTTGTACTCCACCACTCCTTGTCGGTCTTGTATACTTTTGAAGATCGCCTCCGATTGATCTTTGGGAACGACTTTATCTATTTCGCCTTGCAAAATCTAATCAAGAGAGCTTGGATTGAAAAATGTCATTGACAGCATACATGTTACACTCACCAAAAGAGGAACTACAATATTGTCGGCGTGGTGGATGGGCGATCTGGCATGATAAACCTCAGGCGCATTCTCCGGGGTGCCTCCCAGAAGGTGATACATATACTGCGACTCGAACTTGTGCGTAAATTCAGCTAGCTTGTTCAGATCTGAGATGCCGTATAGGGAAGTCGCCGCTGCGAAGACCTTGACGTCCTTGGCGGTGGATAACGCAGCGAGAACCGTGAATCCACCTGATGAGTTTCCGCGAAGGATGAGGCGGTTCGGGTCGACGAGATTGTAGGGAGCCGCGGCGAGGGTTTGCGGAGCTAGGATGCAATCTTCGACGTCGACGAGGCCCCAGGTGCCGACGAGCCTTTCCACGTATTTGCGCCCGAATCCGGAAGAGCCGCCGTAGTTTACATCGAGCCTATCAAACATCCTTAGAGATAGAGAGACGCGTAAAGTACGACTAGACGTACCACGCCCAGCCGCGCGAGGTGAAGTATTGCTTTCCCCAACTGAGTCCCTGCGTTGTACAGTTCGTCGGGCCTCCATGAACATGTACGATACACGGCGGCTTTTCGCCTTCGATGCTGCTCCCGGAATACTGAGGATTGTGTGGTGGAAAATAAACAGTGTGAAGAGGGTCGCCTGTGGGTAATATGTTCAGAGTAATGGGTTGCGGTTCGGATATGATATCGGAGGATAACGCAGCGCCGTCGACGGTGACCGCGGGAGCAGACTTGAGAACGGCGATATTTAATTTAAAATTCTGAGAAGGTAGCAGGCTGCCTTTTACGATGGCTCCCATGTCGTTCGTTTTCTGCCCGGAGAAAATGATTTCGTGTTTATCAAGAGAGGATACGCGGATATTTTCGATGACGACGAATGGGGTGTCGATTAATCTGGGCTCAGAATCGACATCCAGATCGACGAAGTAAAGAACGTTTCGGCCGTCCTTTAGGGCACTAAACAGGGCCATTTTCCCAGCTTTGTCCAAGATCGCATACGGGAAGTAGTTAAATCTCCAGAAAGGAAGCCCAAAGTCCTGCGAAATAGGTTGAGAGAACAGCGGGGTTGCCTTTCCCTGCGAATATTTCCATGGGTTTATGTATCCGGATTCGTCGGATGTGAAGATAAGGGTACCGTTATTCGCCCATGAAGGATACACAGCGCTGACTTTCCCGGGGGCGCCGGCGACATGAGTGTCGTCGGCGACAGAAAGCGTCTTGTCTGCACCGAGAATAATATTGCCCACATGAGTCTCACCGCCCTCCCAAGGCATGTCTGGATGCGACCACTGGACCCATGCTAGTTTTTTGCCATCAGGAGACACCTTCGGTGAAGCATAGAAATCAGCCCCAGATAGAAGAGGCCGGAGCTCTTTCTTGAGAGTATCAACGACTATGAGGGTAGTGACGACTTCAGATGGAACACCATTTGTGTGATCTTCGAGGACAGCAATGAGGAGGTCTGGATGCAAAGGGTATGGCTCCAGGCAGGCGTAGCGGTATGGTTTGTCCTCTGCAATTGCGGTCGATCACAATGTCATCCAAAATAGCCTCTCATACAAGTACGAATATTGGGCGCACCTGGTGTGATAGGCTCTGGCTCAGCACTTTCTCCTCCAACACGTACGTGATAGATACGGCCGTCCACTACATGAGAGAAATACGCCAGGGAATCGTGCACGATAGCAGCTGCGCCACCGTACTCTTGGACAGCTGTTCGCACATTCCAGTCAATACCAACGATGTCGCGATCCGACTCGGTGTGAACTAGTACACAACGCCCTTTCTCCGACGGCCTACTTTCGATATGATACACCTCAGAGGTAACGGGATCGACGATTACATCCACAATGGCATTTGCCTAAATAACCGAGGTTAGTTGTGGCAAGTACTAAGTAGAATCATGACATACCGCTTTCGTGATGGCTTCAGTTGTAATTGGAGAAGACCATGTGCCATAAGGCGCCCGTAAAGATCCAGAGGAGCTCATCTAGAGATAAGGGTGTTGAATGCAGTATATTAGAGATCAAGTATGACTCGGAGGTTTGGGGTCAAGGACCATGATCGATGCTATTGATAGCACGGCTGGCCACGGGTATTCGGTATTCTAGGCCGTGCGAGCCGCAGCAATCTAATCATACACATCGGATTGAATAAGTTCAAATTGATTTTATAGAAAAGTACTTCTAGTTTGCCTTTCAATTTGCGAGCTGATTCCTGAAAATTTGAAGCAATTTATATTATCTGAAGGGTTGCTGTTAGCGGTAAAAATTTCTCGATTCCGTTGTATCGAGTCTCGTGAGTCGCAAACCGGAATTTTGCGGCATCACTCAAGACTCTAGTTACGGAATGTCCTTGCCCAATTTCCATCCTTTTCCAGCCTACACCCGCTGCCAGTAGTTTCGCATCCTGCCACTCTGTCTCTCAAAATTTACCCTCAAGCAGACGTCAAGACATAGCAGACAATACCACGGGCTACCACCTGGCTAGTGGTGATTTTCCAGAGAATTCCTTCGGACATCAGATTACATCTATGTCGATTCGAGAATGCGCACGCGTTTCGGACGGAGGCTTGAGGTCTATCCATCGGGTTTTGTATCCGTGAAGTCCATTTTTCTTCCTAGGTCCTGGTAGCTCGCCTGTTCAATTTTTGCTATCCCACACTCTGAAGGTTCAGATATCATAGTCCCGGAAATTGGAGAGGAAAATGTTGGGAAGCTTCCATTCATCGTGCGAGGGCGGTTGAACGAGGGTCATTATTCTTTGAATGGGCATGATTAAAGTCTGACGTCAGTTCGAGTTGGGTCCCGTAAGATCACTCTTTTGGTCCCCGTTGGGTGTAAATGGTGCTTAGCTTGGAGATTCATCAACCGTTCGCATTGCCCATTCCTCCTTTCAACCATTGACAGAGCCGACAATTGTGAAAATATAGTGAAGATCTTGGATACATTCTTCTGGAGCATGGACAGGCGCGTTCATCGCCTTTGACATTCTCGTGTTCTGAATTTATCTCGATGAGGAAGTTATTTCAACTGGATTTCCCTCATTATATATGCCTCGTTTGAACTATCTTAGCTATTGTTTCATTGTTCCTTTGCTCCATTAATGTTTCTGTCGCCTCCAATTTCAAGCGTAGAACAATGGCAGTACCATTTGAGTACCATACTTTATCCTGCTCCGCCTATTGCTACCTTGTCCCAGTATTCATAAGATAAGATAGATTTGTCATAGATCTAGATATTATATTTGGACCGCTTTCGATGACAGTTCCTTTCCGAAAACCAAACTGAGATCTCATGTTGATCTCATGCCAGGGGGGCAGCACGCATGCCCTGTGCCCACCGACTCAGAACTTGGCCACATAAAAGTCGGCGCGGTATCAAACACAATGTACATTGAACAACATGCTCTTCCTCGAATTATCCCCGGAACTGATCGAGAGGATCCTCTATGAGCTACCTGCCCGTGATCTACTCGCATGCACACTCCTCAGCAAATTCATCTACACCACC
Organism: Pholiota molesta; assembly: GCA_014925825.1. Taxonomy (NCBI): domain Eukaryota; kingdom Fungi; phylum Basidiomycota; class Agaricomycetes; order Agaricales; family Strophariaceae; genus Pholiota; species Pholiota molesta. The sequence goes on from JACGCK010000020.1 coordinate 213,514, forward strand.
ATCCGCGGCTCCATTCGCCTCGTATACAAGGTCGCACTGATGGCCTTTGGAGCGGAGGACAATATTTTTTCGACGCTGTCTACGAATGTGAAACTGGATTCGCTGCAAAATAGTCAGCTGGCATGGATCAATTTGATTCCTCGGTGCAAGTACCAGACCGATTTTCCGATTGCTTTCGTTGGCACGAATGTAGCCCTCGGCGGGGGCATACTACTTTATGGAACCAGGGATGACAGTGGCGATCACAGACTAAACTTGTTACAGCTTATGACCTCGAATGATTTAGAACCGGGCGCTCCAATCGATTATTCCACATTTTCTCAGCAAAGTTGGAATATATACGGGGACAGGTCTTCACGGAAGTTGCTAGCATACGGTCCCTCTTTACGTGAGCATGGTCTACTCGCCGAAGTCCATAGGTACGTCGGATTCTCTAAATATTCAAACGCTTGATGGATTATGGACGTTTTACACAGTGAATGGGAAGGAGAGAAGGAGAATGCGACAACGTTCAAGATCTCGATCTATTTGCGTCCACACCCCGGACCAACGCCGGGTGGGAGCCACCATGTATATGTCATGGACTGTCCAACACCGCACCCCTTCGTTGCCCTTCAGATCGTCGGAAAGCACATCGTCATTATTGTAGGCGTTCCCGAAGACGATGAAGACAACGGGCAGGATAACATTTTTGTCTACGATTTTATTTCAGATGTGCTCTGAATGGTATGTTTATCAAAGCTCAATTGATATTGGATAGAATTTGATGAAATCCGATTTAGGCCTTCCGGGCACCGTCGAAAACATATCGTAGTGTCGTCTTTTTAGACGAAAACCTCATTCTTCTCCCAAATATTCAAGAACGCAGCCTTGATATCTTCTCCATCCCATCGCAGCCAACATTTGAGCCCATAGCCGCCCTTATTTCGCTAGATCTGCCGATCCTGCTGGCGAGATTCTCTTACCAGTTAATCCTTTGCATGGCAAATCCCGCCCCTGTGAGTGAGAGCTCGTACGCGGAGATGTACCGCAGATTTTCTGAGAAATCGAGAGATCATCTCCGGTTCACTCTTCATCCACAACGGGGGTATTTGAAGTGCGCCGAGGAATCTCTTTGTGTCTTTACTGTGTGTGTAGAGACAGCCCACGATTCTCAAAACAACCCGCGTCAGCGCGTTGAAGAATTTACATTTGTGGTCCATCGCAGCGCACTTTTAGAGATAGTAGTGGAATATGACGAGAAACTCTTGCGAACAAACCATCCCCATTCTCCACCTCACCCAGGGCCCAAATACCATATCCTGCCGATGGACGTTCCGCTAAGAGTAGGGTGCAGATGGATTCTGATACGGGCCATATCCAAAGGGAGGAAGATTCGGGTGACACCTTTTGGGACATGCCCGCTGTTCTCAATCCCATTTCTTGGGAGAATTGGGGACCTCACATTACGCGCTGGTTTAACAACTCCAATTTAGCGCCAGGTGACTTGACAAGAGGCTGGGGAGAGAGGTGTGTGCGATTGGCACCCCGCGCTCCCTTCCGATATGGGCATCACGAAGGAGGGATTCCTTATGTTGTGATCCATTTCTTTCGCTCAAGCCGCGCCATGGCACGTTTTCCGCGGGCACCTATGATAATTCCTAGCCTCGAACCTTGGATCCTCACATCGGTCAACCAAACAGCGACTAACCCTGAATATCGTGGGGCAATTAAATCTCGTATAGAGATGATCGACTTCACACTTCCCGGTTGCGCGGCTAAATTGGAAGCACCCACATATTTACTCAACCACGTTTTTCTGCACCCAGTGATTAGCGCCTTGCCGTATTATTTTCGAGCGTCCAAGGAGAGAGTGATTTGGGATCGAGTCCTGATCGACGACCAGATGATTATTGGTACCAAAATATGTTTCTACCCCCTGTAGTCTTTGACTTGACCTGGGTTTGCTAAGCACTGACTTGGCAGGCCCCAAATGTACTGAGTTGACCCCCCTTTTGGAGATATCAAGTACTGATTTGACCTATTTTCAAAGTACTGATCTGACTGGCTGCTAATGTACTAAGTTGACCCAGCTTTTAAAACTCCTGATCTACCCCTCTTTTCTAAGTACTGACTTGACATTTTCTAAGTACTGAGTTGACATTTTCTAAGTACCAATTTGACCATGGAAATTCAACTACTGGGTTAACCTAGACTTTTGACATATCAAACTACTGAGTTAACCTGAGTTTTGAAGTACTGAGCTAACCAGGACTTTCCTATAGCAAAGTACTGAGTTAACCTGAGTTTTGAAGTACTGAGTTAACCTGGACTTTGATACATACCAAGCTACTAAGCTGACCTGGCTTTTGGAGTACAAAGTTGACCTGGATTTTATATATAGAAAAGTACTGATTTGACCCGGGTTTAGAAGTACTAAGTTAACCTGGGTTTGCAGTTCGTCTCGCCGCGCTGTACTTCGTCTCGTAGCGCCCCAGGTCATCTTGTTGCGCCCGGATTTTATTTACCGCGCTCCAGGTCGTCTCGCCGCGCCCGCTTTTATCCGCCGCACTCGCACCCGTATAGCAGCACGCACATCCAGTTCGCCGCGCTTTAGGCTGTCTCACAGCATGTATATCCAACTCGCGGCGCTCTAGGTCAATTTGCCGCCCTTTAACTCATCTCGTCGCGCTATAGTCCATCTCGTCGTGCTGTAATTCGTTTTACCACGCTCCAGGATGTCGTCGCGCTTTAGGACGTCTCGCCGCGCCCCAGGCCGTCTCGTCGCGCCCGTATTTAATTCTCCACGCTGTAGCTCATCTCGCCATCATCAGCAAAAAAGCAGTTTTAATACGTAGGTTTACCTGAATATAATTCATACATAATGGATTTCAGCCCGAGTATAAGGACACAAAAACCATAGTAGAAGATTTTAACCATCTTGTAATGTAGTTACAATTATTATACCCATTCTGATGCCTCAGAAATGTTGTGTACCCATACAAGGATATCAGAATTGTTTCGTTACCATTACAATGTTGATTACGAGGGTAGTTGCAACCCCAATACAAATGTTCCTAAAGGACCACAATCTGAGGCGATAAATTCTATAACATTTCAATCGGGTTAGAATATTTCCTGGGATTACAACTACCATATATATCTTCATAAGCTGTTTGGAATGACTTTTACGGTAACAACCTTGGACAATGGATTCTTTTGGTGCCAGCATAGAGTAATGATTTCTTTAGGTTGTCCATACATTTTTGTCAGTTAGAATATCTTGAGGTATTGTATATAGGATGAAATTATAGGTAATGGATTGCTTTAGTTCACAAAGCATGTAAAATCTCATTGTAATGCGGCCAGCAACGCTGAGAGCCTGGGTGTACAGCCACCCTCTCGGGCCGTCGCGTGGGATACTATACGCGACACCTTTGGCTCTTTATCCTCGTTCGGCTGTTATTCTAAGAGAATCTGAATAGACAGAACTATATATGATTCGAAACTCAATACATTTCTAGTGTTATAATATATATTCAGCCCATACTGAGCAAGGAATGAGGAAGGCATGCTTATTCAGCTGGTTCCAGAACCAGCTGAATAAGCGCACAGCCACCATAAGCTGCAGGATATCTTTCCTTCGTCATTTTCCCTCACACACTTTTCAGAGAGATTGACAAAGTACATACAGATGTAGAGTAGAATTATATCTTTCATTCCGTATACACATTGTACCTTAGCCTTAGACCCCTCGACTTACAGGCCGCCTTTTATTGTAAGTAGTACTAACTTATTTCAAACTCCGCAGGCCGCTGTTTCAATCGACTGATCGCTCAACCTCCTCGTTCAATCCATCACCATCGCCGGGCTCATGGAATTCAGGCGTCCTCTGGCTCACGGCACAATCTCAAGCGCGGCTTGTATCGTTCTGGGGCTCTCATGCGCGGGGCTCCGGCTGCCAGAGGTCATGATGATGTGGCCCGACGATGGGCACCTATGGGTGCTCGCACCACCAATCTCGCCTACTGCTTTGCACGAATTTCCGCCTTCCTGCCACTCTGTTCAATCGTACATATTGCGAAGGTGAGCCCTGCCTTTCCAAACGACTTGAGCTCACGCCTGGGCTCGTCGTTTGGCGTCATATCTTTCTTCAACCGCTGACTCCATCTTTTTGTTTTTCAACCATTTTTTATATCTTGGACTCAACCCATCCCACCCGGCAACAACATAGAGGCTACAGACAACCGATAGGTGGGAATGAGAAGCCAGGGAAGACCTGAGGAAGCGGGAGATCCCCCAGGTACGTCCCCTAGCCCAATCTTTGCATCCCCTCTCACCCGCCCTTCTTTGCCCAATAGCATGACATCGTCACTACCGCGGCACGTCTTCGAGATCTCGCGCACCAGCAAACGAGGATACGTCGAATGTCGACAGCTTTGAGCTCATGCGGGGTCTTGAGTACGAGTACAACCGAACTGCACGCCAACAACGGCAAGGGATGCCTGCCATCTTCCTGCGAATGAACGACAGCGGGCGCATGGATGACGAACACGAACGACAGCACACGAACGACGAATGACGGCACATGAACGACGAACGACGGCGGGTGAATGGATGTCAAATGACGGCCGGTGCGCTATCATCTGTTCGTCAATCGTGCACCCGCCATCATTCGTTCATCATTCTTGCTACCCATGAGCTCTACCACCCTATCACCGTCTCTTCGTACAACGGGCACTGCACTTGCAGTGTTTGGCGGCGTGGAGACGCAAACTGGAAGGTGGTATCACGTCTGTGTATGTGGCAGAGAGCCGCGAGCGCTCTCTGAGCTCTCGCACTGACATCGAGCCTCATGAATTACTTCTCAATGAACTCCCGCGGCAGCATCAAGTTCCATCTGCAGACTGTAAGCCTCATTAGTTAGGCCTTCAGGCCATGTCCCATCAATTCAAACAAAACAAACATAGATTCTGTGCCTGTGCTAATACTCAGCAAATCCCAAGTCATCTTCCTCATCTCCTTCACCCAATCCATCCTCAGGACCCAGATCATCATCAGCAACCTCCTCCAATTCTTCCCTCTCATCATCGCTCTCAGGCCATTCCAACGGCCCATCAGAGTACTCTTCCTCCTCTTCGAGCTCTTCGTCCATTTCGGGTTGGATATTTTGATCAGGCAAAGGTTCCTCATCCGAACTTGATCCCTCATCTGAACTTTCTGATTCCTCATCCGAACTTCCCGATTCCTCATCAGAACATACTCCATCCGAGGCAACTCCTTTTCTAGCTTTGTCGAAATCACTGTGATGGCGATCCTGACGAAATGAGTCCGTGGCGTTGCGTGTGCTGTGGTGACCAACACCACCACCTCGATATCGCATGAACATGTCACGATCGACAAAACTATTCAACCATAACTTCAATCAGTGGTCCACTACGGTGTTTAGAAAATGAGATCATGACATACTAATTGATGTAGTAAAAATTGTAATCATAATCGCCTTCGTGTGGCAGTCGTGCATGAATGGAAGGCGGGAGATCGTCAAGAGTTGATCCATGATTGAAGGCTGGTACCAGGTGAACTCCTCGGATAACATGAGCTGGATCCACAAAACCAAAGGATGGTGAAAGGCCTGTCTCTTCATCGACCTCATGTCTGACGAAGCCAATCCGTGGCAGCCGGCGAGCTTTCCAGCCGCTCCGAGACTGCTGTGTTGGGTCAGCTCCATACCACCGTACCCAGAGAAAATCCATCGTTGCCGACTCCGCCATGCTTGAGTGCTGAACAACAGCATGGAAAATGCCAATGATGCGTGCATACCAATAGGGGTGTTCACTGTCGTCGCGCGACATCAGCATAATGTTTGCATGTGTACGAGGATTCAGGGAATCCTGATCGCGTTGCATATCATATGTGGTGTAGTTGATCCGTATGACCTTATGACGATAGATACGCCCACCCACAATGCGAACGGTAGCACGTTCAGCATCTGTGAATGGAACATCGTCGCCTTCCCATTCTTTCCCTCGGTGAAGGATGCGCCCCAAGAGGTGGTCTTGCAGAGAGTCGAGGAAACCCTGTAGAGTAGTCAGCTCACTTTTCAACCAGAAATTCAGAGAAAAATCTTACCGTGAGGGCGGGGTCATCTGAATTATCACCGAGCCATGTAGATAGCGTAAGAGCGTGTCGCGTCTCATGGGACATTTCATAGTGATCATATGGTGAGTGAGTGGGCATTTTCTCAACCTCGTTAAAGGGAATAATTATGCCATTAGCATTTGACATTCTCTTGTTGTTGAGACGTCGTCGTTTTGCGGGTCGCTTTTGGTAGGTACCGAGGTTATGTAGAATTCGCTCACGGCGGGTGTGTTTTGCGATACCAATTGTGAATTTTCCTTTGTGTGAACGGGGATAAAACCGCTTGACACGTCGGTGTTCAAGTTCTCCCTGATTGTCATAATACATATGTTAATAAATGTTTCTGTGATAGAAAAATTTCTAATATCACCGTCTGGGTAGTAAAATTATCTGTTGTTCCAAAGAGACGAATGTAGGATGGGTAATCGCCAAGCGCATGAAGCTTATAAGTCGCCATATTGAATTTTCGTTGCCGTCTTTCACCCTCAGGATCTTTTCCTTTTCCTTTTGATATATCAGCAGGTGATATTCCAGCTTTAGCTCTCTTTATAGCCAAGGCTTGCTTACGCCTGCCTCTTGCAGCCTCTTCTGAAGGTAGCTCCGTCGTTAGAAATTTATCACATACAGCTGAAGAAAAGAGACGCAAGTTTGAGCCCAAGCGTATTGTTGAGCTTTCAAGATCTCGGATTGTTGTCTCGGTATGAAGACGAAGTTTTGCCAAAGCATGCCAAGTTGCGAATTCAAATAGAAGATCCAAGATGATCTTGCTATCTTTATCGTCAAAAAGACCCTCAAAAGCGGGTATAGCACACTATATAGATAATGTTAATCCAAATCATTTGAAAGGAGACGTTAACACACCTGGAGGAGATCTTCAAAATCTCTTGCTGCTAGCTTTTTCATTCCTGACACATTGTTGTTGAATTTACGTATCGTATCACGCCCAAATGTTGAAATTTGACGGTATCTTATCAAAGGTTTCAATGTAAAACCTCATATATCAGACGCTTGGAAAGATATAGTTACCTTTGATTAAGCGCTTGAATACCATCGCCCCCTTGTGCATACAATAGCCGTATGAGGTGAGTGAATGTCATCTTCCAGACACCGAGTTCAAACTCGTGCATAAGATCAGGGCAGAACATATCGTAGAAGTTGAAGCCATGTGGTTCCAACTTGTTCGAAAAAGCATTCTATAGAAAAGGAATATAAGCTCGTGAATTTAGCAATAAATATCACAAATTTACTCGTGTGGGTGTCAATGATTTTGAAGCAAGTAAATTGTTGATAGCGGTGGAATTAATCTTGATACCTTTACTATATATCCATTTACGAGCTTGTTCAATGTCGAATCGCTGATACTCGCTATCAATTCGTGCATGCTTTTCACGCTGTTGAAGATCACGCTTTGATCCCAGTTTGTGAATGTCACATTTTTTGACGAGGCAACGAGGGCATGGATGGGTACCCAAAGATTTGATACAGGCAAGAAGAACTCTGTAAGTTCATATAAGTATATATATATAGACGGTTTCCAAGAAAAAACTGGACGTACTTCTCGGGATAATCTGCTGAGTAGATAAATATTCGGAGGAAAAGTCGCCGTTTGATTCCATCGGGAAACATGATGACAATTCCATTTACGTAGGCATCCATAAAGTCGTCATCGTCCAACATTAGCTGCCAGATAGCTTGCATAAGCTCACGTCGCAAATGCGTAAGAACTTCCGCAGTTGCTGGTTTTCCAAACTCCTTCGTATAGAAGTCTTGTATTGCGTCATCAAGCTGTAACCTACTATTAGTCAAGTATTTAATATAAGTGAGAAAGCTTCTCACCTCAGGAATATACGCCATGTGATGAGCCGCAAAAGATGTAGGCTTACAGCGAGAATACTTGGATTGGTTTCCAAGATACAAATAAACAGGCCACAAAGATGCCGTTCCAAATGTTGCGAGGTGGGTGGAGTCTGACCAGATAAGCATTGGTGCGATGACAGTCTCGAGATCACAGTCGGAGTGAGGCTGAGAGTTGATCTTGGCTTGTTCTTTGAGAAATGCATCCGAATTGTAAATTTCAGAATATAAGCGCTCTGGCTCAGAATCCTCTGATGGCTTCCAATACTCCTCAAATGGTGATAGATGAAATTGAGTTGCACTGTCCTCCATAAACGCCGCCTTGATAACCTCCAAAGGTTTGCGATAAAATAGTCCTTGAACATCATACTGGAGTGCGTTGCTCTCCGGGCCGTGAGATCCACGATCCACTGGTGGTAAAGTGATTGGGACGGATGTTTCAATCCATCCATCTTCAGAACCAAGGACTGAGCGAGGGCTTTGACGATACTGATCAAGATTTCGGGCTTCTTTGGCAGCGTCAAACCCGGTAAGGTCTTCAAGATGAAAAGTAGGATTGAGAAGGACATTATGGACAAGATTGTTCAAATCTGTAAAGGACTTGGTGTTGCATCCATTATAGAGCCACCCCATGAGGAGCTCCTTCGTAGTAGAGAGCTTGCTTTTGGCTGAAGGATCGGGATGATGAGACGTAGCAGGTATGGTGATATTAGGAATAGAGGATGGCAAAATGTTTGAATCAGGAGTCGGTTCGTCAGGAATAAATGAAGGATTAGTCCATTTGTAGGACCTGTAGACACCGTAGTAATTCGGCTCAGTTGTGAACTCTGGGACATTGTCCTCAGCGACCGATATATTAGGTGACTGGGGGATCGAGATAGGAGGTTCGGGTGATTGTGGGGCAATTGAAGCTGGCGACGGTGTCTGGTGATACCGTTTAGGAAGCTGCTTTGTTCGTTTTGGATATCTGGTAGAGCTTGTAGAGTCCGGAAATATAGACTGATTATAGCAAAAACAATATTCAGTGAAGCACGATAATTTGAACCAGAAAATTAAACTCACAGCCTTGTCAGATTGTAATTCAATAGCAGGTGCTATTGGCAGGCTGGGTATATTTGATGGGCCAGCCTCATTTTGGGAACTTTCTATAGTATTATCATTGGAGGGAGGAATATTGCTGTCTTCATTGGCATTTTCTTGTCTGCGGAGTCCAGTTCTTCGCTTATTTTTGTAGGGTTGGCAAGTGGGTGTATGGCCAGAGAGACCTCGGGATAGGGAAAAAGTTTTGTGGCATCCTGGGCACTTATAGACCATTATAATGAGCTAATATTGCAAAGTAGCCCAGCTAGTGCCAGTGATACAGTAAGTATATTGTACTCGAGTACAATCTTGAACGTACGATGGATGCTTGGTGGGTTTAATCCGGCCCGAAAGGTCATGTGACTTTCGCGTCGAAATCTCTTCGAAGTTCGCGTGCCCAGGAGATCAGGTTGTATTCTTCCCTCTTACCACCATGCCCCAACGCAAGGCTGAGAATGTCAAGGAAGAGGAGACAGGTGAGCTCCGGCAGCTTTGTGAATATGTATCTACGCTAACATGTTCAAGTCGTCTACACTAAGGAGGAGATTGCACCCTACATATGGGTGGCGAAGTGGATACCGCGCACTGTTTCCCCATTCATCAACCTCAACAGGGTAGTTGAAGCAGGGCTGTTTGGATACGATAAAGCTGACTATGAATGGCAAGTAAACCCACGTACCCAGCACCACCCAGCCTAAGATTGACACCCCAATGCCCCATTGTAGCCGCGAAGACTTCGATGCCGACGTCGCTCTATACGAGACTATTGTGAACCTTCATGAAGATTTCACCGATGCCATCGAGGCATTCCGCGATGCACCGACCTCACGGGCAGGTTTTCTTCAAACTGTAAGTGATTATATGCTTGATTTTGGCGCATATATGCACTTATTTCTCATCGCACCCACTTAGTTGACTGGTCACATGCGGGAAGCGCGAGCACAAGACACAAACGCATTGAAGGCCGCCATCATTAGTCTCCTTCCACTAGATCCCAACCGGGATGTGGTGATGCCGCCTATCACTGGACCTGAAAAGTCCAAGCGCGGTTGGAACCACATGTGGACTGCTCGTTTTCTTTGCCCGCTCAAAGATCGCGAGCTTTTCGAGAAAAACCCACAGTGAGTCGACTACACATATTGTTATCATGCCATACGATGCTCATAAGTTACAATTATAGTGCATATATGAAGCAGGTAAAGGAAGGGAAGATTAAACTTCGAGCGAAGAATCTACCTTCCTTTCTCTATGAAGAAGGCACGATCTATTCCGTCACTCGGCAGGACAAGGGGCTTTTCAGAGGGCACGTAGTCATACGCGTGAGTTTCTGTTTTAGATCGCCATCTGGTTTCTTTTAACTATCTAATTTCGATTGTCTAGGCACTTCGGCTTATATTCACAGGTAATTCGTCAGCGTTTACTGGCCACCGCTCCGCCTCGAAACAGTCGCAGGCCGAAATTCATGGCATGCGATGTGTTACACCAGAAGCGCTTGCCTATGCTTGTTGTCAGGTACGTCCCTATAGTTTACTTCACACTTTCATCGCTAATAATAATATCATCAAGATATATGTCAATCTGTCGACACTCGAACAATGGTCCAACATGGACAGCTACTTCGACGTCGAAAAATTCTATAAACTCATCGTCGGGCTATTCAAGGAGCCGCAGAGCCGTTGGGCTAGAGATACCCTTGGGTTTCTCACAACGTGTGTATTTTATATGCTTGTTTACATCATTAACCCGCTTTTTTTCAAATAGAGAACTTCCCGCGTTAAAGCGTAAGGCGAAACGAAAGCGTGCGGCGCTTATCGATGACTCGGAAGCCGACGAATCCGACAGCGATCCGACTGGTATTCTAGCGCAGCAAGCCGCTAGATCGAATGAGGATAGTGATATACAAGTATGTTAAGTTTCTATTTTTCTACCGATGTTTGTTTTGACAACGGTGACCTTGATCAGGATATGTTGCCAACTGGGGCACTGGCGGCACTCCCTCTTTCCAGACGTGCAGACCCGCCAACCCCCCCTCAATCAAGCCCTCCGCTGCACCAAACGTCAGTTGGGACCCAAGAAGGCGTGCCGAGAGCTGCTCAAAAACTGCACATACGTCTGCCAGCGCCTAATGCTGCATCAGCACGCATCCAGCCCTCACAGCGACTCCAAACACGACCCCAGCACTCGCAGAGCTCACCGATGCGTCCACAAGACATCCGCGAGCCGCTGGCGCCATTGAATGGCATCCAAGGCCACGCAGCCGTCTCGCAAAGCTCGCCAGTTCGTCCTGCGGCCCCTCGGACATCTCAGGTAAGTCTCCATTTTCTCGGAGTTTACTTGAGCGTTCAAACCTTTTTAGGCTTCATTTATCCACTCGCCGATTGCGCACAGGCGTCGCACGATTTCGCTGGATGACACGGATGGCGAAGAAGAAATCGTGCGGGATGATCCGGCGCCCGAAGACTCCCTTCCACCCAAAATGAAGCGAAGCTCCCGTAAAGGTGCCGGGATGTCGAAAAGGAAGAAGTAAGTATGTATCAGTGCAACGATTTCCCATATTCAAATTCTTTGCTGTAATATTGCTCGTATCGTATGTTTTGCTGTAATGTTGCTTAGATTGTATGCTATGTATTCTGTGCTTTGTAAAGCTGTACCATTCATTGCTCATGCCTCGCTGCTTATAATAATAGATGATTTGGCATTATATGGGATCTTGAACTTGTAAGGCTTGGCCCACATGCGACGGTTTTTAGCATATTACAACGACTTGTATCGCTAACATTCTGGGCAAGACAATGGAAACTATAGACCAAGTATTTTACACATTTCATCTAATTTTATAGTGTTGCATGGGATCATACGGTTACAAGATAGAGAATACAATGGAATCCTACGCGAGGTTTTTGCGAGCTTCCCAAGGACTTGAAACTCTCAAATTCCTCGTGTAGGATTCCAGCTCAGCAAACCTTGTAATGATCACTTTGCATTCTAATGAATTCTATTATAGAACTGCCTTGCGAACATCAGAAGTGTTCCGAGCATTTTATAGTGTTTTATGACAGTGTGATAAAGCCTCGCTTACCCTACGTTTGCGACCATTGTATGGGATCTTAGCAGAACTTATAGGATTCCTTCACCTAGTGTAGAGGGCGCTTTTTTGGCGATGATGCCCCAAGTTGTATCGTTGCGTCCCAAGTCATCTCGCCGAGCTGTATTCACCTTGCCGCCATTCTAGGTTGTCTCGCCGTGCCATGATTATTTTACAGCGCTCCAATTCGTCCGCCGCACCCGCATCCGTACAGTAGCATGAATATTTAATTCGCTGCCCTCCAGGTCGTCTCGCCGCGTCCAATGTTTAATTCATGGTGCTCCAGTTCACCTCGCCAGGCTTCAGGACGTCTCGCAGCAATTCAGGTCGTCTCGTCGCGCCCCAGGTCGTCTGGTCGCATTCTATGTTGTCTCGTCGCACCCGGATTTGATTCACCGTGCTCCAGAACATCTCGTCGCGCCCGCTGTCATCGCGCCGCGCCCTCTGTCGTCTCGCCGCGCCCCAGGTTGTCTCGCCGAGCCCTAAATCGTCTCGCCGCGCCGTAATTCATTTACAGTGCCTCAGTTCATCTCGCCGCACCCGCTGTCGTCTCGCCACGCTTCAGGTACACCGCCGCGCTGTAGATTTACGCCGCCGCGCTCGCCGCTCACTCGCTCAGCGCAACGCGCATTAAGCGCCCATTCTATATTTGGTTTTACGCCGCCGCCGCCAACACAACTCTCGATCCCTCGACGCCGCTGCCTGTCGCTTCCATTGCAATCCGTTTCGCCGCGATTCCGGCTGACTGCGGACAGTCAGAAGTTCATTAGGGAGGAGATGATGCGCACCGCATCCGTATACGCACTGAAAATGCGCCAGAATACGCCTGTTAGAACCGTGCTTAGAGGGAACGCGACCTTGGGTTCTAGAGACACTAATTTCGACGATGGATGGGCGCTAAGGCAATGCTTGGCGTGAGAGTCGAGACACGGAAGGATCGAGAGTCGGATGTAAGGCAAACAGGGTGAGTTCGAGGCAAGACAGAAGCGAGGCAGGACGAGAGCGAGGCAAGTTGTTGAGAGACTTAGAGTAGCTTCGAATGGAAATTTTGAAAAGCAGGGTCAAGTTAGTACTTGTTAATGGGGGTAGATTAGTACTTATACAAAGAAATAATCAGGGTCAACTCAGTAGTATTTAAGCATTATATACAAGGTTATCTCAGTACTTGTACAAAAGGAAAATGGGGGTTAAAACAATAGTATTCAAGTGATATATTAAGGGTTAACTCAGGACTTGTACAAGGGAAAAGTGAGGGTTAACTCAGCACAATGAAAAACAGGGTTAACTCAGTAGTCTATATATGAGAAAGCAGTGCCAACTCAGTACATGTAAATCTGGGGCATATTAGTAGATACATTCTGGTTAAATCAGTAGTTTAAAAGCAGGGTTACTTCAGTACATTAAATAACAGGGTTAACTCAGTACTTAAATTAAGGGGCAACTCAGTACTTTAATATTGGATCAACTCAGTACTTGAAAACCGGGGGCAACTCAGTAGCCATAAAAGGGGGGTCAAATCAAAGACTACAGGGGGTAGAAACCCATCTTGCTTATTGGTATTCGCGTAAGCAGCATTGGATTGTCGACTTTGAACCAAGACTGATATGTGCTTCCACTAGGCGACGAGCGCGACGGAAAGTAGTATCCATGCTCAGTTTTTCGGTTGAAATATCGGCATGGCACGTACTCGTCTTTCGGCTATTTGCCCAGGTGAAGATATTTCCTGATAGTATCGACGAGCCAACCCCTCTTTTCGAGTTTCTCCATCTTTTGTTGATAGCGATACGTGACGTGATAGTGGAGAATTTCTTGGATAGACTGCTTCTCGTCCTCCGAGTTTGCGACTTCCAATTTCGTTAGTAACTTCTTCAAATGCGCTATATCCTTGATAGTAGGTTCTTCTCCATAGCGAACATCGAAGACGGACGCAAGTTCCGCCATCAAGCTATCCAGCTCGGGGCATTCAGTGAATATTATGCCCTGATTTCGATATCTCCTTAGCACTACATTTTTTCTGTCGCCTCCTAGATGTCTTCCGGCTGAGTCGATAAAAAGTTCGTCAAATCCTCGTAGAACATTTTCTGGGGTATATGTCGAGTCAGGAGCGGCTTCGGTCTTGGTATACCGCAAGCCAATCCAAAGCAAGACATAGAAGGCCGATTCACGGTCGTCATGATAGCTGCGGCGTATAAAGGGATTGGTAAGTAACATCGCGGACATGAATTGCCACATTCCCTAGGCGTTGTCTGAGTAAGAAATCCAATTTTAGGACGAGAGGTTTAGGCTCACTGTGCAAGTAGGCCTGCGAGCAATGGGCAATGTATTCTCATTATTGTCGTTCAATTTGGTACAAAGGTCCCAGTCAATCAACACGCCATGGTCATCTGTCAGAATGATACTCCCAACGCTGATATCGTGATGAAGAATTCCACAATCAAAAATGGCGACGTCGTGCGCTTTAGCAAGAGTTTCAGAAGCTTGTCAAGATAAAAATTAGAATAATCAAAACTTGCCTTCCATAGCGTCAGCAATCGCAGTGATGAAATGATATGAGGACTGAAAATCAGTGAGGCTCCGACCGACGACATCCAATCTCATTCGATAGATACGTGGGACATTCTTCCCCTGCATAAAGGGGTAGGTCTTGCCTTCCTCCATGCCATGGACGTGAACTCTGCAAGAGTTTTTAAGAAATGGGAATTCTCCTTCATTCAGATCTACAGCCAATATGACGCGCGTGGCTCGCGAAAAGGGACAACGAGTGTCGTAAGAAAGAATCTTCCGAGCTTTGTTTTCAGTTGGCTTCGGAAGCGGCTGATATAAGCGACTAGTTGGAATAGCAGCAAGGAGAACAGATTCAGCCAGGATTTGGATTTTGGGAGCCTTGCGTTCAGAGGCCATCGTGGTTGGAGGGGAGGCCGTGGACAAGTTGAGGGTGGCTTGTCACGCTTGCCTGACTGAGCGAAAAATTCCCGGAAACGGAAGAATGCGCCGCTGAAGATGGCCAATATGGTACGGGATGAGTCTGCACTTGCATGAGGAGTGTTGGCCCTGTTGGGCCACGTTGGACCGGAAAATGACGGAGTCTGATGTGACCGCCTGTGACCGCCCCTCCAAGCAACCTCTTAATCCGAGGTCAACTTGAACTCAACCTCCAGCTTCTGGCAATGACCTACAAGATGTGTATCACCCGACACCCATACTTCGGCAATCGCTCTGTTGGGTGCGGGATCCACATCTGCGTCACAGTATTGAAGAGGTACAGGGGTTCTTACAGACTTTGAGATACGGTTATAGCGCAGAGCGGCAGACCTCTTGAAATCAAGAATTACCTCTTAGCTTTAGCTGAAACCATGGCAGTGACTGAGATTGAGGATGATCGCGGGGAGGCGAAGCGCGAGTGCTGGGATAAAAGCGAGAATGGCAGCACTAGAGCACTAGGTATCCATATACATATCGTCATCGTCGGAAGGAGAATTTTCGCGAGTTTCTGTATTCCGTGTCCTGGTAGATGCCCGTCGTTTGGGGCGGGGAGCAGGTTTGGGCGTCGATGTACTTTTGCGTGTTCGTGGAGCGCGCCCAGGAGGCGCTGAGAGCCCAGTGAGGCGTTCGATCTGGACAGCGCGGTCGTCCGTTGGTGTAGGGTTTTCCTCGAAGTTGACCTGCATATCTTCTTCGACATCCATAGCACGCTCTTTGCCCTTGTTTGATGGGAGCTTCGGGACGAGCGTTACTTCTTGGAAGGCGATTCGTTGTTCTGTGCTGGCTAAGTATGAAACGGAGCGTTTATTCCAGTCGTGGTTTTCTTTCAGAGTTAATTTGAGGCACAAACACTATGTATTATGTCGCCGACGAAAGCATACCTTTGTCGTCTGTAAAAATCAATTCGGTACCAAGAAGCATATCATGTCGGCCTTTGAGCACGGTCCCTTGTAGTTGAAGATAGGGTGTCGGCGTGTCTAATCCCTATAGCATAGTAAGCGGCGAATAAATCCTGGCACTTTCCACCACCCTAAACTTACAATCAATCTGTAAGATGTGGAACTCGGAACGAGAGTCGGCTCGATATTCCCCATGTCCAAAGTGACGTAGAACACCTCTTCTTTGTCTTCATACTCTTCGTCTGGTCCAAATGCTTCGACCTGCTTATAGCCTGGGCAAAGAGAAGACGGCGCAGCAGCCATGATATGATACGAGGAGTACAAGGATTAGAATCGAAGTTATGGTTTGGTTCCAAGCAGGTTTCAAGAGTCCGATAAACATTCCATCCCGGAGTTTGTTCTTGATTGGCAACACCCTCCGCTTTTTCCTTGACATCGACTTTAGTCTTTGGCGGTGTACACTTCTGCAACACTCCTGGCGACCTATTCCCCTTTCCAAATGCCCAAGCTTGAATGGCATTCCGGTAAACCCTCATCGCGCTCTCCCAAAAGTCCAAGTCCAAATCCTCCTCGTGGGCCTCGCGCCAGCTGCGCGACCCCTACGTGAAGAAGCGCCTCAGCGACCCCGCGGCGTACAGAGCGCGCTCGGCGTTCAAGCTGCTCGAGATCAACGAGAATTGGGACCACTTCCTGGACGCGCCGGACGTCGGTGCTGTCGTTGATCTCGGTGCGGCGCCCGGGGGGTGGTGCCAGGTCGTCGCTAACTTGAACAAGCTCGGGTGGCGGCCGGCGTTATGATGCACAGGGCGGCTCCTCGTGCTCGAGCGTAGTGATGAACTAGGAAGCAGCGATGAATGCTTCTTCATTACCCTCGAATCTGAGATTTGCTTGGTCCTTTTCCGCTTTCTCCTTATGACTTGGCACATTACTAAATTGAGCGCATGATTCGTCTTTCAGCTATTTGCCCAGGTGAAGATATTTCCTGATAGTATCGACGAGCCAACCACTCTTTTCAAGTTTCTCCATCTTTTGTTGATAGCGATACGTGACGTGATAGTGGAGAATTTCTTGGATAGACTGCTTCTCGTCCTCCGAGTTTGCGACTTCCAACTTCGTTAGTAATTTCTTCAAATGCGCCATATCCTTGGCAGTAGGTTTTGATTCGTAACGAACATCAAAGACGGGCGCAAGTTCCGCCAGCAGGCTGTCCAGCTCGGGGCACTCTATGAACATTATGCCCTCTTTTCGATATCTCCTTAGCACTACAGTTTTTCTATCGCCTCCTAGATGTCTTCCGGCTGAGTCGATAAAAAGTTCGTCGAAGCCTCGTAGAACATTTTCCGGGGTATATGTCGAGCCTGGAGCGGCTTCGGTCTTGGTACACCGCAAGCCAATCCAAAGCAAGACATAGAAGGCCGATTCACGGTCGTCATGATAGCTGCGGCGTATAAAGGGATTGGTAAGTAACATCGCGGACATGAATTGCCACATTCCCTAGGCGTTGTCTGAGTAAGAAATCCAATTTTAGGACAAGAGGTTCAGGCTCACTATGCAAGTAGGCCTGCGAGCAATGGGCAAGTTGTTCTCATTATCGTCGTCCAATTTGGCGCAAAGGTCCCAGTCAATCAACACGCCATGGTCATCCGTCAGAATGATACTCCCAATGCTGATATCGTGATGAAGAACTCCGCAATCGAAAATGGCGACGTCGTGCGCTTTAGGCAGAGTTTCAGAAGCTTGTCAAGATAGAAATTAGAACAATCAAAACTTGCCTTCCATAGCGTCAGCGATCGCGCTAATGAATTGATACGAGGACTGAAAATCGGTGAGGCTCCGACCGACGACATCCAGTGTCATTCGATAGATACGTGGGCCATTCTCCCCTTGCATAAAGGGATAGGTCTTGCCTTCCTCCATACCGTCGACGTTGGTCCTGCAGTAATTTTGAGAAACGGGAGTTCTCCTTTATTCAGGTCGACAGCTAATATGACGCGCGTGGCTCGCGAAAAAGGACAACGAGTCTCGTAAGGAAGAATCTTCCGAGCTTGGTTCTCAGTTGGCTTCGGAAATGGCTGATAGAAGCAAGTGAATGGAATGGCAGCAAGGAGACCCGTTTCTGCCTGGGTTTGGATCTCGGGAGCCCTGGGTTTGGAGGCCATCGTGGTTGGAGGAGGACAACTTGAATTTAAAGGTGACTTGTCACGCTCGCCTGACTGAGCGAAGAGATTCCCGGAAACTGAAGAATGTGACGCCAAAGGTGCCAGCCTTGTGCCAGCCGGTCTGACCAAAGACTGGTACTTATCCTTAAGATGGTTCAGGCCTCAGAATAGAACTTTCCGCATCAATTGCGCAGAACAGGAGTATGTGCATTGGAAGATGAGGCCTGCAGAGCAATTGCAAAGCAAAGTCTGACAGACATTTCATCCCGGAGTTTGTTCTTGCTTGGCAACAGCCTCCGCTTTTTCCTTGTCATCGACCTCCTGCCACTGGCCACCTACATATTCCCCTTCCCAAATGCCCAAGCCGCAGGACCAGATTATCCTTTGAATGGCCTTCCGGCAAACCCTCATCGCGCTCTCCCAAAAGTCCAAGTCCAAGTCCTCCTCGTGGGCCTCGCGCCAGCTGCGCGACCCCTACGTGAAGAAGCGCCTCAGCGACCCCGCGGCGTACAGAGCGCGCTCGGCGTTCAAGCTGCTCGAGATCAACGAGAACTGGGACCACTTTCTGGACGCGCCGGACGTTAATTCCGTCGTTGACCTCGGTGCGGCGCCCGGGGGTGGAGTCAGGTCGTCGCTAACAAGCTCGGGTGGCGGCCGGCGTCGTCTGAGATATTGGCGTACCCCACGGAGAGCAACGACGAGCGGGCGGCTGACCATAACGCTCTCGATGGCGCCGAAGAGTCCAACAACCCTGTCGTGGAAAGGAAACCGAAGAAGCCCATGCGCGGCCGGCCCAGGCCTGAGCGCCTCGCGCACTTCGACCCGCTCAACATAGACGACGTCGGCGCGGGCGAGGAAACCGGCCGCGGCACGATCATCGCCGTGGACCTGCTCCCCGTCCAGCGCATCCCCGGCGTGCACACCCTCCAGGGCGACTTCATGGCGGAGGCGACGACGCGCGAGATCAAGCAGCTGCTCATCGCGCCAGGGAACCCCTTCGGCAAGGCGGACGTCATCCTCTCGGACATGGCGGCGAATGTGACTGGGCACGACTTCCGTGATACGCAAGCGAGTCTTGAGATTTGCGAAGCTGTGTTTGAGTTTGCGAGGACCAATTTGCGGACGGCGGATAGTATTGGGAGGAGGCGCGGTGGTGTGCTGCTGTGAGTTTCAATTCACTTTCCCCATTATACGCCAGAGATATTGAAAGATGCCTGCTAGCATCAAGTTCTTCACTCATCCATTGCTAGAAGAATTTCGCGACAAGCACTTGAAGCCGAACTTCAATTATGTGCACTACATCAAACCCGATTCCAGTCGGGCGGCTTCTCGAGAGGGCTACTTTTTATGCCAGGGATGGAATCCTTACTAGCCTTGCTTCGCAACCGACGGAGCCGTGGCGCATGATTCGAGTCACTTCTGACTTTCGCAAGAGTGAAGACTGCGCCTCTCCCACTATGTTGTGCTCAAACTCTCATTATTATCACTCATGATATGCCCTTGTGCACTGGCTACGAGTCATCTTTATCTAGCACTCTTGGGACAACAATCTACTCATCTGCTGCTCAGCGCCCAGGTCCAGAGCAAGACGGGCGTCAGCTCACGGATTGCAGATCGATAATTCAGGAAGGATAGCGCTTGCACATGGAATATCTTTTTACTAACACATAGTTATTGTATTATCTGATATGTTATACACATTGTACATCAACGAAGAGCATAAGAGGAGAGAAATCCATAAAGCATGAGGCCTGAAGACAACGAACGAGGTATGATGACTGTTGCGCATAGGGAGTTTATTAGCCATTCAGGCGAAGATTGGCGAGGATGCTAACCAGATATTTAGGCACCAAAACCGTAGAGGGTACGTCCCGAACGCTTGAGGGCATAAACGACGTCGAGAGCAGTGACGGTTTTGCTGAGGGACCAAGCATGTAAGAAACAGGTCAAGTTGAGAGGCATGTACATGAATACTCACCGCTTGGCATGCTCGGTGTAGGTAACGGAGTCACGGATGACGTTCTCGAGGAAGATCTTGAGGACACCACGGGTCTCCTCGTAGATGAGACCAGAGATACGCTTGACACCACCACGACGGGCAAGACGACGAATAGCGGGCTTTGTGATACCTGGTGACATGTTCAGTATCGACATCCGCAGCAGCAAGCGCGTTCCAGCTATGACTCACCCTGGATGTTGTCACGAAGAATCTTGCGATGACGCTTGGCACCACCCTTTCCGAGTCCCTAGAAACAGCGCAGACAATTAGTTAGATGCGGTGGCCAGGTTATCCAGCTCGAACAGACGCACCTTTCCACCTTTTCCACGTCCAGACATGTCGAAGTTGTTGTTGAGGGGTTGTTAGAGTCTTAATATAGCCCGAGGATGGGTTGCGGATGGGCGGGGGCGGCGGAGGTGATGGTGGTAAGAAGAAGAGTAGTTTGTTGATCGCGCGCAAGCTTAATTACCTTTGTTGCGCGTTTATTTGGCCGTATTGACGCGTTAATCACGTGGATTTATTGGCGGCGCTTGATCTGATCTGGAGCCGGTCTCGGCGCCATTAACTCTCCATCTCAACCACTGCTGTTCTCAAGCAATCGCCTACAACGACTAAACCGTCAAAAATGGAAATAAGCTCTCTATATCCTCTATTACGACTTGCGTTGGAAGCAAACGAAGGGAAATTACTCAATAGGTCGAACTTTTCTTATCCGCATCTTTAAAGTTTGACATGCAGCGCCGAGGGCCTCCGGCAGTCGCCCACAACGATATCAAGACAGACAGAATGAAGATGTCCTTGTTCTAATCTCATCATAGCTGTGTCTGCTGCGACTTGTCATTGGGACTGCCAACAACTGGGAAGTTTTCGAGGCTTACTTTTACATCTGGATTTGCAGGGATTCTCTGGCCAACTTCCGACTTAGGCGCCGGTACGCAGTCGATAAGAAGTATTAAGAACACGAGGAAGATCCCATCGATACCACGGTCTATATAAGAGGCCTCGATTCTGGGGAGTGCCGTCAAGATTCGACACCTTTTACCACGACATGGAGGACGACTTTGCCCAGGGAACCACCCCAGTTGGAGCGTTGCGTGGAATCTTAGGGAACTATCCTTATTCGGTTGGTCTGTTGAGGGAGATATTGCAGAATTCGGACGATGCACGGGCGTCTAAGCAGGTGCGTGGCTGTTTCTGCTTTCTCGGTTCCCCATTCAACGCGCTTAATGGTCCTATAGAGCTTCGTGCTCGACCGTAGAACACACGCGAGAACCGGACTGTACCATCCAGACCTCGCAACAACCCAAGGCCCGGCCTTGTTGGCCTTCAACGATGCCAATTTCGTTGCCGATGATTGGCACGCGCTGAAATTCGCCTACGAATCCTCAAAAGCAGATGATTCATCGTAAGAGTCAGTGTTCCTTCTCTTTTGTCTTTCATATAACGCTTTCTGTAGCAAAATTGGCAAATATGGTGTTGGCTTCAGGTCTTTGTTCCATGTAACGATCCTTAATAACTTGGTTGAACATTGACTGATTTATAACCAATCAGATTACCGATTGTCCCCAAATTGTGTCAGGCAATACCTTTGCCATGTTTGATCCACTTATGCAATTCACCGGTTCAGCTGGAAAGCGCCTCGATCTTGCGCATATATTGAGGAACAGCCCTGGCCAACTCACTTCCTTCACCCACTTTTTGGATCCCCAATTACCCCAGTCGGGATTTGATGGAACGATCATCCGCTGTCCACTTCGACAGACATCCAGCAGGATTAGCTCCAAGGTGATTGCGTCCGACGACATAGCGCACCTCTTCCGCGAGTTCGTATTCGAGGAAATCGATATATCCTTGCTCTTTCTCCAGCACATTCAGCAGATCGATATCTACGATATCAACGAACGGGGTGTTTCCACATGTATGGCCGAGCTGTCCATTTCTCGTTCTCCGCGATCTCAATACGGCCCATCGCCGAAACATACACTGCGACAGTGAACATCCTCATCGAAGGCGATAGCGACGAAAGAGTCTGGCGCATCGCACAATGCGCTTTCGACCAAGCAGAGGCGATCCGATTACTCTCGAAAGGCTTCTCGGATATCACAACACGCATCCTCAAAGAACACAAGCTCCTTCCCACCGTAGGGCTTGCCATGCCTCTGGCCATTTCAGCAGATGACACTGCGACTGGCCGGCTTTTTACGTTCTTGCCGTTGCCGCTGCCCACGAGATTCCCAATCCACATACACGCATACTTCGCTCTGACCCAGTCACGCCAAAACCTGCGTAATTCCCGCGAGATCGGTCTCGTGCCAGGGAGTGACGATCAGTACGTCGAACATGATTGTAGTTTCCTGTGTTAAGTGCTGATCTAACTCTGACAGCGTCTTGGTTGAATGGAACAAATTGCTGTTTGACCGTTATATACCGCAAGGTTGGAAGGTGTTCTTGGAAATCCTGGCGGAAAAGGATACCATCAGCGACATCTTTCTGGCTTGGCCACCCGAACAACAGTCTCCTGCAACGAGCGGCGAAAACGTCTACTGGGAGTTCCTGCCCAAAAATATGCTCAACGTCTCTGTATCGGCAACATCGTCGATTTGGCCCGTTTATCAGATTGGGGGTTTGACGGCGTTTCCTACCGAATTCCGACCGTTAGATGCTTTGGTCACGGCAGATCGAACCATTTCAGACGACGTCTTGAATGCTCTGACCACCGTTGGCCTCAAGTTGACTCGTCCGCCACAGTATATCGTCAATTTGATCAAGAATTCTAGCCATGACAACCTTCGTATGCTTACGCCAAACGAGGCCCACCAATGCCTTCTGGTATGTGGTTTTCGTCTGCAGAATGAAAAGAGAACTTGTCCACTTACGCGTTTACAGAATCATGTCGATGAACTACACGCTGCCGATGACAATACCAATCAAACCATCTTGGCTTACCTACTTTCCACCAAAGTTGTCCGCAACGTGATCGGCCTTCCCCTTATCCGACTACCCAATAAACAGAAGGCCACCGTTTCGACTGCAGGCGACACAACAACATTCACCCTATTGACACGTGCAGAATATGACGTTTTCGGTGCCTGCGATGACAATGCGATTCCGCTACATTCCCTTCCGGCCAGCGTCGCAGAAACCCTTCGCACTTATGGTCCAGGCGTGATCAACGTCGAAACCCTCGCCGTACCTCGAATCATTGAGTACCTTACCGTCTACCCGAACAGGCTGGGCTTGGATCTCTCCCGCACCCAAACCGACCCCGTAGCCCGAAAATGGCTTTCCGCGTTTTGGATTTGGCAGAATACGTATCCGCTCAAGGCAGAGTTGTACGCAAATATCCGCCAGCTCTTCTTGCTGCCTTCGTCTCGAGGCCTGCGCAAGGCCGATTCACCGCTATTCCGGTCTCGCGGAGAACACCCGGTGACTGTGCAGCATTTTGCGTCCTTGGGCGTTCCCTTTCTTGATTCCGAGCTGTCGGAGCCCGCTCAGAACATTCTCATGCAATATGGCTTGTCCAACTCCATCACAGATATCCATGCGCTGCTCGATTCTCTTCCGTCGTCCTTCGATGACTTGAATTTGTCAGGTGATGCCTGTAAGGTGATTCTGGGGCACATAGCTGGTCATATATCCGGTTCCGGAAGTCTGCGCGGGCCACTCGGCGACCAGCGCACTCAACGGTTGCGAAGCTTGCCCGTCTTCCCAGTTGCGCAGTATCCTAAAGGCGCTCAGATTTTATCGACGGTTTGGGCTGCTCTCCCTTCAACTTGCACCGTCAGAAATGTCCAGACGCCTACCTTCCTGCCCTCCATTCCTGACATCGTATTCCTCCAGCTTTCTTCAACGACGCCGCCGTTCATCATGGATTACATCGAATCAGCTCATCCTAAACATCTGTCGGATGTTGAGTTATTGTCTCTTACTGTCGACCACTTCGTTGAGCAGCCGGATCACGTTCACGCTGCTGCCTTAAAGTACATGGCTCAAAACTGGAGATACATTCCTCCTCGCATCACCGAAGCGCTTCAACGGACCAGCTTCGTTGCAGTACAAGCTGGCTCCCGCAAGAAGCCTATTGAGGTGGTCGACCCCAAATCGCCAATTGCGCCCCTTTACGCCGACAACCTGGAGCGAAGAATTCGAAATTCGACACCCTCGGATGACAGCATCATTCAATCCATGCGATCCTTGAAGCTGATGCAGGATGTATTGACCATCGACATTGTCCAAGAGGCAATTGCAGCCATCGCCTCGACTCCATCTTCTCGGAAATCGCTAGACCTTTCGAAGCATCTGTTGTCCCTTATGGCCAAGACGAGTCTCAATTACGCACAGCTGGATTTGTCTCCGCGCCAACAGTGGCTACCAACCGATCAGGGTCTACGCGGCTTCGAGGAATGCCGCGACGCCGCTACGCTCTCGCGCCATCTTTTCGACAAAGTCCTAGCGGTCCTTGATCCAACCTTAACCATTCCCACGTCCTTGAAGTCTGCCTTGGGATGGGACAGACCACTGCCGATCCAAATCCTGTTCAACCAACTTGCCCGCACCCTTGATAGTCCCGGAGATGCCTTCCCTGTTGTCTTCGAACTCATCAAGGAGATCGGCAGTCGAACATCTACTGATGAGGAATTGATTCCGTTACACGATATGACACGCGGACGCAAATGGGTACCTACGATTGATAGGCAGCTTTCAGAGACGGCGAATGCTGTCTTCTCACAGCCATTAACAGAGTCCGGATTTTCTCAAATCTGCCATACTGACCAACCGACTCGGAAATTCCTTCGACGGATGGGATGTGCGGATAGGTGAGAATCTGATTTGCCAGCTCTTCGAAATATGTGTTCATTCAACTTCATTTTAAAGACCGTCGACAGATGCTATTGTCTCCAAACTACAGACAGCGCGTGCACATGTTCCATCGTTGAATACAGCCAACGCTGCACTCAGCCTTCTTCGTTCTCTTCCATCTGACCTCAGCGAGGAAGACCGCTCAGCGCTGTTAGTGCCCGATGTGAATAACATCCTTCGTCCGTTCTCGGAAACATTCTTCAACGATATTGGAGACCAAGTTCGACTGATCCCCCCGGATGGTTCCTTCATTTCTCATCCCTTACTTGATGAAAATCTGGCGCAAAAACTCTCTTTGGGACGTCTTGGGTTGAAATACGCGGACCTCGCCATTTCTGGCGTGGAAATGGGCGAGAAACCTGTCATCACTGTACGAAAGACCCTGAGCCAGTACACCGAGAAGCAATTCACGACCGAATTTCTTGCGAATGCAGCGGATGCGAATGCGACAGAATTCAGTCTGCTTGTCAACAATTTCCGTGGCGATCCGGCGACCGAAATTCACGCTCTGTCCCCTGTGATGGCGAAATTTTGTACATCTCCATCCTTAGTTGTTCACAACAACGCAACGTTCACAGACGAAGATTTCACAGGTATCTGTCGCACGAGTGTCGGCGGGAAGCAGAACAAACGCGAAACGATCGGACAGTTTGGCCTTGGGGCTCTTACGATGTTTCATTTCACGGAGGTACGTATTTGAGCGACATTTTATCAATTCAACTAGCTAAGTAAGGCATGCTATGTTCAGTTGGCCATTGTTGTGTCAAATAACCGAGTGTTGTTCCTGAATCCATCCGAAGCACACCTTCCTATTCGAGATTTAGCTGCTTTGTTGTTGCCGTTGGATCATGTTCGAAAGTATGTTTCCCGTGAAAGTTATGAAAAATCAATCCATAATTCATGTCCTATTGATATCTAGGTTTTATCGAAGCCACCTTGCCCCCATAGATGGTTTATTTGGCTTCAACATCTCAGACAGTTTTCCATACAACGGCGTAAGTCAAAATAGTTCACACCCCGCAATTCCGTCGTCATGCTCATATGTTGCCCAATTCAGACTATTTTTCTTCTCCCTCTTCGCGAACATTCACATTTGGAAGCGTCAGAATATATTTTGAGGAACATATGGACGGCAGATGATGTAGAAAAGGACATCGTGAAGTCATTTAGCGAGTCGGCCTCGGATTCCTTACTGTTTACTCGCATGAAGAGGATCTCAGGATTCATACGCGATTCAGACGGACACCAAAGACTTACATGGTCTTTCGATGCGCAACGCACCCTCAATAGCATCGACGCCCTCCACGGACTTTCGATGACTCATATAGCAATAACGGATCACTCGACGTCCGTCTCGACTTGGAAACTCGCCAGCGTCACCGTCCCGGAAGCTGACATTCCCGAAGATCTACATTCTCTCGCGACAGATCTTCGTCTCCGCTTACCCCCAGTCGGTGGGTTGGCCCTCCTACTCGAGGATTCGCCCCAAAAGCCCGATAAATTCAAATTCTTTTCAACACTTCCCCTCGCAATACGGAATTCGTTACCAGTCCACGTCATGGCTTCCTTTATTCTAGCCTCTGACCGAAGGCAGATTCGCATGGACGATTACGCCGGCCCAGAAACGCGTTACAACAAATGGTTGCTGACTGAAATCGTTCCATCTTTATACTTCTATTTGCTCGAGCAAATGCTGCAACTTGGCGACGAGAGGGACAACGAGAGCTGGTGGCCACGGCACCGTACCAATGACGATCCTTATTCCCGTAGCATCGTTGATGCTTTCTATTCCCCAAGACTAATGAATTCTGGCCGCAAACTATTTCGGAGTTCTTTTTATCCCGCAATGTCGCTCCTCGCAACCGAAGCTGTCCTTTCTGGAGAAGAACCCCTTAAAATCAAAGACGTACTAGCTGATATGGGACCTTTCAACATGGTCGAACTTCCAAAGGCTGTTTATCGCCTCGCAACGGACCCAGAGCGATCTGATATCGCCAAAGTCACTGTGGATTTTTTAAGAAGGGAGATACTACAGGATTCTTCGTCAATCACCCAATCAAATATCGAGACTATAAAGGACGTTATTATCTACCTTTCCAGCGGCATTCCCAGTGGTACGCCAAGCAACCTATTTGGGCTTCCCATATTGCCACTTGAAGATGGAAGCTTTGGGACTTTCAGCGATACATCTGATCCAACAGAATACTTCGTGTGGGCGCCGAAAACTTTTGCCGCCCGTCATAACTTCCCATCGCAACAATTCGTGCATCCTCAGCTTAGAGTCCCGAATCTTCTGAAGTTAGGTGTCAACGTAACGTCCCTGCAGCCCGCAGGGATCAGGCGCTTCATTGAAGGAACACTGCCTACCACCTCTCCTGCCCGTGGCCTTGCTTCTCAGACAAAGACGTGGATCTCGGAATTTTGGAACACATGGGACGAATATGCTTTGTTGGGTCTACGTTCTCCTGATATTTTTGACTTTCCATTGGTCCCGACCATACATCCCGATATCTTCGTCTCTCTCAGCCAATGTCAGGAAGGAACAGCACTACTCGTTGGCGGAAGTAAAGAAGGAGACGAATTGCTCCGTGCCGCCCTCCATCGGTTGGGCTTGATTGTGGTTCGACTGGATGAAGAGCCCACGCCAGAAAGCCTTCGTCGCCTTCTAGGATCCTTGAGATCCCCTCTTTGAATTTCGAAAATGTGCTCTCTGCTATTTCAATGATTGAGGCTTTGGACGAGAAATTCCGCGATCTCGAAAGAGAATTGTTAAGAACCTTTGCCAGCTGGGCGCGGCGTAATGTCCAAACTATCCCCAACAATCTCTTGCCTGTTGCACTGCGACTTCCTATTTGGCGATCGGTGAAGAATGGAATGCCAGAAAAGCTTCGTCCAGCAACGGACGTATCCATGCTTCCCGATGGGTTGAATATTGCCACTGCAGGGCGCTTCATGCGCGTCCTTGTTGCAAACTATGGAGGATTGAAGTCCTTAGTAAAAACGGCGCTAACGTTTGAGGAGGTGGCGGATATGCTAGATTTGCCGGACGTCATGGAAGTTTCGGATTTGCGGCTTTATAATGCATTTTTACGCGCTTGGATTCCTCACTTGCCGCCTTCGTATACACAGCCCATCCCCCTTCCAAACTCGAATAGAGTGATGACCCCTTCCAACGAGCTCTATGCCAGAACGCCCTTATTCCAGGCGGTCTTTGGCGACGATTCAGATCATTTCATCGCTCGCGAGCTCGCCGATGTGGAACACCTTTTTTACAAGCACAGATTGCGCGACGATGCGCAGCTGGATCTCCCCATATTCCGGATCTGTGCCGAGGCGATTTCCAGCAGGCAAGATGAAGAGCAAATCGTGCGAGCTGGTGCCCTCTTCGAGACATACTGTGTTTCTCTCCCAATGCATGTCGATGCAGATGATGAGGAAGTTTGGCGTGAACTTGACCAGATCTCATTCATCCCTAGAAATATGAGTGCTGAGCGACGTCTTGATGATCAAAGGGAAAATGAAGCTGGCATACCAATTCCGTTGGATATCGCCAATTTACCGAATATCGTGTCTCCTTTGAATCTTGTCAAAAAAGAATTCGAAGCCGTGGCATGGACGCAACGAGCTCTCTTCCTTGTACAACCTCACCAGCGAGTTCTCCTTGCCCATCCAACGTTAGGTCGACCAGATATATCTGAAGTAGTAAGTCTTCACCGGCTTCACCGAGCATCTGTATTGTATTAATTATTGAGCTCATTGCGTATCAGATCCGCCATCTTCAAGCACTTGCATCCCTTTCCACCACGGCATCGCGCCAACAGCGACGGATCATCTTACATGACTTGATCCAAACATACACCTTCCTTGTCGACAACGCCTCTGCTGAGAACAATCAAATTATCAGTGATCAAATTTCGAATGGCAATCTCTTCTTAAACGTCGACGACCCCGATGCCGAAGGTTGGCATTGGGATGATCGTGATCATCTGGTTTTTGAAACGCAAGATACGGAAGGCTCATTCCGTTATGTTCGCAACTTCTTACTGCCTTTCGAAAAACTGCTTCGGATCGCAGGCGTCCTCGAAGTGTATCATCCTCAATATTCCTCTGACCACTCCACAAATTCCGACACTTTGAAATTGGGAGCAATTCGTAATGGGTTCAATGCTCTTCGGCAACAAAACTCCCTTACAGATCTTGTTTTTATTACTGGACCTGCCGACAATTCTGAATCCGGCTCTGGTGATTTGCCTCCTTTGGTTGCTCATCGCGCTTTCTTGGCTGTGGTTAGCGAATATTTCTCAGACTCGTTTTGTGGTGGGTTCATAGAATCGCGCGCCGCATCTCCTCAAGATCCAATCGGGTTCCCTGTGCGGGACAACTCAAGACTATGTGTTCAGTCTATCCTAGGTGCGTTGCAATTTGGTGCTGTGCTTTTTATTGCTTTGCCACTATTACTAACTTTTCTTATCTTCGTAAAAAGATTACATATACACGGGAAGTCATTCAGTGATTGACGCGCCTCTTGATTTACTTCTCGAGATAATGCAACTATCTGGCTATTGGCGTATTACCGACCTTTTTGAAGAAATGCAAAGAGAAATCGTCGATCGTCGATTGATGACCCCATTGACGGTGGATTCGAGTCAGTCTTCATCTCTCTATGTGAAATATCATTGTTAACTTTTGTATGTACTAGTACGCGAGATGGCGGAGCAGTCTAAGGCACAGAACCTCCTCAGAAATTGCGCTGATTACGAAGAAATAAATGCCGCTTTCATTCTCAGGGTTCGTCAAAGCGCTGGAGCGGATGAAGATGTGTAGAATCTATAGGCCTATCGACGTAAAATATATACACCATCCATGTACTTACAAGTTATGCAATAGCTTCATTTATTATTCGAAATAATGCTTCGAAGTCGCCATTGAATATTTGAATATTGAACGTTCGAACTTGGTTTGGACTCGCAGTTGACTCAAAGTTGACTCGCGGTGGTTGCTAAGCGGATGTCCGGGCCGCAGCATCATCAATACATCATCGAGAACGTGATGCAATTACATCAGCAATAGTGAATACGCGTCCCTCTTGCGCGTTCTCTGCTACTATCTCCTTCCCACTGTTTGTTAACTTTTCTATTCATCTTTGAACAAATGGATCACTTTCCAACAAACTGGGGCCGCCCAGTGAGTTAAATGTAATGTTTGTTGAAGCTAACGCTCAACGCGAACTCTTCGGATAGCGAAATGAGGCATTCGACGCGTACGGGACCTATCCTATTCACCAACGACCCAAGAACGATAGCTTCACGGCCGGAGTCCAAAGAACACAGTGGGTCGTCTCTCAAGTAGTGGCCGTAGCTCTTGCTCACACACCTCAACGCAGACAGCCGATCGTAACAGGAACCAGTGTTTTGGCAATCAAGTACAAGGATGGCATTATGATGGCGGCAGACAACCTTGGTGCGTTCTATCTAGGCTCTGTATCACAACGGCGGTTGTTCTAATAGCTTTGTACAGCATCGTATGGATCCTTAGCCCGTTTCAAAGACGTTCAACGTCTCCATCCTGTTGGAAACACCACCGTCATCGGAGCCGGAGGCGACATGTCCGATTTCCAATACATCCAAACTATGCTGGACGAGCTCATCATCGATGAATTCACAGCCCAAGATGGCCATTCTCTCGGTCCTGCAGAAATTCATGAATACCTTGCCCAAGTGTTGTACGCACGAAGGACAAAGATGAACCCGTTATGGAACTCCCTTCTTGTTGGCGGATTCAAAGACGGCAAGAGGCAAGCGGATTTGTATTCTTGTGACGAATTGCTGATTCGAACTTTGATTTATAGATTCTTGGCCTACGTTGATCTGCTAGGAACCACATATTCGGCATCAACGCTTGCTACAGGCTTTGGTGCCCACCTCGCTCAACCCCTGCTGCGTGCAGCTGTAGAAGGAAACGAGGACATTTTGACCGAAGAACAGGCTCTCGCCATCATCGAGAACAGCATGAAGGTGCTTTTCTACCGCGATGCTAGGAGTTTGAACAAGGTATGTGGCTTGTTGGTTCAAATCGGCGACAGGCGATTAAGTATGATCTTTCATTTAGTATCAAATTGCTACCATCACAGCGGAGGGTGTGAAGATCACGGAGTCCAAACATATTGAAACGTCTTGGTCCTTCGCCGAGGGGATCCGGGGTTATGGAGCGCAGACGCAGTGATTTTGTTCGATACGAATTGTAATGTATTCCCTTTCAGATTTTATGTTTGATGTCTCTCGAAGTCTCGAAGGTGCATTTGAGGATAAGGAGTTGTTTGCGCTAACAAGAAACATGCTTTCTCATGAGGGTTTCCCTTCGATTGGACTTATCGCTGTCTCGGAAATTCGAGATGGGGTGCTAGTCCTTCGTAAGTCTGTCTTTCTCATACCCTTCGCCACGCATATATCTAACAAGTGGCCATAGATAGAGAGCGTCAATTCTATGTTATTCAAGTCTCGAAAGATCCTTCTACATAGCTTGTAGATCATCCATCATATCATCATTGAACCTGAGCCGATGAGCGTACACTTAGCCCAATCACCTTCCCACAACACCTCGAGAGGCAATCAATTCCCCGAGAACTATGCTGCAACCTAAAAAGAAAGAAAGCCGTTTCATTGCGGATCTAAGGTACCGAAATGAGACTAAAAGACTCTTGGCACATTCCAGCTGGTGGAAATCGGCTAATTTGCTCAAACGGGTTTTAGCTGCTCATATGTCGAAGATGGTATCAGCTGGTATCAGTCAATGTCCATGATCTGCCGCTAAAATAGTCGCATATATGTAGATGAAAGGCGTCTGCGGTGCTCTAAATCTGTCTAAAATTTTCTAAAAATTTCTAAAACAGCTACAACAATGATCGTATCCATTTCCACTGTCCACTGATATGAGAACCGGTCAACAGCCATTCTGCAAGGTGCACCGGCGTTGCCTTGGCATATTTCTTGGGCTTGGTCGTAGTGTATATTCCCACAGACGGTTTCACGCGGAGTGCAGTGAGCATAGTTTTTCATCTTTGCTCCCTCCCCACAGCCCCCCGTCTCGTTGGTGTTACTGTTCTTCCTGTGATTAGGTGTGTACGAATGTTCTTTTTTTGACATTTTCAACTGACCTGACCTGCGTCTCTTGCCTATCTTAGAAGGGCTCGATCCCCTTCTACACCCACCTTCATTTGGAATTAATTCGACTCTCTACGGACGCTAGAAATCGCCCCCCACTCCCATCTGAATGCCGTCATCGCTTGGAATTGGCGCGTACGTGATATGGCTCATCGCCGCCTTTATCAGACCGTCGTTAGCGCAGACGAGCGGCTTATTTCAATGGAGTTTTGCTAATACAGTGAGTGGATTCTGCGCGCGTATTCTTGACGTCAGCTCAGAAATTCATGATATCATCTACGCGTGGTAGGCTTTATCCACATCTATACCCACATGCTATTCATTATCGATTATTGTGGAATCCTTAAACACCACGACAAATGGCACTGCTGGTACTCCTCCGTACTACATGATCGCGTTTGCTATTGGTAAAACTCCAGTGACCACATTCATTGGGACCGACCAGAATAATTTGAACTGGACGGTGACCGAACCTGCTGGTGAGTCGCGTTTTTGTGGCCGATTTAACTTCTGTCTCATGGCAGCGCAGGATCCCAACTCGCACTCAGTGTCGTTGACGCAAATGGGAGTGCTGGCGGCATTCAACCCCGTATGTTCACTGTCAACGGTAAATTCACACATCCCTTTCGTTGATTGGCAAAAAAAAAATAACTCAACGAATGTTTTACAAGAGAGCACCAATACACAATGTGTCACCACGCCGACCTTGACGCCTGCGTTCACGATTACTTCGAACGTTACAGGCGACCTTGAAACCTGCCAGCCTTGGGGCCTCACCGTGCAGGGCGGAGTGCCACCGTATATAGTCACTCTCGGTGCGCTCGATTCGCCGTATGTGACGAATGTTAGTATACCCGTCGGGGATAATAACTTCACCTATATCAACCGTGCGGCCCCGAACGGACAGCTTATAGGTACGTTCAAGTTTAGCTCTCTTCTCTCCCCCTTTATTTATTAATATATTGCGTAGGCGCCGTCAGTGATCAGTGAGTATTGGAACAACATCCCGCTATCCATATCCTTGATTCTTACTGTCATTCAAAAGGACAGGGCGTTGGGCCACTGGAACACCGATCGTCAACACGAATGGTAACCATCACAAGTCAATGAACATGTTCCATTGCTGAGACGATCTGTGACAGGGTCTTCTGATACATCGTGCGCGGGGCTGATGAGCACAAGTGGCAATGCACCACTGGTTCAACAAGACGCCGATGGGGCCAATACAGGACTATCGGGTGCGAAAAAGAGGCATTCCGTGGCCATTGGAGTTGGACTTGCAGTTATGATGATCATCCTGATAGCACTGGGTATCGGAGGCGTCATTTATCTGCGCAGGCGTCAGAGACAGAACCAGGAATTTCTGGCAACGACCAAGCCCAGCCAATTTCAGGATGAGGCCGAAGCACAACTGCCTTCCGTTCCAACCGATGCAATTTCCCCGATGTATCAGTCGTCATACACTGCGACGGGCGGAACAGGAGTGACACAACCGCCTGAAAGTCATTATCGCAACCCTTCATCGCCCGAAAACTCCTCCGCTGGACTGTCGTATTATCCCAGCATCGTATCTGTGGACGGACATACAGCCAGCACCAGCGACCGCTCGCCGGCCTCAACGCGTGTTTCGGGTACAGGCTTCTCAAGTTTCCCGTCGTTGTCTATTCGCAGTCCACAGAAATCCGTCGATGCCGAAATCCGCTCAGCCGTCTCTCCAGATTCTGAATATGTTCCACAGACTGCGATCAGCGATTCTCGTAATGTACCGGGAAGGCAGTTGTCTGCGATAGCATCGACCAGGACAGACATTACGGGTCGGATGCTCGGAGCTGAGGGCAGGGTGGAGGAAGAACCAGAGACGATAGATCCAAGATCTATCAGAGATGAACCGCCACCCCCATATGCTAATAGAAACGAATCCAATTGACCGTCTCTCTAATTTTCGTGTTCTTTATGAAATTTTAGTGGGTCCAACTGTATAAATCATCGTTTTCAATGCTCACACCTGTTATAAATAATGGACCTGTTTTTACTATTATCATTCACCGTTTGCTGATCGGAATTTCAAGACGAAAACGATGGTTTACGCAATTACAACTGAGCAAATTGTGGAACGTTACTGTTACATTGGCCACGGCCAGGGAGAGCGTCAATTCTGTGTTATTCAAGTCTGTAAAGATGCATCTTCTAGCTTGCAGATCAATCATCGTATCATCATTGAATTTGAGCCAACGAAAATGACAGGACGGTATGATCACACACTTACCCCAATCACATTCGCACAACACCTCGAGTGGCCATCAGTTCCCCTAGAACTATGCCCCAACTTAAAAAGAAAGAAAGCTGTCCACTGCAGATCTATGTATGGTACCGAAGTGAGATTAAGGCTCTTTGCGCACTTCAAACGGGTTCCAGCAGAATCCAGCTACTACTCATATCAACCGTTCCCACCGAAGAAGGTAACAGTCAGTGCTATACTTACTGACAGTCAATGTCCATGATCTGCCACTAAAATACTTGCAGATGTAGATGAAAGGCGTCTGCAGTGCTCTACAACAATGATCGTATCCATTTCCACTACAGTTCACCTGATATGATAACCACTCGACAGCCAATCTCCAGGTACTTTGCACTTCCTGTCGTTGCCATTGCTTATCCATTGCCACATAATGATGGTGGCGGGGTAGAGATGTCGTGGCGTGTATTCCCACAGAC
Organism: Pholiota molesta; assembly: GCA_014925825.1. NCBI lineage: Eukaryota > Fungi > Basidiomycota > Agaricomycetes > Agaricales > Strophariaceae > Pholiota > Pholiota molesta. Next base: position 248,427 of record JACGCK010000020.1, read on the forward strand.
ACTTCCACGCGAATTCCGGTGGTGATGACAGCAAGTGTTGTCACAAGAGCTTCCTGCTTGCACTCACACCTCATGTTCCAGCGAAGGACATAGTTTCTCGTCTTTCCTCCCTCCCTCCACCAGGGGTCTCGTCCCGTCTTGTTGTACTGTTATTCTTCAGAGAGAAGGCTGGCCCCTTTTGTTAGGTGTGTTTAAATGCTCTTTCTTTCACATTTTTAATTGACCAGTCCTGCGGTCTGTGACTTGTTTTAGAAGGGCTCGACCCTCTTCTTCACCCACCTTCATTTGGAATCAATTCGACTTTCTGCGGGCGCTGGAATCACCCTGACTCCCACCTGAATGCCATCGCTTGGAGTTTGCGCGTGTGTGATTTGGCTCATCGCCGCCTTTATCACACCGTCTTTAGCGCAGACGAGCGGTTTATTTCAATGGAGTTTTGCTAATACAGTGAGTGGATTCTTTGCGCGTCTTCTTAACGTCAAGCTCAAAAATTCATGATATCATCTACGTGCGATAGGCTTTATCGACTTCTATACCTACGTGCTTTTCGTTATCGATTATTGTGGAATCCTTCAACAACACGACAAATGTCACTACTGGTACTCCACCATACTATATGATCGCGTTTGCTGTTGGTAAAACTCCGGTGACAACATTCATTGGGACGGATGAAAAAAATCTGAACTGGACTGTCACCGAACCTGCTGGTGAGTCGCGTTACTTTTGCCGATTCAACCTCTGGCTTATGACGTCGCAGGATCCCAGCTCGTTCTCAGTGTCGTTGATGCAAATGGGAGTGCTGGTGGTATCCAACCCCGTATGTTCACTGTCAACGGTAAATTCACATACCCCTTTGGTTGGTTGGCAAAACGCTCAACGAAATGCTTTACAAGAGGGAATGAATACACAGTGTGTCACCACGCCGACCTTGACACCTGCGTTCACGATTACTTCGAACGTTACAGGCGACCTTGAGACCTGTCAGCCTTGGGGCCTTACCGTGAACGGCGGAGTGCCACCCTATATAGTTACTCTTGGTGCGCTTGGTTCGCCCGTCGTGACGAATGTCAGTATGCCCCTCGGGGATAATATGTACACTTTCATAAATCGTGCGGCCCCGAATAGACAGCTTATAGGTACGTTTGTATTTAGCTTCCTTCTCTCTCCTTTTTTGATCAATATACTATGTAGGCGCCGTCAGTGACCAGTGAGTATTGGACCACATCATCTCGCTATCCATATTCTTAATTTTCACTGGTATTGAAAAGAACAGGGCGTTGGGCTACTGGAACATTGATCGTCAACACGAAAGGTATGTAAGCATCGCAAGTCGAACTTGTTCCATTGCTGAGACGATCTGTGACAGGATCTTCTGATGTATCGTGCGCGGGGCTGATGAGCTCAAGTGGCAATGTAACACTGGTTCAACAGGACGCCGATGCGGCCAATAGAGCTCTATCGGCTGCGAAGAACGCGCATTCCGTGGCAGTTGGAGTCGCAGTTGCATTTATGCTAATCTTTCTGATCGCACTGGGTATCGGAGGTGTCATTTATCTGCGCAGGCGTCAGAGACAGAACCAGAAATTTCGGGCGACGACTATGCCCAGTCAATTTCAAGCAGAGGTCGAAGCACAGTTGCCTTCCGCTCCAACTGATACGAGTCCGCCGATGTATCAGTTGGGGTACACTGCGATGGGCGGGACGGGAGTGACCCAACCGTCTGAAATTCATTATCGCACTCTCCCATCGCCCGATAACCCCCCCAACACTGGATTATCATATTATCCCAGCGGCATTGCTTTGGATAGACATATTGCCAGCACCTATGACCGCTCACCAGCCTCAACGCGTGTTTCGCGTGCAGGCTTCTCAAGGTTCCCATCGTTGGCTATTCGCCGTCTACCGAAATCTGTCGAGGGCGAAATTCACTCAGCCGTCTCTCCAGATTCTGAATACGTTCTGGAGACCGCGATCAGCGACTCTCGTAATGTACTAGGAATGCAGCTGTCTGCGATATCATCGACCAGGACAGGCACCATGGGTCGGATGTTTTGGGCGGAGAGCAGGGTAGAGGAAGAACCAGGGATGACGGACCAGCATCAGGATGCAAGATCTATCAACGAACCGCCACCCCCATACGCCGACGGAAGCGAATCCAATTGGCCGACTCTCTAACCTCCGTGTTCTTATTTCTTTATGGGTTTTTCGTGGGTCCAACTGTATAAAATCATCGCAGTCAATGCTAACGCTTGTGTATTATGGACCTGTTTGTACTATCATTATTCCCCGTTTACTGGCGGGAATTCCAGAACGAAACCGATGATTTACGCAATTGCCACTGAGCAAACTGAAACGTTACTGTTACATTGGCCGCGGCCTAGTAGTACAACACATGGGGGGAAAGCGCCGATTGTCATCCCTCTTACTCAACCGCTGTGGTCCAGCCCCACCCATGCCTCAGGTGTAGGGGATTGCGGTGCTCGATTACGTCGGTCCATGAAAAAGCTAACTCCAAACGATCCGACCCCTGTGAGAATCAAGGCCACTCCTTCTATAATCTTACCGCAGGCGTATAGCCCGACGGCGGCGAAGGCGATGGGCGTGGTAATGATATACAAGCATCCTTTCCCCAAATCACGCAAGACACTCCTGTGCTCGGCAGGAATCTCAGCGAGTAGGTTTCTGCACCGCCAAGACTGTCTAGCAGTTGAGGTGTCGGTGGCTTCATCTACGTCGGGGGCGAGCTGAATCGGGCCAAGACCCCTTGCGGTGTTTCCTGCCCGTGTGGCTGAACCGTGTATTTAAATTTCACTTGAATAACAAACGGTCCATTGAAAGGTCCGAAACGAGCAAATCAAATCCTGCGGATACCTCATTTGCTTTTTTTGAAACTATTCTTCAGAATCCAGGTGATAAACCGCAGTCGCTTTATGATGAATGGTGTGCTTGATGGATATGGGCGCTTAACGAGAAATATCAACGTTTTAACTCGTATCGATGCCAATAGGCTGTTCTGATTGGGCTTTATGCAGGAATAGTTGTAAATAAATAAGAATTACCGCCGAACACTCATGCTAGCAAGTTGAAATATTAAAACCTGCGTATATAAAAAGATTCTTTAGGGTCAAGGTCGAAATTTACCAGACGAAGCGTATATATGGGAATTGAAGTAAAAATTTACAAGCTGAATATTGCCAGTGTTAATACACGCGATATGGAATATACGCCGCTCATACAAGAAGTCTACACGAGACTCATCTGTCGAAATTCCGTCTAGGATCTCTTCTTCCCCTTCGATGCACCACGTATCATATTCTGGAAAGGTTTCTTCCCAACCGAGCCCATGCCTTTCAATACCATCGCAGTCCCCTCCACCATCATGCCGACTGCATACAAACCCATACCAGCTACGGCGACTGGTGTCGCCACCACTATCAATAAGCCGCGGCCTATCTGTTTCGCCGGATTGTCGCTCTTGACGCTCGATGTATCGGAGGATATATTCTGTGTGCTTTCCAAGTTCGACTGCGGCGGATCGGGGTTGGCATTTCGCTTCAGCTTATTTGAAGTCTTAGGCTTGACGGCTGGAGTCGCTTCGGACGAGGTGTTGGATGGCGCTGACTGGTATACAGGAGGCAGATCCTTGGTCAGGTCTGAGGAGGGTCTGCCAGCCAGCTGAACGGCGTTGGTGACTCTCGCTGCCACGGATGCGAGTTCTTCCTCTGTAGCGCCGCTTGATGCGGCCTTGCGGTATGCTGCGAGCTCTCTTTCCAAATTATTCAGAGAGTCTTGCCAGTTCTCATTAGTGGGGACGGCCATCTTCGAGGAGGTGTTTTTGGATTCGATATCGACCATTTTAAACAGCAACACCTAAGCAGGCCATGCATAAGTGCATATGCATATCACAGGAGCTACAGAAAAAAAGCGACTCTTACCAACGGCGTCTCGAGGTCGTGTGATAGATGAGAGAACGGCGTGCAGAGAGCCGTTCCAATTTATAAGTTCAGTGTGTCTGTTTCATTTGGGACACAAAGCTGCGCAGTTCATCAAGCAGCGGACTTTCGAGGCCATTACGAGAATCGAAGTTGTCCTGCGGACTCCTGCCTATGTCTCGTGTTCTTTTGTTATCTTGCACGTTTGGCTTCAATCAATTGGACGCTGCGGAGCCAACATAGATACTCGTAAGAGCCGCGTTTCTGCCACTTCTTTATTGACAGCGCGTCCCATTCAACGTGCACACAGATTTTTAAATCCGTCTGAAGCATGTAACGAGTCAACACTGCCTCTACCTTGTGGTAAATAGAATTTTCTCGATAGAGGGACTCGATCGCAGGTTACCAGAAGAACACAACTTCCAAACGATGTCTTGAGCAGAATTTTGGTTTCCTCTCCCTCAAAAAAATTGAAAGATGATTTTCCCTTGCAGTTCTACCTTTCTACAGCAAAGTAGCAAAACATCTAGAGCAATAACAAAAGCCAAAAGTTTGATGAGAGTGGGATTCGAACCCACGCCCCTGGCGCATCTCTACTCCCACTGTCGTTTTTTGTTTCAGAAATGGGCGAAAATGCGCTGGAATGACATCATCCACTTGCATGTCCCGTGCGCACTCTGATCACGCGAGCCTCGGCTCGCTCCGGCTCACACTCCCGCCCCGCGGACTCCGGTCCCGCTCCTGCTCACGCTCACCAAAAAGGTTGATGAGGGCGAGATTCGAACTCGCGCCCCGGAGGACCAGATAACCCAATGGGCAGTGACGAGTACAAAGTACTCTGATCCTTAGTCTGGCGCCTTAGACCGCTCGGCCACCTCACCACTGCCATTTTGCGGGGTATTTGACTACATACCCGGGAAGAGCCTTATCTTATCTACCTCCCATCCACTGATCCATTTTTCCCTCTCCCATTCTTTATGTTTATCATCATTTCTCTTTTTATATCACATGGCTATTTACTCGTTCACCTATATAAACCGTAGATACTCGTAAATAGCCCCCAGTGTATCTTAAAGTCGTTAATTCGTGTTGGCTAGAAACTCCCACCGCTGTCACATGACCATTCTGTAGTACTTTCAATCCGTGCCCAACACTCCGCGCCCCCGTTCTCTCATCTCCTTCGCCTCCGCTCTCTCCTTCGCCTCCGTCCAATATTTCCATCACAGGCACCCCTCGTCCAGCCGACCCACATCCCCGGCGTCTTTTCCGCCCAGCAGAAAGCAACCACTATCTTGCCGTAACCGTGTAAGTTCCCTTTCATTCATCTCCATCCACGGCGTCCGTGCCTTACCTCCAACTCGAGCGACGCTCGCGTCATCCTACAATGATTTGCAAGAACATCGCAGTGGAAGACGACAACGCTGGAGCCCCGCCGTTTCCCCTCTCCTTCGACGACGACAACGATTTCACGCGCTCCTCAGCTGAAGATTGGATGGAACGCGCAAAGTGAGGCCGCAGCGGCCCCCAGCGCATTATACGGTACGTCGCAGCGCATTGCAACGGCATACAGCATACACTAACGACCTATTTGCAGCGCAGGGCGCAAATGCCAGCGCCTCGCACACCACCCTCCAACTCTCAAACGGCGTGTGTGTCCTCCAATCCCCTTGGCCGCCTACAACGCCTCGCAGGAACATTGCAGCTCAAGTGTCAGCAAGATATTTGCACTGTGTATTCGCCCTCCCGCGGCGCTCGGTACGTCGCTGTTGGACGGTGCGCATCGATTTTTTGCGACTGAAGGGCTATGTTAACGAATCATATTTAGCAGGCGAGGGTCCTTGACCCCAGCACCTATCATCCACGGGTCGTCCCACCGACTCCCGTCACCGCCGTAGTAGACTATTACCCGCTACCCCAACATCGGCCATTCTCAACATAGCTAGTACTCTTTGTAAAGAATATAACCCATTGAATTCTCCGTTTCATGAATACCCAGTTGCATATGTTACATGTCACAAGCCTCAAAACTCATTCAGGACGACTGGCAGGCATCAATGCATATCTGCGTTGGCTCAACATGAATCGCGCAAATATATGCGCATATAATCCACTCTCACCAAAGGACAACTGCTTTCTGGCGCTGATGAGAGCCAGCTCCAGCTGCATCATCGCCGTCTTTGCCGCGATAATCTCCAACTCTTTGGCCTTTTCCGCCTCGATCACAGCCAATTCCGCAGCGGCCGCCTTCCCCTTTTCAAGAGCGTGTGTGATCAGCCCTTGAACTAGTCCCGCGGTATGGCTTTTGAGTTCGGCCAAGGAATTTTTATCAGCGATGAGGCTAAACAAAGCCTGGTGAACGGCGGCTGTGGAGAACAAAAAAAAAAGCATTGTGCAAGGTTCCACAAAATACTTGTCAAAAAAGCATACCATTGGCGGAGAGGCGCGGCTTTTTGCCTTTCGATGATGTAGAAGGATGTTCTTCCATAGTGGTTGACAAACAATTTACAAAATGGAGCGCGTTGCAAAAGGATGTTCTTGGGGGGGCAATAGGGGCATGGCAGTATTCCATGCACGCGCCGGATATTGCTCGCGTCGATTTGATCACATGACTACTCCGGAGTTTAGAAATGCGGGGTGGCAACGCGTCGTATACTTTCCGCGCTTCGCGTCTTCGTCCCATAGGCCACAATGCCTCCTCTTTTCTCGAGCTTTGCTGATAAGCTGGAAGTCATTGTTAAAACTTCTGCCAGCACTATCTTGTTACAATCAGAAATGGGCATTGTGCCACCAGGAACCCGAACAGATGCCCCTCCAGCCCCGGCGGCTGTACCTGCACCTGCCAATAATGCTGCACAGCCAACACCCGCTGTCTTGAGCAAGGCCCAGCTTAAATGGAACGAACGGTTTAGGATGTTGCATGGCATCCATTCCGACGAGGATACGTTGAGACTCGCCGCCGCATTCAAAGACAGGGCCGAAAATATTCAGTCACGGCTAGCCCCCAAGACGATCTCGAATCAGGAGCGCATCAAGGCATTCTGGGAGTTCTCTATAAACGCATTCAGACCTACCTATGACCAAGTGCCACAGCAGAATCTGTGGCTTCCGGACATGGTCATAAATAACATGTTCAATTTCCTTCCGACAATGGTATGTTATCTTTTCCCTGAATTCAAACACAATCATATTCATTCATACTTTCACCAAAGCTCGATATGACCCCCCACGAAAAGGGTACACCGTACTCAAATCCAATACACTTATTGGGTGGTACGACATCTTCATTATCCTTATCGTCCAGAATACCCGGGATGCAAACGGGGTTAGGAAGGGTTATTCCTTGCTTACGGAGGAAGGGCGAATAAGCAAGCTCAAGGACCAAGTAATCCAGCGTGAGTTTGAAGCCTTTTAGTTCCGCATATAATCACTCAAAATTGGCTCATTATAGTTATCTTTGATCGCAATTTATCGAGGACTCTCAACAAGAAACATTATTTTGGCAGAGCCGAAGTACAGCAAATTCTGAGCACAATGCTTGACGCCTCTGCGGGATCAGGCCCCCATCGTCTCATGAACCTGCAATTTGGACTTGCGATCTTAATTGTCGATTATGCAACAACTCGCCCATGTGGCCTAGCGGCTGCCTCGCATTGGCTTGCGCAAAGAGGCCAGGTATGACTCCACAGGCTTTATTCGCATTGCCGTAACCACACTGATTCGCATCTTAGTATCTGAAATTAAAAGATTTCTCCCTTTATTCTCGGGGTCCCATGAATTGGGAAATCCAAATCCATATGACTTATTTCAAGGTACGTTCTTGTTTCTAATATCCTTTGATCCAGAGCTCAATGACTATAATAGGGTGCTCTGAATACCGCTGTGGCGGACGAACAAACAATCGTCTTGAAAAGTGTCGGCAAGGCCCATAACGCCCTGTTTGATCCCACTCTATGGGCTGTTTCATATTGGTTTGCGAGAGGCGTTTTTCAACAGGATTATCACGTGTGTGAACTCCAATTCTTTGTGTTGATTGGTTTGCTTATTGTCTCATCAGACATTGGAAGAGATTTGCAATGACAAGTCAGCACAAATCCAATTTAAAGCTAGCAAATTGGACGAGCCGGCGTAAGAATATCATTTCCTTATTCGAAATTGCGGTATACTTATGATAATGATGATAGGTTTGTGGCTGGAAAACCGGGCGGATTTGGATTGACTGATCCACCCGTACCTCAAACGTCTGCCCAGCTGTCTAACAATTTCTCATCCTGGTCCAAAGAGGCGGGTTTGCCTCAATCTGGCATGTATGCCCTCCGCCGTGAAGCTGGAAATATGTATGCTTTGCAGCTCGGAACCGAAGCTGCGAAGGACATTATGAATCATTCGACTACGGGTGTTTTTCGCCGCCACTACTCGAAAAACGCCCAGAATTTTGATCTCGTTGGCCTCCGCAATGGGGAGGTAACTGGGAATATGGAATCTTTTCCTGGTCAGGTTTTGAAGGTATATTTATCATTATATAAACACGTTAATTTCACTTATTGGTATACTTTCAGACGCAGAATGAAAGGACCCTCTTTCTTTCCGCAGCTGTCGAAAACATGGTTCGCTTCAAAGCTAAAGCTGAGAAACCGAAAGATCGCAGACAAGAAGCTCTTGCCGAGGAAGCGGAATATCAGAGATTGTATCATGTAAGTCCGACAACTATATGACTATCTGTAAAGTACCTCTAACATTCAAGATACTTATAGAATGATCCCGCTGTTACTGAACTCTCGGAGAAAGCGGATGGACTGTTTCAAGAATTCCTCACGTGCATGACTTCCGACGCAAAAACGTATGAAAACACGACCTTTCAGGTCAATCGTTTATTGAGGCAGGCGACACAAGAGACCAAGGACAAAGGTTTTCCTAGTATTCTCCCCGGCTGTGACATCAAAGCTCGAGAAACCCACGGAGCTCTCATTAGGCTTTTGTCGACCCTCACCGATGCAAAATCGAAGATCAGGCGCATTGCCAAACGAGGAATTGGTCAGGCAAATAATCAGTCTTTTGCCTCAGGCTCGCTGTCGGGTACTACTGCGGAGAGGGAGCAGGCGATAAAAGATGTTAGCAAACCATCAGACCAGCTACTTGCGGCTGCTCAAACAGCATCTACGAGTAATCAAACAGGTAAGTTTTCCTTGAGTTTTCCCCCCCTTTTTTGTCTTTTATTTTGGATCACTTTATGTAATGTTCTCGTAGATGATATCGTTTTTTGTGGAAACAATGCCGAAATTGGAACATGGAAGGCAAGTCTGGATCAGGCCATTTACGAGGATGAGGACGAGGACCAAATACTGCGCGAAGAAGTCTGCCAGCCAGCGGTCCAAGGGCAGCTGAACAGCCTCAAGGCCCATATCGAGCTCGACTGCCCAGTCGACGACTCGAACGTGTCTGTACCCAGCGTGAACTTGGAGGAAGACGAAGCAGACATTTTGAATATCCCTCTCCCAGATCTCAAGTTTGCGTTGCTCCAGCAATACCTGAACCCAATCTTTCGGGACCGAATGATGGTTACACGAAAGGTGCATATAAGTTCCTATATTCCTTGCTGTAGATGCTTACACTTGTACCTTTCCAATAGATTGATATCGTCGAAGGACCTTCAGTTATTCTGAAGAAGACAGGATCAGCCACTCGGTATATATGTCCAGAATGCAAAAAGGACTACTCTTCCCCTTCGGCAGTGCAAAAACATACGTAAGTCAAATTATTTGTTATTTATGGCAGATTTTCCAAAAAAAAAATTCAATGTAGTCTTCAAATCCACTCGCCGTGGAAGGCATTAATTCTCTCGTTACACAAACCTCGGGGCAGCAAGGACACCATAACATGCCCAAGTGGTGATTATAGTTCATCTGCGATTAAGAATGAAATAGAGCCGCATCTTCTTCAACACTGCGTCGACAAAACCCGGTATCGGCAAATGAAAGAAGAATACACCGTTGCCAATGCACGCTTCACCACGAAAGGCGGTATCAATATGGTTGTCATTGAACCCAACCCTTCCAGTGGAAAGAACTTCGCGGAACCATCGAAGAGTATCAAAGAACCACCAAAGAGAATTGTAGAACGATCGAAAAGGAAGAGAACGGAGATTGATTCCGTAGGATATTTCTTTTCGAATTCCTTATTCACTATCAACTCATTGTTACAACATAGGATGATGATGAGCAGGCTTTCGATACAGCGACGGATACCATCAGCGTGGGTATCTTTAACTTTTGCCTTTTCAATCTTCGTGTCTTAACACATAATTTTAGACCACAGACCTCTACCAAAAACTCCAAAGCAAGAAACCATTGGCAACATACGTCAACATATTACTCAGGATTGCCCAAACGCTGGAGCTGGAGACTGACTTTGATTTGACTGCCTATGAGTCATGTGCATGAGCGCTGTCGCTGTCACTGTCTCTATCGCTGTCGCTGTCTCTGTCGCTGTCGCTGTTGCTGTCTCTGTCGCTGTCACTGTCTCTGTCGCTGTCACTGTCGCTGCACTGAGCTCATATGGATGGACGTCTTGAACTTGAAATTGCTTTGCCTGCCTTGTTGCTTCGTGTCTACTGCTTACTGCTTGCCAATGATTTGCCTATTGCCTGCTGCTCTGTTTCATAGATTGCTTTCTGTCTGGCTTTCGGCTTGGATTTCTTTTGTTGCTTGGTGATCTGCTTTACTGCTCTGGTCTGCTTTCTTCTCATCATTATGCTTCGACTTTTTCATACGCTATGCTACACGTTGAATTCAGAGAGGAACTGGAACCTATCAAAGATAAAATTGTAACACCATTTGTAACAGTATTGTTTGTTGTCGTCGAGTTGAACCCTTGTATAATACTATGTTTTAATTGGACCTATCTAACCTTGTGAGAGTTGAAACTTGCAAAACTCGCAAGCTGACAGCGACTTATGTGATCACACGGGCAAAAATGCATACTCATGGTGATATCGTGGTTCGAATCCCACAATCGTTGAGCATCAAATGCTCTGATCCCTAGTCTGGCGCCTTAGACCGCTCGGCCATCTCACCATATAAACATTGTGTGAGTCTAAGTATACTACCCGTCAGGAGCTTGTCCACGGATAATTCCGAAGAGTCGACACGAAGTTGCACCTCAAGCAAACCTCAAGCTTCAAGCTTCAAGTCTTGTCAACGGTCTTGTCAACTGCTGCTAAAGGTGTGGGCCCTGGGGTACGCAGCAGTGTAAGGACTCGATCTCTCTATCGCATTCTCTGTTGATGACTGAATGTTATTCAGGAGGAATACCTATTACATTACCGACAACCCATTATTTACGCCTGCCTCGGCACAAATTCTACTCAAGGCTCTAACCTACTCAGGCTTTATGGTGTTGAATGCTCGAAGTCTCAGCGCTCAGGGCTTACGCTGTAAGCTCACTTGAAATTGTTCCAATTCTTTGAAACCCTTTATGGTATCAATATTAGTAGACGAAATGAAGGGTTCTCGTCAACAACATGCTCTGGGATCAGATGCAAAACCTACAAGTTGCTTGTTGCGCTGCAGAAGTTTATCCTGGCAAACGTTGGCTCTCAGTTGGTTAACCGTAATGGAGTTCAGGTCGAGTGGAAAGGTATGTATCAATGGCTGTCATTCTGTGTATAGTCACTAACTAGTTTAGCTAATGTTTGCCGTGACTCGGAGATAATAAAATATCGTTACACAGAGAATCGCAGAACGAACCCTTTGAAGAAAAGATTGTTGTGGGTTAATAAACGTCCTCCTGGACTAATTCAACCGCTGATATAAAAAAAAGAGATCATGTTGCGTAGAGAGCCCTCTTCGAGATATCGTGGAGGCGACCAATGTGTATGCCACATCCGAATTGAGGCTTGACTGAATAGAGTCCTCCTTCGAAACGGTCTTTTACAGCCGTCCCTGTCTAACTTGGTCGAATGTGCCGATAACTCGTCAGCTTTTTCTTACCATTGATCGCTGATCGTCTCTTCCACGGCATTATGAATTCCCAGACTGGAACAACTGGGAAGAAAACCCCGTAATCCTGCGCAACCTTGTAATCTATGGCCGGTGTGTATTAGAAATTAACGCATTTTTCCTTCTGCTACATCTTAAAATAGTATCTCTGGATGCAACCTTGCCGAAACCACAGGCCCATGTACCCAGTCTGACGACATTTTGGAGGCACAGACGAGGCGTTTTCAAGCCGTTCAGAGCAGTTCCTTCCTGCATTAATCACTCGAAGGCAATGTTGGCCGTGCGTTACGCGAGGCTCGATGGTATAAAAGGCCTCTCTGGATACTGGAATAATTTCAGTACCTCCAAACCTGAAACTCGCTCTCCAATTTTGCCTCTAATCAACCATGCAATCTACCTTTTTGTACATGCTTGCAGGCCTCGCTGCCATGAGCGTTGGGGTTGACGCAGCCGTTTATTCACAGTGAGCGTTCCATCTTCATTCAAGGCTGGAAACCGACACCAACCTGATTTAAATTTTAGGGCCGTGCCTCCTCCGACGTATAGCTCGGTGCCCGCATCCAATTCCACCAATTCTACCGGCCAAGAGTTCGTCTGCTACCCAGCCAACCAGGCGATTTTCACCATCGTCACTACCGTTATTCAGAGCACCTTCTTTCCCAGCCCCACGGGCACCGTTGTTGAGAGCACGTTCTTCCCCAACGCCACCGACAGCATCTTCCCCACCCCAACAGGCACCGTTGTTGAGAGCACCTTCTTCCCCAATGCCACCGACAGCATCTTCCCCAGCCCCACAGGCTCCGTTGTTGAGAGCACCTTCTTCCCCAACGCCACCGACAGCATCTTCCCCACCCCCACAGGCTCCGTTGTTGAGAGCACCTTCTTCCCCAGCACCACCGCCTAATTTCCAGAGACGGTAGGGGCAGCAGAAATAGCGGTGGTGCGAGTCCACCCACCATCCAGCGCTTCCCTTTCTTTAACTGCAGTTCACGGCGCCGTCGAATTACTCGCATCTGGATAAACCCGAAAAACTTGCCCAATATAATTTCTGACAGTCTTAGAATGCCTCTGAATTTGATTTCTTGTTTCTTTTGTCTTGTTACCGTTACCCTTCCTGACCTTTCCCCCTTTACTTTTTTCAAACCAAATATCCAATGTTGATCCCTTCGGAAGGTAGTACATAGTATTCGAACGTCTTACAATCAGCTGCGACCATAGTAGCCTTCCGATCTGTAGGTGCTGTAGTAACCTTAACTTCCAAGCTTTCAAGGTTGCTGCCTGGGTACATACTGTTTTGGAGTGTCAAACGAATATAAGTACCTCTGATCGACATTGCTTATATCGGGAGTTGGATGGGAGGCTGGAATTGTTCCAAATATCCACCACAAAGCCAATTATTATCCAGTTCCAGAACCGAACTCGTCTTTTAGAATCGAGTGTGCGAAGCAAGATAAATAAATTTGAAGATGACGGATGACTCTTTTTAACCTCCCGTAGGGCACGTACAATCATGTTACACTATATCAATAATAACTCCTCTACCACGGCAGGTTCGTGCCATCGAAATGCCAGAACGCGCCCGTCTTCTCCAAAGTAAGCGCCTCCGAGATCTTGACAACATTCTCCGCCGCCGCCTCCGGCGGGAAATGCGGCACCTGCGGCGCATACTCCGCCATCCAGTTATTGATCCCCTCCCCAAGCGCGGTCTGCGACCAGCCGGGGTGGATCGCGGCGGTGGTGACCCCGTCGTACTTGAGCGTCGCGGCCCACTTGTGCGCGAGCATGTTCAGCGCGGCCTTGGCGACGGAGTAGGCGTTGAACTGGCCCGCCATGAGGAAGGTGATGTGCGAGGAGGCGAGGACGGAGGAGATGAAGATGATGCGCTTCAGCTCGGATTTCTTGATGAGCGGGAGGAAGGCGCGGGAGACGCGGAGGGGTGCGACGGTGCTGAAGGTCATTTCATCTGCGAATTCGTCGAGGTTCCTGATAGAGAAAAGCGGGTGAATAACTCGATGGCCGGAAGGAATGGATGTGCTACTTACAACTCCTCGAAAGACGTCGTAGGTTGTGGGTTCTTGCCCGCGTTGTTGACGAGATAATCAAGTCCGTTAGGGAGGAGCGGAGTGACAGCTTCAACAGCCTTGTCAACGCTCTCTTGACTGTTGATATCGAGCTCGACCAGCTTGAGGTTCTTTGGATGCTGCGTAGCCAAAGCCTGCAGCTCAGAGCCAGAAACGCTGCGTGCAGTCGCAACGACGAAATTATTTTCGTCCTTGAGCTGTAGATAGAATGATCACTGTCAGTAACAACATCTTTACACCAGGCGTCTGCGAGGAACCCACCAAGTGCTCGACAGTGCTATATCCGATGCCTCTGTTGGCGCCAGTGATCAACCAGGAAGGCATGTTATCTTGAGTATGTGGATTGGTTGGAGTGGGTTAAAAGTAGTGAGATGGGAGTGGCTGAAGCTAAAACTCGAAGAGGCTGATTGTTAGTGATCATCTCAAATGGATCCTCTGGGGTTTTATACGCCAATTGTACGTCAATGATGGAACTGTATGGAAGAGCAAGGACCAAAGCGATTGTTGGATGAGTAGGCCAAGCTCGGGGACTGGGCTACCTTATGTGGCAGCCCGACCAGCTAGCTTGCAGATAAAAGGGGAGCCTGACTCAAATAACTGTTTACCGAAGCCCGAGCCCGATGCTTGACAAACTTCTGGTGCGGATAAGCCATTCACTTTCTAGCATTTTCTACAGCCGCTAGGCGTAGGGCTCTGAGGATTCAAGAAAGAAGGAAGAGAGAACGTTCACATAAGTTAACGAAGTTGTAACGAAGGTTGAGAAGGTTGAGCGTGAGCTGGCGCCAAGCTGGCGCTGCAGAATGGTACAGTCTCGGATGCTCCGGCCCGGTTCCCGCGTATCAATTGGTGAGCTGTCAAAAAACCTGTTGCTGCTTTGTTACTGCACCTGCGCGCCAGCCTGGCAAGCCAGACGCTCACTCTGTGTTCACTGATTTCCGGTGCAAAGCCCCCATTCATTGTCTATTGGTGCCAACACATCCACTACCTTACAAAACTCGGTTTTTATGCCAGCCGTCTCAACCCCGATTCCCAACGTCCCAAGTCGAATTTGTGCCCCATGTTTCCGACCTGCTGCGCGACCACTTACGATGAAGCCCATAAACTAGCAAAGAGCGGAGAGCACTCTTCCTAGCTCCTCGAGCCCACTGTACCTCCCAGACAAGGTTCTCAGGACGCTTGTCGACCATGCTGGTCATTTTCTTGCAAATACTGCCCGTAACTCCAGAGGCTGTCCGAAAAATTGTTCAATGAGGCAGCACCTAACATCACTGGAGGATTTTCAAGAGGTTGCAGCAGTTATTTCTACTCAGCGCTGGACACAGGAAGCAAAGATGTGTCGAAGATTGGGATTTGAAGACATGGTGGCTGGATAACTGCTCTCGAAGACTCGGCGACTGACAGGCTTATAAGCGCTCTACGTAACTCTGTGGCTGTCTATGGGGTACGATGCATGAATGAGGAGACATGAATGAGGAGAGTCGTAATGATATGGGTGTTTTACATTTTGCCACTATACAACATATAACCTCAGCCAAAGATAAAGAGGAAAATTAGCAGCCAGGTCAAAATCATCACGCAACATAAAACTATAGGCAGCTAGCCTAGAAGTCGAACACGTTGCTCTGCCACCCCTCCTTCTTTGCCTCCGCATCACGCTTCCTCTCCACGCTCCTCCTAAATCCCGAAACCTGCTTCTTCCCCTCCTTCAGCACATCCTTCGCCGTGCTCTGCACATCACTCTTAATCTGCTGCACGTCTACATCCACCCCCGACGCACTGTGCTGCAGACCCGGTACCTGCGCCATCGCTTCGTCCACCGGCATCCCAAGCGCCTCCTCGCCCACGCGCCCAAGCTTGTCTTTCAGCGGCTCCGACCCGGTACCCAACGGTCCGCGTTTGTCCCCGGACAAAATCTGCGGCTCAGCGCCCACCGCAAACGCCGACCGACGCACCTCGCCGCCCTCGCCGAGCTCGTCCGCGCCGACCCGGATCTGCTGCTGTACGACGACCCCAGTCCCGGTGGCCTTCCAGTCCATCTCCACCCCCAGCCGGCTCTCCCGCTCGAGCCTGCCCACCTCGCTCCACACCGCCGCGGCGAGCGCTGCCCCGTGGCTCAAGCCGGTATCCTCGAACACCTCGCGGCGCTTGCTGATGTCGAACGCTACCCCGTCGGCGTAATCCACAACGGCGCGGAACTGCTCCGTCAGCGTCTTCTCCAACGCCTGGCGCAGATGGGTGACCAGAAGCGGGCGGAAGAGGGTGACGAACATGGCGTGGTTCGACTCCCTGATCTCCATGCTGACGTCCTCCGAGATCGAGACCGTCGCGCGCTCGATGACGTGAAAATGCTTGCGCTCTTCGCGAGAGTTGGGGCCTGTCGCGGTGCTGGGGATGAGTCGGATCTTCAAGTCCACGTCGACGCCTTTCTTCGGAAGCGTAAGCCCCATAAGGCCTGTGAAATCGCTTGGGCCGACTGTTGCCGTCTTGTCTTTATACCAGAACGAGATGTCCTTGAGCGAGAGCTGCAGCGCTTGAATCTGTATGTGCATGAGGGTACCAATAGCAGTACGCGATGCAGTGGATGGGGGTGACGAAGTTCGAATATCAATATCGGTGATATTGCGAATATAGACATGCGATGGATGGATGTTGAACGATGAAATATCCAGATTCTCAAGGACGAACTCGATTTCAGAGTCCTTGTACTCGGTCCTAATTGATGGACGGTTAGCGCCATAGCACAACTGATGCAAGGAAAGAAACTTACCTTGGGATTGGAACGTCGCGCATCTTGGACAATATCCTCGGGATGTAGACCTTGAAGAGGTCTTGCCAGAACCATGTCGCCTGCTCAACGGCCGCTTGTAATCCCGTCTTCGCCTCGTCTCCAGCCTCCACCAAACCCTGCTCCATATCGTCTCCGAGTTTCTTGTGCGCCTCTTTCACCCTCGTCAAATCTTGGTCGTTACTAAAGCCTGATTCCAACTTCGCCAGTTCATCCTTCACGCCACCCACAGCCCTCTTCCAGGTCTCGTCCTTCTCCAACAATGTCCTCCAGCGTACGCGCAAGTCCTTGCGTTGTCGCTTCGACTCTTCGGAGCGCACAAATCCAGGCTCGGCGAGGTTCTTTCGGACGGCGGTGAAAAATTCATCGAACCAAGACCTCAGCTCTTCGTCCTTCGAAATGGAGCTCGCGCACGTTCTAATCTTATGGATCAACGGGGTGAGCGACATGCCTGCAAACCGCTCAATCAACGTGCGGACGAGGCAGAGCGCCTTCGGGATGTGTTGTTCGGGCGTAGGGTCATCGATGAAACTCGAGAGAGTGGCGTTGGGATCAGAGGCTGCATCGAGCATGGAGTTCAAGCGTTTCTGAATAATTCCGAAGATGGTATCAACAGCTTCGCGATATTCTGGATCAGACTGCGCTCTGTCGGCCATCTATTCGTGCTATCAATTGCTTGGCTCTAGATTCGTGACATGACACACATACCTTGCGAAAAGCCTCTCGGAGTCTCGCACTTGTCTTATCCGCCTTCTCTTCAATCGTCTCGCTGGTTTCCTGAGCAGTGCTGATGACGGTCGTGCCTGCGTCCTTGACGGTGTCCATACCGTGTTGCCATGCGATCTTGGGGTCTTTTTCTTTCTCTAGACGTTGCTTGTCTCGGCCCAATGTATCGCGCTTGCCATCCTGAACCTCTTCCTCAATCTGGAGAAGAGTTTCCTTGGCGGACCCAGCTTGACCCTCGATGACGCCGGCGGCTTCGGCCAATGACAGACGGATGACGGAAAGCAGGTCCTGGAAGAGGGAAGTGCCCTCGGAAGTGACGGAGGACATCACGCTGGAAAGGAGCGTGCGGAGCGCTTTGCGGAGGGCGTTGATATCTTCGAGCGCTTGGTCTTTCTTTGCCTCTGCCTCGCGGGTAACGGTGAGGTCGCCCTGGGTCAGATGCCAGACGGCTTCCTGGAAGATGTTGTCGGCTAAACGAGGTTCATTCGTAATTAAAAAAACAGTGAGTATGTGCGCCGTGGAAATATGAACTTACCATTCTTCTGCGATGCGAGATGCTTGTACGCATCGAGCACATGTCTCACATCGTTTGCGAGGACACGACCCTGGCTGCTGAGCTCAGTGTCCGTGCTGGGCTCGAGCTGGGTGATGCCGACTTCATTGAGCCAGTCAATGAAGATGCTTGCTTGTTGAGTAGTGGGGAGCTTGCCAGCCTCGAAGGCGGCGAGTACGTTGGTTGTTTTTTCCATGATGATGATAAGTAGTACGGAGTATGTGTTAGCGGGAAATTGAGATTGAGACGAGGACGAGGACTGTCTTTATATGGCGCAGGCGCAGCGGATGTGGGTCAGTTATGACGCAATATACGTACGTCGTTTTCTTCAGTTCTCGAGGGAGTCTTCCCCACGCGTCACTAGTTCACTCAAAGCCGTCATTCGGTTTGGTGGTCATCGAAATATTTCTGGTTTCGATTAAAAGATAGGGGAAAGATAGGGGTCGGTTCGTGCATTTACTTAGCTTGTAAATTGTTGTAATTGAGCGCCTGATGCACAAATTATGATTACGCAGACAGTTACTTGAGGACTTTGTTATTTTACTCGATTTGAGAGAGAAATTATTGGATTTATGCAAGTCTTTCAAGATTCTTGGCACAGCAGTGCGAACCGACGTTGAATCGATGGCTCGATACGGATGCTGGTGGGATGGAAATAAATAAATAATAAATAAATAGAAATATTCAGTCTCTGGAAAGAATTCACTCAAAGAGATACCTGCACCTTTGTTATTACACCGCAAATGCTTGAACAAGTGATTAGACTATGGACATTGTATATCAGCAGTAGAGTAACGCTTGCAGCGTCTTTTTTTACCCTGAAAAAGAATAAGAAATAGAAATTTACAAGGAGAGAAGAATAATAGGATTGAAGCAATTCAATTGCAGTTCGGGCCGTCGTTGTACTCTGAGAATAAGGTTTTTACAGTACTTGAGTGATCGAATTTTTTTTCGCGCGCTGCGCGGCTCGAGAAAGTGTCCATGAGGGTGCCTAATCTTCCAGAAATCAATTAATATACAAAAAAATATCAATATACTCGAAATTGCTGCTAGAAACACCTCCAAATTTTATACATAGAGCCCTATCTATGTGCCCGCTCTACTATATTGATTTTTAGACACCACAAATTGCTGCCATTGCCGCGCAAATGCCCAAGGACGATGAAATCAATGGAAAAGGCAAGCCGTGTTACACCGTGTAACATATGTCACATGGATGATTAGATGAACTCTGCTCTCGCATACAGCGATCCTCTGCGTTCTATCACCTTAATTCGACATCCAAAAAAGCGGGAGCATTTAAATTTAAGCTTAGAGTGTACTTAAAAAGCTACAAAATATTTTTGAGTGAGAAATGTTTGAATACCCGCACTGCAAGTGAGCCGTCACAAGTACATCACATGTTGAATTTATTTTCTTAGGTAATAAATCTCGTATCCCGTATCGGTATCGCCCACCAGCATGCGCAGCGAGCCGAATCGATGACGTCTCATTACAATCTCACCGCCAAATTAGCGCGCGCCACTCTTTTATTTCCTTTTCGGGATCTCTGATCATCATGACGTCGTAATTTATTGTTGAGTCGTTCATGCAACTCGGGACGCCTCTTTCCTCGGCCTCCTTCATAAGATAGTGAAAACTGAACACCGTTGTGCGGAATATCCGGGAGATTTTTCAAGTTTAAGGATAATTTATTCCAGTGCTTGCGCTATGGTATTTCAGTCCGTAGCAGGACCTTTGTTGTCGTATGGGTACTTTACTGATATGTTCTGGTTTTTGAAAAGATAAGCGACTGAAATAAACCGAAGTATTTCCAAAAGCATACTCGTATCCAAAATATGGGTAACACTAGGAAGATTCGCCTCCCAAAACAAAAATCTTTGCGCCAATCAAATAAGGCACCTCCTCTCATTGGCCCTTCCTCTCCTCTCACCATCACCCTACGCGCGACAACAATCCAAGTCTGTTGTGATTGACTGGCAGCATTCTAGGTCATGATATCTGACTTGTCATCAGCCTACGCAGCAGCATTCTTTAATGCCCCGTAGATGCGAGAAATACCAGAAAGCTGTTCAAACTTTGTTTGGAGATCGGAACAGTGTAAATTGAACAGGCGGCAAATGCGAAAGCCAATACTTAGAGTCTCGGTCGAAAATTCGGTCAGAATATTTATTTAAGCCAGTGTAATGTGCTGGCTATCGAATATGGTACCAGCATGTACTATATGTGCGTCACACGAAGTTGAAAAAATGTCTGTTAGAACTCGCCACACCTACGCATATGCATATGTACAACTAACTTCAAATTTCGTAGCCACACTGGCACCAGGAGAGTAAACACATAAGACCCCATCGTTCAAAGAAAGCTATAGTACAACATAATAATCTAAAGGTTACAAAGATACAATTACACAAAGACAACATCGAAAGCTTACAAAAAATATCAACCCCTCTTGTCTCGTCCTTTAAGGCTTCGGTATTCCGGCCGCAGCACTTTGAGGCCCTCTCTCCCCTATAGGAACAGCACTTGGAGCTTCGGATACTGAGAGCGTAATGTCCAGCGCTACACCCGAGCTCTTCCTTATAGGCTTCGTCGGAAAAGTGGTGAACCGCGATGTAGTACTTCGAGCCACGGAGGATTTCATGGAGCTCTTCGGAGTTTGGTTGTGGCTGCCATTGGTAGCAATGCCAGTTAGCAGACCAGTGGTAGAGTCTATTGATTTTGGTTGTGGTGTTTGATTATCATCCAGGGGTTCGGGCGGCATCCTAAGTCTAGGAAGCTGCGATCGCAGGAGTGTTGAGGAATCCCCAGCAGTTGGAAGGGGTTGGACGCCAGCGCGCGATGGTCCTGATCCTGATCCTGATGCCACTGGTCCCGAAGAAACGTCCTCCATCTCCTGATATGGCGGCGCCTCGACATCTTCTCCCCTCCGCAAACCGCGTTTTTCGTCTGATCTAATCTGCCACCTGCCCGTACCTGCCGCCGTAAACCTCGCTTCGCTTCCTTCAGACTGCGGGAACTGAGTGGGCAGCGTGGCGTTCTTTTGGATTCGCGCTTTTTGTTTTTGTTTTCTGATGTGCCAGAACGCTGCGCCCCCGATACCAATAAACAGAAGTAGGATGATGACCACAACCACGGCAATGATGGCCATGTGTTTGCGGTTTGCGGCGGCGGCAGCGGCGTTGATTTGCGCATCTTGTTCGTTGACGACGGTATTATTGCCGCTGCTGCTCACGAGCCCTATGCAATCAGTGTCCGCAGAGCCTAAGTCGAATGCATTTGGGAATTGCAGTGCGGTACAGGACATCAGTCTGTTTAGAACTCTACTGATGTAAATGGGTGACTGACCTATCGGATTGACCACTGGCGTTCCTGTAGCCCATCGGCCTTCGCTATTAATGGCAGAACGAGTAAGATGAGGTTTGACGCCGTTTCAACCGAATCATGATTCAATGAACTGTGTACTTACAGATCACTGACGGCAGCTAAATTTAGGCATCGTCAATATCATGTTTAAAGTTCATTCTTACATGTTACACCCCACAGCAACGGGATATGGATGATGCGAAGCATGGGGGATGCCACGGGAGACAAGGACTCACCAAAAAGCTTTCCATTTGGATTAGCGCGGTTTATGAACGTGAAGCGGTCGGCACCAAAGCCCATCGTGATGTTGGTGACATTGGGGTTATTCGTCTCCAGAAGTGTGATGTTGTACGGAGGTGAGCCACCAGCGATGGTGATGCCCCAAGGAGCACACGTTTCTATGTTCTTGCTGACATTCGCAGAGACGGTGAAGGCGCGTGTGTTGATGGGCGTGATGACACATTGCGTTGTTTGTCCAGCTGAGATGTCAAAGTCGGTTAGAAAAGTTGTATTTATTTCAGAACGACGGGATATGCGAAATAACGATAAGGATGAAGAGAAGTTTACTCACCAATCACCGTGACTAGCTGACCGGGCACACCTCCTGGATTTTGCTGAGAGTCGACTACACTTAGCAGTAGTTGGGAACCTATTTATAGCTCACAGTTAGCCCACGACTACAGGTGGGTAACGCTCACCAGCAGGTTGGGTGACCGTCCACACCAGATTGTTCACATCTGAGCCTAAGAGAGTTGTCTGCGGTGTCCCACCAACTGGAAAGGATATCATGTAATATGGAGGAACGCCGTTGGTAGCGTTGGTATTGGGAGCATTGATGATGGTAATCGGAAACGTGTTGCAAGTAGGTACCGTCGAGGGTAGAGTCTACAGGAAGTAAGGGGTTGAGCGAGCCAGACATATAGAGGAACGTACCGTATCCCTGAAGGCCCATTGGAAGAGCCCGGAAGTGTTTTCACCGACAGCGGAAATGACAAACGTACAGAAGAACGAGAAAAAACGAAGCAATAAAGAGGAAGTCCACATCTCTGGCCACGCAGTAGGGGGGGGGCGGAAAGAAAAAAAGTGAAAAGAAAAGAATGTAATGTTAAACGAAAGAAGAATATGCGAAACCCAGCGCCGAAGAGTGAAAGAAAGTGAGCGAGCACAGTTGCATCAAGCGGAGAGTCGGTCACAGGCAGGTCACAGGCCTGTTATCTGGTTGCTCTTTTGAAGGAAAGTCCGGCTGGCGGATAATGATGGGCGTCTTGAGGACTGTGAGAACGTAAAAGAGCATATCAGGAACATATCACGAGAAGAACATATTAAATTTTGATTAAACTCTTACAGGAACTGCCTTCGATGATCACAGATGATCATCCTATCGACGGTGGTTTAAAATTAGCGGACTAATAAGAAAGGACCTGTATCTTTCGCATGATGCGCAGGTCCTGTGGATCTATGGGGATGCAGCTGGATTCAGTGTCGCACGAAAATAAAGGTAAGGATGTACATAGTTGGTGCGGTTGCGCAGACTTCACGAAAATCATGATTACCCCTTCAAGTTTGACATAGACTACAATGTAAGAACTTGAAGCACCGAAGAACTATGACTGGAATTAAGAGTGTTACTGAAATGATTGATTTAAGTGAGATTTCTACTCACCTTCAGAACATGAATTATTCAACATCCTGTTATCCGTTTCAATTGGGCGCAACACAATTCTTCCAAAAATGAGTCCCAATTATCGTTAGAAAGCTTGATTGATGATATGTACGGCATTGAGGCTATGCAGAAATCGCAAAACTTCTCGTCAAAATGCCAAATCTGTGCGAGAAGCGCGAGGTCGGACGGGATTGGCCTCTTATAATTGTACATCAGCAGAACTGCCAGGTGACGCCTGTTTTTCACAGCTAAGTGATTTGCGATTTGCTTTGATTAGAAGATTGTGCGCAAAGCCTTCGCGTTTCAAAAGACACGTGCAATCGCTGGTTCGAACCCTCATCTACATGGGATAGCTCTTGGGCGTATCTTTATATATCTCGTAAAATATTCTTATTCGTCTTCCGCGATTTCGATCGAGGTTGCTGATGTCGACCTTGAATGTCTTTGAGGGCTTGACAGAAGTCCAGCGTCAGATTGGGCCAAATGACGGGGAACAAAGACTATTTCATCGTGCAGGTATGGATATACTTGCAATGTGCCTGCACGTCTCGGAGTATTTCCACATATCTTCGTTTTCCAGAGTCTCGTAGCGGAAGCGGAATATTTAGGCAGTACACAGTTGACCATCAATGGTCGAGTACATCCTGGAAGACTGGAATAAATGAGAAACATAAATACATTCTCCTCTTCTATCGCTAACCCTCTGGAGGACCAGGGTTACAACGCCATCCGTTTCCTCCGATAATGAAGGACAAGTTCTATACTCTGTTTCCAGATGTACTGTCGGACAGCTGCAAGTGACATCCCCAAGGGTAAGAGCGTTTCGTTGCAGAGGATCTCGTATTCATCTTCTGCGCGTGGGCGATTTGCGCGAGGTTGGTCTAAATTATCAGAGAACGACCGCACAGAGCCCGTTTTCGATCCCGGGATAATCTTATCGAGCTTGTCTTGTACCTAAATTGGAGTTTTAGCGCAAAGCTCTGAGCCACAATAGATCATCACGTACATGATTGACGATTTTTCGAACACGGAGATAACGGCTGGCCGTTAGCTTGGATTGAGCACTGTGGAGAAAATTGGGGGTTGAGCATGGACTAAATGTGACCTCAAGTGAAAAAGAACACACGTGTTCAACAGTTCAGGCAGAGGTTCGACGTCAGGATCCTTGTTCCACGGCATGAGCACGAAGCTCATCTTCGCAAGAGGCGCGGTCGGCGGTATTTGGTTCAGCAACAGGTATTCAAGGAGCCACATAGGCATAGCGGCTTCCAGACTTTCGAGGTCGTATTGCGTAGACATCACCGTCCCTCGATAGATGGTGGTATAGCTTGGCTGAGCCTCCGTGGAGATCAACACTGTGGTATTAGGAGGCAGGCGGTATAAAGGCGCGTCGACGGAGGACGGAGGCTCCAAAGGACCTGCAAGAAGCAGCTGCAGGGGCGTTTTTGCAACTTCCACATGAGACGTTCCCTAAATGACAAAATGAGTACTCGCGACCAATGCGCCGAGCAACAACACGCACCTCTGGTATTGGGGTCTCAGTGCTGGGAGTAGCCGGCACCGCGGAGTTCAGTGTATCGCTCACGAGTCGTTTGGGGGTCTTTCCAAAGTTCTTGAGTCGTCCAATCAGCCCACTGGGTGTACTGGGGGTCTGCGGCTCGGTTTTATTGGGCCCAGTCCATCCAGAGAAATCGTCCGGGGAGCTAGGAAGAGCGCCCTGCGCCGACTGGTGGCGGGTGCGGCCAGCGAAGTAGTCCTCTTTCGACAGAGGCGTCGCGAGGCCAGGCGTCACTCCGCCATCGAGAGTGCCGGACCGTGCGCGCTGGTGCAGGCCTGGCGTTGCCGTCGCGTCAGACGCGGCCGCGGGCGATTGCGGTATCGACGGGAGGATCGTCAGGCTCTCCCTCGGTTGTAGGTGCAGGGGAATGAGGGGCGTAAGCAGAGGCGACGAGCGCGCAGTGGCTGACACGGTTGGGGAAACCGCGGGTACCATCGTTGGGGACCACACCACCGTGGTGCTGCCGGAAGGGCGTCTGGATGGGTGTCTATGCGATTCGGACGAGGTAGGCGATCCGACGCGACCTTTTTGGTCCAGCGCATCGTGACTCGAGGTGCGACCTAATTTTGGGGGCAGTGAGCCGTCTTTGTGCAGACGCAGCTCCTCTTTGATGAACCCAATGAATAAATTTCGCAGTACCCATTTACCAATATTCACTGGAACAATATCAGCAACCAATGCTTGAACGCAAAGCAGAAAAGGCTCACATTTCGACTCGTCATTGAAGTTCCGATCGTTTGCGAACCCAACTTCGTCCGCATACACCTCAGCGTCGAAGCATCGTTCGGTGAGATGAATGGTCAGCACGCCGGCTTTCGTGTCCGCATTGCACCACGTCGCCACAACCGCTTCGCCCTCGATCCGCTCGCGCACGGCCTCCAGCGCCTCGCGCGGGCTGTGTTCCCGCTCGCCGCTCCCGCACGCAGTGCTCCCTGGATGGCTCGCCGCCGCAACGACCTCCGCGGGGTATCTCCCCACACAAAGCCCGCGAATGATGTCCCACACCGCGACTTCGCCGGCCGTGTCTACGGTCAGCGCGTACGTCCTATCGTTGAGGATCACCGAGCGCACAAAACCGTGGTCGCCCTGAATGACATCATCGGGCTCCGTGCAGAATGGGAGCGCATCCGCCGCGAGTTCGCGCTCCTCAAACATGGCGCGGGCGGTGTTGTTCGCCATGATTGTTTCCTCCGTACGCGAGCTCTGGATAGGGTTGGAGATAGAGGAAGAATGGAAGAGAGGTTGTTGGGGTGATCGGGCGTTATGACGAGGAACGGACATGACAGAGGCAGCGGAATACAGCGTCGCTACTTCTGGATCGCGGGCGCGAGTAGAACTGTACGATGCGAACGGATCGTTGGGCGAGACGAGCTTGATGAGACTATCATATGAGATCCCGTTCAGCTTCATGTCATCGCGGTCGCGCCAGTGCTCCGAAGTGATGGAGTGCACGGAGGGGGCAAAAGACATTCTCCGCGAGTGGCCATGTCCCGTCGACGGGCGTGTACTTGGCTCGGAAGGCGAGTCCGCAGAGAGTAACGGACGCTTCTTAAAGCCAGGCGAACTTGTGGGAGAGAGGCGATCGCCGTCTTGATCCAGCGCGGGCGCATGCGCATGCACGCGTGTGGCCCGGCGCTGTGGAATGTTCCAGCGCTTGATCGTGGAGGTGCCAGTGGCCGTCCAGAGAAGGTTGTCGTCCATGGCGACGATTTTGTTGATCCCCTCAGCAGAGGGTCTTGCTTGGTCCGCAGATTCATTGCATAGTAGCAGACATTCGCCGTCTGAGATGTCTGCGCAGTCTTCGACATCAATGCGACAGACAAGCCCAGACCTATCTCCCGAATAGAATACCTCCAATGAGGGATGATCGGAAAAGAGGGACCAGACCGAGTCTGTATGATGAGTGAACGTATGCAAACACCTTTGAGAAGCCAACGACCAGAGTTTCACAGATGCTGACAGGAGGAATGTCAGTTTAAAAAAGAACACGAAGCCCATTAACTCATACCGTCCGCTGAACCTGTCAACAACTAATGAAGGAGTGTAAGCGAAGATCCGTATTATCATGCGAGGAAAACAAGCCTACATATTTCGAGTCTTCAGAGATCAAGATGGCGCGTATATTATCTGTGTGACCAACGAGTTTTCCTGCGCGGAAGTTCAGCCATGACGACGTAAATTCACCCATTGTGCGGTTCACCAACCTGTGCGTCGTCCCGTGCGCGGGTCCCACAAACGAACTACGCGCTCGGGCGATCCAGATACAATAGTTCGCCCAAATGGGTCCGCCGCGATGGCATACACTGAGGATTTGGGCGCCAGAGCATCTGGGGGATTCAAAGTAACAAGGGGATCGGTGGACGTGCGATGCAAATCCCAAAGCTTTATGGTTCGGTCAAAAGAGCCAGAGGCAACCCAGTTCTGTTCACGGCTGTGAATATATTAAAGCCGATCGTGCACCCAATGCCACTGCTAACGCACCAATGGGCCAAGCACCGGACGTAGTCGCTGTGGGAGCCGATGGTAGATGAGTCTGTCGGTGTGTTTGCGTGAGGGCTCCATGCTTTGACTGTTCCATCGGACGATGCAGAGACAACTTCGCATGAAAGTCAGAAACAAGTCTGGACGACACACATCAGGGTATTCACCTGTCTGGTTGTAATTGCAAAGAAGGATATCGTTGATCCAGTCTGTATGAGCTTGCGCGGACTGCCTGAACTGTGTTCGCTGAAAGGGCTATCAGCAGGTGCGGACACGTAAACGAGTTTTGCTACACACTGTCCCTGGCTGGAATGCACTCATATCCGTCTCCCACTGTCGTTCATAAGGTATTTCAGAAGCCAAGCTGGTCGGCCGCCGTCTGGCGGTAACATCTCCAAGGACGTCGCCGTCACTGACAAGCCGTTCTTCTGCATCGTCTGTTTCTTCATCTAGGCCCTCGTCGTCCCACCCCGTCATGACCTCCCATCTTCCCCGCCGCCTTGCTTCGTTCTTGCCGTCCGCGCCCTTCCTCTTCTTCATGCGGGCCCCAAGGTCCCAAGACATAATCAATCCATCCCGACCTCCCGAATATAGGATTCCCTCTGGTGCACTTCGCCCTACGAGTTGTGTCGAGACGTCCAGGGCCAGCGCAGCCACTCCCAGACGATGTCGGGGGTGTCTGGGTGTCTGTGATCCCTCCGCCTTGTCATCAGACTGATATGGTACTAAAAGAGGGCCGGTTGCGCCTAACCGCGAAACGCCATGAGGGGGGAGTTGGAGACGAGGTACAGGTTCGAGCGGCGAAGGAATAATGTACGAGACACGTCTTCGGGCTTGAGCCATGTCGTTCAGTATCGCTGGATGTGACAAACCATGGAATAGTCGCTGCTGATGCTGATGACCGTCACAAATGGCAAGTACGTCGGGTGTGCCTGACTGAGTGTTCGGCGGCTTTATAAACGTAGCGTATTAAGGGTAGAGCGTATCTGATAAGACAATTTTGTGTTGCAAAGAAAGGACTTCATGCTTGGATTCTCATTTTCAGTATTCAGTACATAAGTACTAGCAGCATTCATATAGTAGCCCACCATACTCAATTATCGACCTTGATTTTGATCTGTATATTCCAAGTTCACCTCACATCAAATAATTGATCCTTATTGGCTCTGAATTGGCTAATCTTCATAGCGTTGAAATTCAATATATATTCAATGATTGTAGGTCAGGCTAATGTATACCTCGGCAAAAAGAGCCCTGTTAAGATCCCATACAATCGTCGCAAACGTAGGGTAAGTGATGCTTTATCACACTGTCATAAAACACCATAGAATCCTCGGAACACTTCTTACGTTTGCAAGGCAGTTCTGTAATAGAATCCATTAGAATGCAAAGTGATCATTATAAGGGTTTTCTGAGCTGGAATCCTACGTGAGGAATTTGAGAGTTACAAGTCCTTGGAAAGCTGCGAAAACTTTACACATAAATTCCATTGTATTCTCTATCTTGTAGCCGTACAATCCCATGCAATGCTGTAAAATAAAATTGAATGAAATGTGTGAAATACTTCATCAGGAAAAACACTTATGGCCACAAGGTACTTTAGGTACTTTAGGGTGCCCTGGGGTGCCCTAGGGCAGCCAGGGCATCAGGGCAACTGGGGAGCTTTGCGCGCACTGGGGAAGAAGTCACTTTGTTCATTGTTCCCAGGGCAGTCTGGGATCATCCTAGGTTGATCCCAGGGCATCTTAGGACTATATTTGCAAACCTTAGGAGGCTTTAAATTGTCTTGAAATTTCAGAAAGAGCAATGGTTTACTTTAGGCTCACTTCTAAAGATCTTGAATTGCACTAGGGAAAGGCAGTTTGTTTGTAAAAATATTATATTTAGCACATAACTACAACAACATAGACTATAAAATGAAGTACATATGCTACTAGTAATTTACTGCTACCTAAAAAGTCATTGTCCGCGTCATCTGCGTCCGTCCGCATCATCCGCCTCCACGTTGTCGTTCTCCGCCCCCGCATCGTCGTCGTCTACCAGTGTCGTCGTCATCGCCGTCATCTGTGGTCTCCCGCATCGGCACCGTCCATGTCTCGTGCGTGTCGCCGCCATAGTCGTTCGTATCATCGGTGTCAGCTTTTGTCATCGCTGTGGTCGTCCATGGGTTGTCTCAGCAGCATCGTCCTCTGTGCCATCGCTGCGGTCTTCTGTGGTTCGCCGTCCTTGTGCTCACGTCCTGGTGTAGCGTTCCCAGCTACTGGCGTCGTTTGGGGGTGTGCGTAAGCGGCGCAATATGGTGGACAATACATGTCTCACCTGGAAGGGAACATTGTTGGGGAAATGTTCTAGGGCCTCATTGCTGTTCTATTAGATCGGCTGCTTGCTGACATGGCAGAAGCCCGTGGTGGTCGTGATAAGCCGCTGGGTGGCTGTTGCGAGTGAATGACCGAGGGGTGAAGGAGCGTGTCTTCTGCGTTGCCGTCGTCCGCCCGCGTGGTCCATCCGCGACTCGCCCGTCTGCGTCGTTGTCCATGCCGCCGTCGTACACGCTGCATGTACGTCCACGTCAGCACCTGCAGTGTCATCTGTGCTGGGGTCTGACCTAGGTGGGGATCCGCAGGACCAGTCTGCTACCTGCTGACGTGGCAGAAGCCTGGGGTGCGTGCGGTGCGCGGGGCGGTCGTGGTGAGCCGCTAGGTGGCCGTGCGCCGTTGTCTTCGGCCACGTCTGGCGCCGGGACTTGACGGCGACACGGCGGGGCTCAGCAGCCGTTAGTGGCGAGCTGACATTGGGCGGCAGAGGGGTTAGTGGGAAATGATGGACAGGCGGGTGCACCTCACCTGCTCTCGCCCGCCGTCGTTGAGCCCGTGCTGGGATCGTTGTTCGCTTCATGGCACTGAGGGCACCGTGCTGTCCGCAAAGGCTGTTGAACGGGTGAGAACGGTTAGGATGGGATGGCGGGGACGTACTGCGGCGCACCTCATGGATCTCCTGCTGCTCAGGTCTTCCCTTCCTTATCCAGCCCTCTCGGTCCTTCTTCGTCGAGTGCGTTTCTTGTGGGCGATAGCGAGGAGTGGCGGGCGGGCGACGCGTACAAAGAGTGGCAGGACCCAGGTGGTTGATGTTGAAAGTTGAACTTCAACATTTCAACGTTGCAGTTCAAACGGTCATCACGTGCTTGCGTGGGCGTTTGCTCGCGTGACTGGTTTCAACTTCAACCAGTCAATCCAAACACGACGCGTCGACGCGTCTCGCACGCGTCTCTTTGTTTAGATCGACGGTGGGAGAACGGATCCAAGCTGGATCCGTTCTCCCACGTTGCAACACTCCTCCGTCCCGTCCTCCATCTCAAATCTTTCGCCCCTCCTTTGGCTTTCGTCGCGCGTCTCGGCAAACGCCGAGCCGTCCATCATCCGTATCCGGACGATCCTGCGTTTCTCTCTCAACTACCAGCACCATCCACGCCACGCCACCAGCTGTCAAGCTGTCACGACATCGACGAGATTTGGGGACTGAAAGGCCAAAGGGAAGACCCGGGAAGCGGGAGATCCAACAGGTGCGCCCGAGTTGGGCCCCTTTCCCTTTCGCCCACTGACACCTCCTCTGCCAGGCTTGACTGACAAGGACGTCAGTTGGTACACCAATAGCACCGACAGCGGCGCGAGCCATAGCGGTCAACACCACAACCACCACGTCTGCCATCAACAGTGCGACATCGCGCGTGATGGGCTCAAGCACCCCGTCGTGCGGCGTGCATAACCCAACGACAGGCACGGTTGATGGCACCCGAGCTCGAACACGTCGACGCCGCGGGAGCTCATGACTCATGATGCGCGCCAGTGTTGTCCGCTGCCACGACGGGGCAACAGGTATGCTGACGATGGACCGCCGCACGTTTGGACGGCCGCGACCATAGTGACAGCGGCGGCTCACGCATGCCCAGCAGCACGATACGTGCCGCGCTCTCTTGCGTGCATGTTCGTCCGTGAACGTTGTAGGAGCTCGACGCCGTGCACATCCATCAACGGAAGATCCGTGTGCGTCGACGCCGCGGGAGCTCGAGCACGTCGACACGTCTTCGCCGAGCCTTGGCCGCGCTTCTCGACTGCGACTGCGAGCATGATATTGACCAGGCCGCGGGCCATAATCGCGATGGTCAATTGGGAATGCGACCCATGCAGCGGATGCACCACGGAGAATGGGTATTGACTGTGGGCAGCTGTGCAGTGAGCCCAACACCGAACTGTCTACGTGTACAAAGCGAGCTGCATGTATTGCAGCCTCTGCGGCAGGTAGACGCTGAGGTGGGCTCGGTGCTGCAGTCAAGCTGGAGCTTGATGCACCAAGAGGTCACCACTGCAGGAGCTCAATACTGCTCCGGCAGTCCCAACACCATACTGTACTAGCTTAGACTTGAAGTATTACTTATTATATTATTGTTAGTCTATATTTCATTGGCCTGTAAATTCAATTCACTCTAGGGGATAAATGGTAATCCAAATAATTAGCATGATTCAAAGAGCCTTGATTAGCCTTGAAACATGTGCAGAATTTAAAGAGCCTTGAATAGCCTTGAAACATGCGTAGAATTTAAAGAGCCTTGAATAGCCTTGGAACACGCCCAGGACAATCCAGGGCATTCTAGGGTGCCTACAGTGCCCTGAGCTCCCAAAATAGCCTTGTGACATGTTACCATCAAGCGACTGTCCTAAAGCTAGCCGGGATCAAAAGTGTTTTTCCTGATGTTGGTCTATAATTTCCATCGCCTTTCCCAAAATGGAGTGGTTGTAATATGCTAGAAAGCAGCGCATGTGGGCCAAGCCCTACAAATTCAAGATCCCATAAACCCAATTGGAATTCAATAAAATTCATCTCCTAAGATTGTGGTACTTTGGGAAGGTTTGTATTGGAGTTGTAACTACCCTCGTAATCAACATCGTAATGGTATTGAAATAATTCTAATATTCTTGTATGGGTACACAATATTTCTGAGGCATCTAGAACCGGTAACCGGTATTATAATCGTAGCTACATTACAAGACGGTTGAAAGTTTCTATCATGGTTTTCGGATACTTGCATACAACATACTTATACTCGCCGGGCTGAATTCCATTATGTGTGGATTATATTTAGGCGAACCATGTATTAAAACTTCTTTTTTGCTGACACTCATCATTTGTTCATCGCGCTGGAATTTCAGGAAATGATATCCACTGGGACAAATTATGGCGGAATTGTCCGCCGGAATTTCCGGCGGACAGATTGTCAGTTCACGTGTCGTGACCTCTGTGACCGTCGGGATTTGATGCGCCCTGCGGCATGTCGACCCTAGTTGTACATGAGTGGCATGGTCCTTTCCAGCGTTAGCGCTCGTCAAGCGCTTGTGCACGCTTGTGCCCACAGCCGCGGCATGTCGGCCTGTCAAGCGCTTGTGCACGCTTGTGCCCACAGCTGCGGCATGTCAGCCCTAGTTGTATATGAGTGGCAGTGACTGTGTGGCCACTGGCACGGTGCACTTCCAGTATTAGCGCTTGTTGAGCACTTGTCGAGCACTTGCGCATGCTTCTGCGCATTACTGGTTGCTTGCCAGATTCTGTATATAAAGACCTGTATGTAGAGTTGGACCTTGGAAATCAAGTTGTTTTACGCTATGAATGCTCCTCCAAACCACCCTCCTGATCCCTCTTTAAATCTTCTTCAACTCTGTCCTGGCTATGTTGGTAAACCGTGCGGACAACGCATGTCACCATTGCGTGTATACCTTGGTCATGGGACACCTAGTGCAAAGCACAAACGTGGTTCTTTAGTTCAAGTTGTATGTCTTTTTCTAATCTCATCAGTTACT
Organism: Pholiota molesta; assembly: GCA_014925825.1. Taxonomy (NCBI): domain Eukaryota; kingdom Fungi; phylum Basidiomycota; class Agaricomycetes; order Agaricales; family Strophariaceae; genus Pholiota; species Pholiota molesta. Next base: position 281,415 of record JACGCK010000020.1, read on the forward strand.
TAAAGAAGCTTATTAAATTCGACAGTGCAACTTTTGCCATCGGCCAGAGTTTCATACCGTTCCGTACAAGTTTGACGATGCTGAACGACTTTTGAAACACATTATCTACCCTGGTGATCCCTCAGGATTACCCTGTGATCTCCGACCCCCTACCCCACCTGTGGCCACTCCTTCACCTCCTAGACGCCCTCCACTTCCTACTCTTCCTGTTGTCTCTACACAGAGTGAAGGCAAGGTCTATTGTGGCCCTGAATGTAAAACACTTGCTGGCACTCTCACCGTTGGAAGCAAGACTTGCATTGAACACAAATGTAGCAAGTGTTGTTCTAAAGCGTCTCACCAGGCAGAAACCAGTGGGATAGCAAGGAGTCAGTGCAAGGCACACAAACAGCCCGAAATCCAGGCAGCCTACCGGACGATGCTCCAAGCTCAAGGAAATCCGAGTCCACCTTCCCAGCCACTGTCAGTGACTACCGAGCCAACTATGTCGCTCTCTCAGCCAGTTTTCAATGCACCTGTCCCAACACATCCAGCCCAGCCTCCAGCGACACAGCGCCCAGCTCGACCACTTCCTGATCCTGGCAGAACTATACCGCTTGCACGTCCAATGGGGGGAGCATGGGCCCAGAGATACGATGGTGTCATACACAAACAAATCTCTGAAAATGACTTGAAATCAGAGACGAAGGAAATTGAAGACAGGATAAAGAAAACCTGCACCCTTGTTGTCTATCATACGGTATGATTACAGTTCATCCATAGTTAAACTATGCTAACTACTGCCATTTTTTAGGAAGGAGAGCAACCATTTCGGCGTGATCATTATATTCCCACTTTTCCACATCTACGCCTCTCAACCTGCACGCGGTTGATACAGGAGCTTGACCTTACGCCCGATACATGGATCGATTTTTGGCATGCTCGTCAGTGGATGACTGTTGATATCAACACTGTACTTTCAGTTGATAAATGTCCTCGGGTTCTTCTCAAGATCCGTCCCACTATTTGCAACAGCCTTAAGGATTGTCCTGGGCTTGACGGTGAACTCAAACTACAGTCAAAGATGCAATCAGCAAAGCGATCTGGTGCTGCTCTTGTATCTCCTATCACGAAAGTTCAGCGCAGTGAAAACCTGTCAAATGTTCACACTAATGCCATTCAGGCAGTCAATACTCCTGCCCTAGCACATTCTCCAGCTCCGACTCCTGCTCTTGAACACGGTCCACTCCCTGCCTACAATCACACCAACTTTGCTGAATCATCGACATCTGGCCAGCCCAGGACTCAGAATTTAGCTGGCTCTGCCTTGTCTGACACATCTACCAAACCAAAGCAATGGCCTTTTGATTTCTACATCTTCCAAATCCACAATGGTCTCACCCAAATGCAAACGATGTTGCCAAATCGACGAGTCAATCCGTATCAGAAGCAACAACGTCTTTCTTCTAAGGCTAAACAGAAGGCAAAGAGATTCTCTAGGGTTACTGTCAAAAAGGCCTTTCAATCAGCTTTTCCTGGAACCAGATTTGTCTCTACCACCTATTATGACCATTTGAAGATATGGTTTGCTCAGGACTTGAGTGTTCGAGAGTTGTTCATCGAATTGGGAGAGTCAGATCAAGCTACCTATCGTCATTTTCTGGATGCTCTCGACAAACCAGATACTACGAAAAAATCCGGCAAACGCTCTCGCCGTACTTCAACCTCTAGCAGCGGCAGCAACGATTCAGACTCCAGTTCTGGTGCTTCCAATGATTCAGACTCTAGTTCGAGTGCTTCTGCATCTGCCAGTGGAGACAATGAGCATCACTCAGGTGCTATGCCTGATCGTGCTGAATCACTGCCATTGAACAAGCCAGAACCCACGGAAAACAAGGTTTTTTTTGACGACAATGAAGTTATCAATCTTACTTTAAACTCGGATGACAACCAGTTGAACAAGGAAGAACCCACGGAAAACCACTAGTGTCTGGTGATATCATGCATGAGATCATGGTAGTTCACCAGGAAAGAAGTTGCATCCAGCCTGGTAACTCAGCTCGCACAGCCACCCCACCTAGCTGGGATTGAATTTGTCCACTCTAGGCAGGTGGTCTGTGCTGGTCACTGGGGGCGGTGATGGTGATCACTGGGGGCTGTGCACTTGCTCACCATGCTCAACAGTGCCCAGCACTCCTCGTCGCTGTTGTCAGGGTCATCCCAAAGTGGAAATACCAAAAATAACATTTTTCCACTATTGGTGGGATTGCAGCTGGGCAGCTGGTCCACTCTGTTTGGGGCCCTTTGGGACCGTTTTATATCGATAGATGCGGATTTTGAGTCTGAATACAACCGTGAAATTTTCATATTAATAGCTGCAATGGTTGACGCGCTAGACGCGAATTACTGATGGCGTAAAATTAGCGCCCACAAAGAATATTGTTTTCCTCCGCAACCGCGGGGTCGTTTCGCATGATCTTAGGTTGTATCTAGAGGTATTAAACGTGCGCTTCGAACGCGTCCATGATCGTAATTTTACGTCCCTTCCTTGCTCCGTAAAACGGCCCGCATAAAATTACGCTCGCACCGCTTTAGCGCCAGCTACGCATTGAATATCCGCGCGCATATTATATCATAAAATAGGTTGATATCACACCTTTCCAACGGTATTTTATTCGTTTAAATTGGAACATTCTACGCGGTGTTATTCACGAAATGGTTGTTTATTTATAGCAGGGGAACCACAAATCGCCTCAGCGAGCGCTTAGGTGCGTTGCCATCTGCTAAATTTATTGGATTTAATGACACATCGACTTTGGGGATCAGATGCCGGGAAGGTACTGAAGCAGATGCTGGGCTGGCATGGATATTGGCTGGCTGGCTGGCATGATTCTATATTTAGTATTCGGGCCGAGCACGTGTCTGTTGGCTGCATGCCCGGTATATGCACCTGGGTTGGCTCGCTCAATATTGGGCGCTTAGGCGCCATAATATACAGAAAGATTCAGAATTTTACAATGATCTCGAATCTAAAATTTTCATATTAATAGCTGCACTCGTTAGGGCGCTAGAAGCGAATTACTGATGGCGCTTAAAATGCAGCCACAAAAGATGGCTTGTTTCTCCTAAACCGCTGTTCCGTTTTGCATAATTTAAATTGCAATATATAGATATTAATAAGACCTTTCCATCGCGATACTGATCATAATTTTCCGTTCTTTACCCGGCCCATAAAACAGCCCGCGCTATTTTGCACTCCTACATTAATAGCACGGGCTACGGGTTGAATATCCAAGGGGGTGGCGGAATATAAATAGCACACCAAGGGTTGGTTGGTTGGTTCAAGAATTGGGCCACCAAAAATTTTTTGGACCTACTAACTTTTTATCAAAAAATGATATTAACTCTATCTTAAAGGTAGTCTGAACACATATTTGAGTGTTTGTCTACCTTAAATAGTCAAAAATACAAATATACTTGGTCTAATCAGATAAGATGCCATCACCAACATCCATGTCCTTGCCAAACGTGGTGCATGATGATGTACTGACCATGAGTAACCCATTTTGAGGAGGCCACTGCACTTGTTTTTGCCTATGAAGAGGTCTATAGGCAGGAGTATACCAGGTGTTGAATATGCGCATTCAACAGCAGCACATCAAATTGGCAAGGACACTGATGATTGCTGCTATCGATCCTCTATTCCTGCCTGTTTGTGCAGTGGTGACCCCTGGGCCCTACTCAGAATCCATCTGCTTTGGGGAATGTGAGCATGGAAAAATATTATAATTTATAGGGTTTGCTTGCTGGATGTTTGGGTCATGCAAAACAATATACAAGACACTTTAATAACTCCAGAAGATGGCAGCAGGCAGCAAAAAGGCGAAAAATGTTTTGTAAAATCATGTGACATGTCCAAATTTGGTAATTTGGTCACGTGATGGTTGGTTGGTTGAAGAAATCCTTTGTTAAAAATTAATTCGACCCTAGGTAATATTTTATAATTCCTACAATAAATACAGAACAATATCGCCCTGTGAATGTAGTTATGCGTCTAAAATTACACGATTTTCAAGGAGTACTCTATAATATAGGTAGAACTACCTGACCAAATTCTGAAAGACCAGTAAGAGAATTGCGACCTCTAGACTCCAAAACGTCGCAAAATTCTTCGATTTCTTGAAAATGTCAGTGGATTCATGCATATCTACATACTGTTACTACTCCAAATGTAGTGTAATATGCTTATCATAGCTATCAGACACCAATCTCACTTAATATAGGCATTTATAAAAAAAGTTTTTCATCAGAGCATATTCTAGACCACTTGAGGTGTTTAGATCATAGGGATATCTATGAATCAAGTCATACATCAAAAATATGTGGGTAGGTCGCGACATATTTGGCTCTGTAGGGTGCAGTTCTTACTCTCCTTGTCTAACGTTTGGATATGTTAGGTGGTAGATATGGTAATATACTGACTCCGAAGATCACAATATTCCAAGCATAGTTGAATGTGCCAGATGTATATTTCATGTTTTCTACTAGATTTAATCATTCTGCTGATATATCAAATAGAATGCAATAAGAGAGCAATCATCGATTAATAGAGTTAGAGAACGCATAATTAATATGCTAATGAGTGTTTAAACATGCTTGTAGCTGCAGTATTCATTGAAATATGAGTACATCAAGGAGACAGTCCCCAAATTCATCTTCTATGTGTGTATACCAATAGAGCAGCATTTATATTGACTCTAAGCTACCAGAACATGTGTTACATATGTACCTCTCTCTATTCACAGCTTTATATATGCTAATAAGCATCCCAAATGCAGTGAAAAGCCCCAATGTAATACTGAAAAAAGAGCGATATTAAGATAACACATGCTGCATGCACTACAATAATGTATCAATAGCATAGGCGTATAGTACCGTATTTATATAAAATAATACAAAAAAGAACAAAAGGATTGGATAAGAATTGAGGGAGGAATCGAATTTCTAATATGGGGGGGAGGGGGAGGGTGCCACTATTCTATGCCCGAATTGGGTGATGCCGAGCACGGCAGGCCTAAAAATAGTACCATTCTGGCCAGCAATGCAATATTCATGCCAGCCCCATGTCTGGTTCACTACCTTGCTGGCCTCCGAATACCATAGTCCAGGTGTCATTAAATCCAGTAAAATCAGGTGATTCCAACGCGCCTAAGTACACGCCGGCACGGTATGCGGTTCCTGCGCCATTTAATGCGAGATCAATTCCTTGCTGGAGCCATGGGAAGTCGCTTACCGAGGGCGTATAGGACCGCGTTCAAAAGATCTGTTATTCAGCTATTTTATGGTGAAGTATCATGCGGATATTCAACCCGTAGCCCGTGCTATTAATGTAGGAGTGCAAAATAGCGCGGGCTGTTTTATGGGCCGGGTAAAGAACGGAAAATTATGATCAGTATCGCGATGGAAAGGTCTTATTAATATCTATATATTGCAATTTAAATTATGCAAAACGGAACAGCGGTTTAGGAGAAACAAGCCATCTTTTGTGGCTGCATTTTAAGCGCCATCAGTAATTCGCTTCTAGCGCCCTAACGAGTGCAGCTATTAATATGAAAATTTTAGATTCGAGATCATTGTAAAATTCTGAATCTTTCTGTATATTATGGCGCCTAAGCGCCCAATATTGAGCGAGCCAACCCAGGTGCATATACCGGGCATGCAGCCAACAGACACGTGCTCGGCCCGAATACTAAATATAGAATCATGCCAGCCAGCCAGCCAATATCCATGCCAGCCCAGCATCTGCTTCAGTACCTTCCCGGCATCTGATCCCCAAAGTCGATGTGTCATTAAATCCAATAAATTTAGCAGATGGCAACGCACCTAAGCGCTCGCTGAGGCGATTTGTGGTTCCCCTGCTATAAATAAACAACCATTTCGTGAATAACACCGCGTAGAATGTTCCAATTTAAACGAATAAAATACCGTTGGAAAGGTGTGATATCAACCTATTTTATGATATAATATGCGCGCGGATATTCAATGCGTAGCTGGCGCTAAAGCGGTGCGAGCGTAATTTTATGCGGGCCGTTTTACGGAGCAAGGAAGGGACGTAAAATTACGATCATGGACGCGTTCGAAGCGCACGTTTAATACCTCTAGATACAACCTAAGATCATGCGAAACGACCCGCGGTTGCGGAGGAAAACAATATTCTTTGTGGGCGCTAATTTTACGCCATCAGTAATTCGCGTCTAGCGCGTCAACCATTGCAGCTATTAATATGAAAATTTCACGGTTGTATTCAGACTCAAAATCCGCATCTATCGATATAAAACGGTCCCAAAGGGCCCCAAACAGAGTGGACCAGCTGCCCAGCTGCAATCCCACCAATAGTGGAAAAATGTTATTTTTGGTATTTCCACTTTGGGATGACCCTGACAACAGCGACGAGGAGTGCTGGGCACTGTTGAGCATGGTGAGCAAGTGCACAGCCCCCAGTGATCACCATCACCGCCCCCAGTGACCAGCACAGACCACCTGCCTAGAGTGGACAAATTCAATCCCAGCTAGGTGGGGTGGCTGTGCGAGCTGAGTTACCGGGCTGGATGCAACTTCTTTCCTGGCGAACTACCGAGATTTCATGTAGAATATTAACGGACAAGGCTGCTGCCATATACATGATGTAGTTACATACGATCTATGAAACAACTTCGGGAGAGCCTTCTCGCAACAAAAAATTCCGTGGGATGTTAAAAATGAGTTTTCCTTTCTTCTTCAAGTCTCTGATTACGTTGTGATTCCGCCGTTTGATCATCTCGTCCAGGAAGAATTCATACCGGTCAGCCTGCATCTCACGAACAATGGACTGATAACCACCTATCCATGCATTTGCCTGTTCAGCAGCTGATGAATTGAAACGCCAAGTTCCTTCAGGCGTCATAAGTTCAGGCCATCGCACGGGATTGCAATACCTGCCGCAATCCTCATCACTTTCTTTGTGTTTCGTTTTGAAGTGGAAGACATCGACTGGAAGGGCAATTTCCGAGAAATAGGTATCGCCGTCCTTGTTTAGCATCGCTGCAATACGACAATTATTGTCATAGAACATAACCTGAGGAAGTGACTGGCGTGTTGGATACAGAGTTTTCCAGAACATCTAGGAAAGAAATTAGCACAAAGACGTGTTTAAATGGATTGAATTGATATTCACCCGGACGCCGTTTGGTGCCTCTGAGCCGTAGAAGGTAGCTCGCCCTCGAATAACTCCACAGCAAGCTACAGAGAGTTGCTCGTTGTGAGTTCGCTTTCGTCCAAAGCGTGCACGGAGTGTCTGATTCCCGTCTTCAGCCTTATCACCATCACATACACCATTCTTGTCAACCAGAATCTCTTCATCATCATTGACAAGGTTTGAATTTTCTTCTGAACTGCCGTCGTCAATGGTAGAAGCATCCAATGGCATTGCATCACAAGGCTGAGATACACGGAGGCGAGCAAGACGATTCTTTAATTGGAACATAGCTTTCTGACGTTCTTCGTTGTAGCTTTCAAGGCCACGGTGATCTGGGAGCATGCATGTACGATGACCATGTTCAGCGAGCTCCGAGCATGTAGTTACGACACAGAGGAGGTCCTGCGCAGTATGAGTTGAACAATAGCGGTGCTTGGGTGAGTCAAGGGGAATATCACAGTCATGGACTGAGCAGGTTGGACGTCCAATATTTACACCATCTGTTACATCTGCCCGGACAAAGGCTTTTTCTTGCATCTTAGTATTTGAGAATATACTACTAGAAAATAGCAACGTACTTTTCTCTCCATCTGGAAGCATGTCCACCCAACAACATACCTCGCAGGCATGATTCCAAGCTTCTTGTCCTGGTCCAGCCATACGGAAGTTTCGAGCACGAAGTGCGGGTTGGAGCCGTTTAGCTTGTGAGGCAGCGTCATGGACCAATCGCAAGTATTCTCTGTGTTCCTTGGCATCATCAAGTAGCCAGTGGAGCAAGACACCATCCCAGACAGTGTTGACAGTAAGAGAGAAGGATTTGGAGTACGCAACAGGAAGGGATAATGATAATGCCTTGAGCTCAAGACCTTCATTGTAAATACGAGCACAGTTTGTTGCTGAAGTCCTGTAGTCTATGTTAGTATATCAAATATAGACACTAATCAAGACTAAGGTAAATACCATGAATGAAGCATCATTGTAGAGAATAGCTCCAAAGTCCGAGCCTCAATGAAAACATGTTGAGCAACATGAATAAAATCAAAAAACTCTCGATCGAAATAGGTTCTCGTTGATTTCTTCTTTTCCACGTAGTAGTTGTGGTAGTAACGTGTATTACATTCTGCGACAAGGTAAGTAAGATAGCAACTATAGAGACAGAAAAGGCATTATTCACCTCGACAATAAAGAGAAGACAACTTCCCTGGGATAGGCCCGAAATCATGCGTAAAGACTGAAACACTAATGTGCAACTCTTCTACTAACTCTCACACACGTGGAACACCACCAGGAGCTTTTCTCTTTCGCTGTTTGCTACATGTGGGATCTATGCAAACACGGGTGGGAGGCATGAAATGGTAGAAGGCTAAAATGTATGTTTGTTAATTCAGGTTCTTGATGTTCAGAGATTACTGACCTATTCCGAGAGGGGTGCCAAAGTCAAGAAACATTTGAAGGTATCGTCGTCCGAAGTCCTGCCTAGAATTGGCTGAAACATCCTCCAAATCCCAAGCAATCGGGGCTAATGCTTCCCAGACCATCTTTGCATCTTCATGCTCAAGACTAAGACAGGCCTCCAAGAAATTGAGGATCTCTAATGGAAGCTTCTCTAGCGGCAAACAAAGTTCTGCTGTGTCAGGGTGTTCGGATAGATGCAGTGTGGGTTTTAGAAGCTGGATGAGCTCAATAAATTTGAAGCAGCCATCAATGTCAAGAAATGATTCAATCTCTGGATGGGTAGACAAGGCCGAGACTAGAGAGGCAATGCTAATACGAGCAGGCATAACTCAGAGGAAAGGAATGGTGTATTTTCATGATAGCCCGCAAACTGTACTTATGAGACATGTGAATCTTATTGTTTATGCACTGTACTACACTGTAACCATACAAGTTGTCCAGTGGCACAGAAGACAAAGGAGCATTAACATGACGTTGGGATGTTAGTGGAGTGGCGCAGTAGCAACTGCATGAGGTATTGTTGGCGGGGTGGCCTGGACCTGTTCAATTGTCATTGTGGCGTGATCTTACATTGGCGCGTCGGGATGTTGGCGGCGGGCCATGGCAGGCAGGTGGTGCCATGGTGGTGGCAGTGAGTGACTGGTGCGTCGGGATGTTGGTGGGGTGGGCCGTGGCAGGCGGCGGGAGTGGCCAGGGTTGCCGTCACGCTGGTGTAACTCACACGACACGAGATTCCGCCAAAGATTCCGCCGGTGCACCGGCGGACAGTCCGCGCGAGTTTCTCCCAGTGGATCATATGCCCTCTGGAATTTAATGATTGTAGGTCAGGCTAATATCATATCTTGAAGGCTTGGGAAGAATTGCAAGGCCTCTTGAGAACAACCGGCAGAACTCCGACGCAGCGCCGAACTAAACTTAACACAGCGCCATAAGCAAATCAAGGCTGCCATCAACTACCAATCAACCACTCTTTCGCTCACAATCAACTGACTGGCCCTCTTATATTCTGTGGAATCATTCAGAGGTTTTTCTCGTCGAAATTTTTCCCTCTAATATACACTTAATATGGACCCGTAGGCATTGGACTGAGGCTTTTGGCCGGAATTCTTGTTTTTCATCCCTATGAATGCTTTCACCCATTTATGAACTTGAAATCGTGCAAGCATCTGTAGATGTGAACTTTTCCCGGCGTCGGCCAAGCTCTTATATAACTCGTATTACTCCTACGGGCCTCCCAGGCTATTATCGACTTCCTACGCTCTATTAACACTGACATCGTGGTGCCAAGTTAGGCAAAGAAGCACGCAAAGCACCCACCATCGCTCCATAAATAATCCCTGTGATCTCTTCTGACATCTTAAATAGCCCCACGCTGTACGATACGTGAACAAGAATGCAACCCACCCACTCCTCTCTCAAGGACATTCGCAGCATGCTCTTCGAGCATCCATACACCATGCCCTTCGTGGCGCTGGGTCTGACAGTCGCGTATCTATTTGCATGGTACAGATACATGCGCTCTTCCTCTTATCAGGTAAGGATATACCTTTCTATTCTTCTGTTTGCTAAGTAAAATATTGTACGATATTCAGTTGCGCCACATACCTACCATAGGCTCTTCCGGAATTATTTCTTCTTATTTCGACTCGTACCGGTTTTTCCGGGAAGGACGGAAAATGATACAGGAGGGATACGAGAAGGTATATACCTTATATTTATCCCCCAGCTGAAGCATTTGAGGGATCTCAAACGTTTCAAAGCACTATGGTACTCCTTTCAAAATCCCCACAATGGGGCGATACACCGTCGTAGTCAGTGGGCCGCGGATGATAGAGGACATTCGTCGAGCAAGCGATGATGAGCTATCTTTCCGGGATGCTGTTGCCGAGGTAGCGCCGTTCGTCTGACATCCATGTACGACCTGGTGCTGACTGCTGCGCGTGCAGCTCATCCAAACCGACTACATGCTCGGGAAGACAATCCGCCTTGAGTCTTTCCATATCGCGGTCGTTCGGACACCTTTGACCAGGAACCTTGGATATCGTTTCCCGGACATTAAAGACGAAATTATAACAGCCTTTACAGCACTGATACCGCCTACAACAGGTACTGAGCCATTTGTTTTAGATTCAGCATTGTACTGATTCCTTGTTTTGGTGTAGAATGGAATACTGTTCCCGCTTTGAAAACCGTGATGAATATAGTTTGCAGAACGAGCAACCGTCTGTTCGTCGGACTTCCTTTATGTGAGTTTCCAAATCATAGCCTAGGTTATATTCTAACAAAGTATATATGGCTCTAGGCAGAGACCCGGATTACAGACAGCTTCAGGAACAATTTACACTTGATGTTATCCGAGGCGCACGAACTATCAACAGGTTTCCGCAAATCTTTAGACCGTGGGTGGATGGCGCCCTATTCATTTCACTCCTTTGACATTAATGGAATTTACTAGTATCGTCGGGAGATTCCTAACCAAAGTACCCGGAAACATCAAACGAGTCATTAGGCACGTCGGGCCTATCATCGAAGAGCGTCTCGCAAAAAGGAAGGAGGGAGGTGCAGCAGAGTTGGACTCAGACGACGAAGCAGTGAGTTGGCAGTGTTTTTTTTGGCTCCAGATGATATGTGTTTGATATGTGTTACCCAATCCAATCGCCCCTTCGACAGAACGACCTGATCTCCTGGCTTATCAATGAAGCCCCAGAATCGCAACTAACCGTCGAAGCCCTCGCACTCCGCATTCTTTCCATCAACTTCGCCGCTATCCACACCACCTCGATGGTAAGTCTGATCGCAAATATTCGCTGAAACAAACCTCGAAAAGAGCTTTGAATTTGAATGAATACTCTTCATGACAGGCGCTCACGAACGCGTTGTACGACTTGGCTGTCCACCCGGAATATGTCAAGCCGATGCGTGAGGAAGTCGAAGCAGTGATCGCTGCCGAGGGATGGACCAAGACTGCCATGGGGAAAATGCGCAAGGTGGATAGCTTTATCAAGGAGTCCCAGCGGCTGGCTGTCGGAGGATGTAAGTCTTCATACTTCCATGCACGGACTCGGATCAGCCAATTTGATTTGACCGTCATTATGTAGTGAGCATGAATCGCAAGGCGTTGAAAGACTTCAAGTTCTCCAATGGAGTAACTGTACCAGCGGGTACTCATATAGCGGTGGCCTCTTACGAGACTCACGTTGACGGGGTAAGAAATGTTATTTATATATTCAATGCCTGCAATCTTGAACCATGTTACGCTCGTAGAACCTGTACTCAGATCCAGATAAATTCGAAGGCTTTAGATTCGCAGACAAACGCGAAGAAGAGGGTGAAGGCCTCAAGCACCAAATGGTCGCGCTGAGCCATGAATATGTCGTTTTCGGCACTGGTCGACATGCATGGTAAAGCGCATCTCTAAACATTTACCACCTTGCACTTGCTAATATGCATTTTGTTCAGTCCGGGACGATTCTTTGCCGTCAACGAGCTCAAGGCGATGCTCTCGCATATATTGTTGACTTACGATGTTAAGATCCCCAATGACGGCCCTCGGCCCCCGAGCATTTGGTTCCAGGCCGCTTGTTCTCCGAACCCCACCGCGAAGGTGATGTTCAGAAAGCGTGTATAACGGGTCCATCAAACGCAAAATACTTCTAGATGTGTGGTAACTTTTGGTCCCACGTACCTATTGCATACATAACATTTTGAGTTTAATTTTTTTGTGTTTCTCGCCGACTTGAGTCTTGAAGTATATTATTATGAGTTGGGCGGACAATTTAGTCGCGTGATCAGCCTGATGTTGATGATATCACCGCTTTCGAACGAGTCTCCTTCAAGTTCAAGTCTCCTTCGTCAATCCTAGCCTATCACAATCCCTCATCACAATATATAACACCAGAACCCGCAAGTGTGCGACATATAATGGCCGAAGACGAAACATTAGGTCGCTGGATCCCTCTGGAAAGCAACCCAGAAGTAAGGCATTCACAGTACACGTCCATCGAATCTGCTCAGCATCTAACCAACGAATCCCATAGCTATTCAACTCCGTGAGCATCTAGTTATAAGCCTCTGGAGGTCCAGAACCAAAGCTCAACTCATCCGATTGAAGTGGTCTGAGAAAGCAGGGCTGATTACATCCCAAGCCCGCTTCGTGGACGTCTACGGATTCGACGACGAGGTACTTTGTTTCGCCATCTTTTCATGCATGCACTCACAACCTGTCTTCAGCTTCTTTCGCTGGTTCCGAAGCCAGTAAAGGCTGTTATCCTCCTCTTCCCGATCGATGCCCAGTACGAGACCAAGAGGCTCGAAGAAGATGAGCGCATCGCTAAAGAAGGACAGCCCAAACTGGAGGACACCATCTTCTTCGTGAAGCAGACTGTAAGCACCCCAGCGTGATCTCATCTTCTAACGCTCATGAAATCCAACACAGATTGGAAATGCGTGTGGCACAATCGGCCTCATCCACGCCCTCGCCAATGTAAGCCTTGCCATAGACCAGGAGATCTTGACTCACACAACGGATAGTCGGGCGTGGCGTTCACTCCAACCAGTCCCCTCCAAAATTTCATCATCGAATGCGAAGGCAAGTACACCCTCCTCACCACTCCTCCCAACTACGTAACCAACACCCACTCAAGACAAAACCCCTCTTGAACGCGCCCAAGCCCTCGCCACCACGCCCCACTTCGCCAGCATCCACGCGCAAACCGCAGCCGCAGGCCAGACCCAGCAAAACCTCGACACCAACCTCCACTTCACCTGCTTCGTCGAAGCGCCCGACGCCGATATCCGACAAGAGGCGCAGGGAAAAGAGCCTGACCCGGTTGCGGTGAACGACAAGACGTTGACCGGCATGCGCCTTATCGAGCTCGATGGACGCAGGAACGGGCCCATCGATCGCGGGGAGTGCGCAGACCTTCTATCCGTGAGTGCACGTTCTTCTCGTCCCCGTTTACACGCACTCAGCATGCCCGCGTACACAGGACGCCGCGAAGTTCATAAAAGAACGATACGTGTCAACGTCTACCAGCTTGAACTTCAGCTTGATGGCGCTGACTGCAGGTCAAGATCTATTCGACGATTAATCCTTCCCTAAAAATATCGGAAAAGGAAACTGTATTTCTACCAATAGCGATAGATGTAGCAACGTTTATGAAAGTTTATGAAATATATCATCAATGGACACTGCTGGAGGCAATGGCTGTTTCTTTTGGAAACAGCCTATTGTGAACATGGAGTTGATCATTGTTCCATGTGAAAACAGCCTGGAAACAGTATATTTTGAACATGTTCCATAGGCTGTTCCATGGAACCTGTTCACAATACTTAGGCGGTTTCTAAAAGAAACAGTCATTGCCTCCCGCAGTGGCACACATTATACGGTTCTAGCACTCTGGACACCTCCAGGAACCGACACCATGCCACTCTCTACCGCAATCCCTAACTCTTTAAGTGCATCCCGGCCGCGATCCGCCCAGAACCGTAGAACCGCAGGATCTTCATACCACAAGCCCACCGAAGGGGCAGTAACAGCAGCACCTGCGCCCTGCTTCGCGGGAACGGGCGACGAAAGCGGGACTCCCGTCGACGCCTGCTCGTCCATGCTGGCCTCCGTCATCTGCGACGTCGGCGGCGGCGTCGGCAGCGGGCTCGAAGGCGGCTCCTCCTCCGCGGCGTCGGCGAGCCTCGCTTTCTTCGCAGGGCTCGCACCCAGCGCCGGCGACGGGCTCCTACTCGGCGCCCCGTGCTTCCTGCTCGTCGCGGGCTCCTGCGCTGGACCGTCCGCGTGCGCGAGGGCGGTGTGCAGCAGCCCCCCGCTGCGCAGCCACCCCGCGACATTCCCTTCGTGCTTGACGTGGTCGAGGACGCCGACGACTGCGAGCAGCGTCTCGTCGTACCGTATCTCCGGCTCCGCGTTGGCATCCACCACCTGTGCCGCCTCCTCTGCCTCCGCGGTGTCCTCTTCCGCCTTCGCGGGCTGGACAGCCGCAGGCGCCGCACCGTGCAGCTGCCCGCGCAGCGACATGAACGCCTCCCTTTCCTTCTCCTCCCGCGCGAGCCGCGCGTGCTCCTTCTTCGCCAGGCGCTTCGCCTTCCGCTTCTGGTTCGGCACGAACGCGCTGGGGTCCCCCGGCGGCGGCGGCGGCGGTGTGGGCTCGCCCGCCTCGTCTGGGGCCACCATCTGCCCGTCGATCATCACCACCTCGCGGAGCACGCGGTGCACGACCTCCTCGCGCCCGCCGACGAGCGCGCCGTCGACCATGACGACTTCGCGCGTGACCTTGTGCACGCCGTCGTCGTCTGTGCTGGTGGGCGGCTGCGCTGGGGGTGCGGGGCTCGGCTCTGGTTGTTGGCTCACTGCTGCGTGCGGTGGCGCGGGTTGGGACAGGGCGCGCGCCTCGCGCTCCGCGACGAGCAGGTCGAGATTCCGCATGCCCTGCACGTAGTCCCGGATGCAGAGGTGGTTCCACGGCTGCAATGCTGCCTTTGCGGGAGAGTCGTCGATGAGGAGGGTGCTTGAGGCGGAGTGGAATGAGGGTTGTTGAGTGGCGGCGGTGGTCGAGTCGGTGAAAGGCAGTTCTGCCCATGGTTTCTCCAGATTCTTCAAAGTCAGCGACTTCTTGTCTGAGTAGTATTAATATAACACGACCATAACGCAAGGTGAAAAATACACACGATAATCATCGGCGGTAAGCCCAAGGGTGTCTCTCGCCCAAACAGCCTTCAGCTCTGATACGCGGTTCCCAAAACAATGTTCGACCATATCCGCCACACTGTGCGGCTGCGCCGAACTCCACACCATCGTGTCGAGCCATTTCTTCGTCTGCTCATGGAGGACGTACGCAGCGAACGACGCGAGGTACGGTCTGCGATGGACAGTGCGCAGCGGCCGCTGCTGCGTGGGGTCCGCATACGGGTCAGATGACGACGGTGCACCCCGCCCACGCGGCGGTGGCACTCGCCGCGAATGCGCGCTCCGCAGCACAAGCGATCCGTTCAGATCCAGCACGATGAGCTTCCGCGCTTGCGATGGTTCTGCGATGCGGGGCGATGGCTTCAGGGACACTGCAATATACTCCTTCGTCGGCTCCGTGCGCTTCGGCGGCGGCGGCGGTGAAGGGGGCCGGATGATGGGTGCGGATTGGAAGAGCACAGGTTTGATAGGCGCCCGTGCCTGGGAAGCGAATCCGCGGGCATGGGCGGTCGGGGGCGACACGGATCTAGGGCGGTAGGATGAATGGTTAGCTGGCGGCGGGTACTCCATCGCTGGTGCTGGTGCTGGCGGTCGTCGGTAGTCGCTGTACGCTGCGTAGTCGCGTCGTGTGTCGTGGTACGCTGCGTCGGGCATGGGGCGGTAATCCGAATATCCACCATTGCTGGGTGGATAGTCCCTGTAGCTCGATGGATATCTGTCGTAGCCGCTCGGGGCTTGGCTGGGATAGGTGCTGTATTGTGAGTAGTGCGAGTCTGGCTGCGAATATGGATACGGATGGGCATAATGCTGCCTCCCATAATCGTGCCACTCGTCGTTACGGGGCCCAGAGTAGCTTGAGCTGTCCTCGCGATACCCATGGTAGTCCTCGTATACAGGCGACCTCCTCCGCTCCTCCTCTCTTCCCCACGATTCGTAGTCCATTCGCTCCTGCTCGTAAGCCCATGGTGCGCTGTGGGTGTAGTCCTGGACCGGGTAGGTCGGCGTTGTACTACGGTAAGACTGCCCTTCCGGCCTATACGGGTAGTCCTGGGGGTAATATTCGTCTCGATGGCCCCCTGCTGACGACGAACGGTAGCTGGAGCTACTGGGCGCTTCGCCACCACGATTTCGATTTGGAAAGCTGTGTTGCGGTTTTCTTCGGCCTTGACCGTGGCTCATGGCGGCCACAGTATACGAAGGCCTCCGTAAGCAGTACAGAGACGATATGAGAGACCGAATCGTGGATAGTCGCCGTTGTGGTTTGAGTTGACGTTTTGCGGATATTTTTTGGATGGTTGGTTCCGGCTAAACGGGCCGAACAATTCAAGCACGTGGCACGGGACTGATAATAATCCTGTTGGAGAATCGAGAACCAAGTAAAGGAATTGTAAAGAAACTCTATAAGTGTTAGAATTCGTCGAGTGCGGGTGCGAGTACAGGAATGTCGTGGTAATTGAGTATTAAAGTAAGGAGCAATACACAAAAACTGTCCCTACGATCTACGAACAGATCACGTGATACGATAAGATAAAACGAAACTCCGCTGAGCTCGTTGTTATTTCCAACAATAAGTTCTGCTAAGATCCCATACAATGGTCGCAAATGCAGGGTAAGAGAGGCTGTATCACACTGTTATAAAACACCATAAATTTCTTGGAACACTTCTGACGTTCGCAAGGCAGTTCCATAATAGAATTCATTAGAATGCAAAATAAATCATTACAAGGGTTTGCTGAGTTGGAATCCTACGCGAGGAATTTGAGAGTTACAAGTCCTTGGAAAGCTTTCGAAAGCTTTGTACATAAATTACATTGTTTCTCTATCTTGTAGCCGTATAATCCCATGCAACACTGTAAAATTGGATGAAATGTGTGGAATATTTGGTCCATAATTTCCATCATCTTGCACTGCGCCGTACTCAGAAGAGAGAAAATATCGTCCTCAGCCGTTTGCGCTGTGTCTTCGAAAAAGTTGTCCAGGCGGAAAGGTAACATGCACGACGACGACCGTATTCTCAGCCAATTTTTTCGCCAAAAGCCACCTCGTCCTTGCCTCTACCAGGAACCTCGCGCTGCTGGAAGCTTCACTACTACCCGGACACGTTCATGACTGATCTCAACAAGCAACCACCAGACGACGATTACGAAGTGACATGTGTCGTATCGTGGTATGATATTTGTATGATATAGCTTTCCTCGAAACATGGAAGCTAAACGACGACGAGGTGAGTGAAAAGAAATGACTCAAAGGCGAGATCATGAGCATCCTGCTTATCATCTTCATGTATATATGGACGACATGGTATAAAATGGGACCTAGATAGTTTATAAAATACAGCCAGTTTTGTGGTAATTACAAATGGGTATCGCTGCTGAAGATAGCAAAAATCAAAGCAAGGTTCACAATGCAATATAAATGTTCGATTACCAACTTCGTGCCGAAATCCTCCAGCCAAAGAGCAGTTCGGAAAAGCAACTACTGAGGAGATGATGAGCGACTCGAATGTTCAGAAGAGCGACTCGAATGTTCAGAAGAGTGATTCGAATGTTCAGAAGAGTGACTCGAATGTTCAGAAGAGCGACTCGAAGGTGACGATGGTTGTCCAGAATGCAGCGATGATTGACTCGACTGTTTCGATGATTCATCCACCGTTGAACGCTTCTTCGTTACCCTTGAATCTAATTCTCTTTGGCCTTCTGTCGCTTTCCGCTTATTAGAATTTGACACCGTTACTTGAACGCACGATGCGTCTGTCGGCCATTCGCCCATGGCAAGATATTTCCTGATAGTATCGACGAGCCAACCCTTCATTTCAAGTTTGTCCATCCTTTGTTGATAGCCATATGCAACACTGTCGTTGATAGCTTCTTGGGCTTCCTGCTTCTCTTCCTTCGAGTTTGCGTCTTCAAATTTTTTTACTACCTGCTTGAAACGCGCCATCTGCTCGGCAGTAAGTTCTGCTTCATAGCGAACATGGAAGACTGGGGCAAGTTCCGCCATCAGACTATCCAGCTCGGGGCGTTCAGTGAATACTATGCCCTTTTTTTTGTAATTCGATAATAGAATTTCCTTTTCGGAGCCTCCTATTTTTCTTCCGCCTCCGCCGTCCCGAGCTTCGTCGAAGGCGTGTAGAATCACTTGCGGGGTATATCGCGTTCCTGGAACGGCTTTGGTCTTAGTATACCGCAAGGCAGTCCAAAGCAAGACATAAAAGGCCGATTCACGGTCGTCATGGTGGCTGTGGCGTATAGACGAATCATCCAGTAACTTGACGGACATGAATTGCCACGTTCCCTACGCATTGTCTAAGAAATCAGATTTATATGACAAGAGGTTCAGGCGCACCGTTCGATTTGGCCTGCGAGCAACGGGTTTGTCGTTATCGTCGTCCAATTTGATGCAAAGGTCCCAGTCAATCAACAGGCCTTTATTGTCATCCATCAGAAGGATATTCCCAACGCTGATATCGCGATGAAGGACTTTGCAATCGAAGAAGGCGGCATCGTGTGCTGTTGAGACAGTTTCAAAACCTTGTCAAGATAGAATAGAATAAAACTTGCCTTCCATAGCGTCGGCGATCGCGCTGACAAGTTGACGAGAGGAATGGAATTCGGTGAGGTTCCGACCTACGACATCCAAGGTCATTCGATAGTGGCGCAAACATATTTGCCTCGAGGTCCGAAAAAGCCAAGTCAAACGGGGCCTTTGGTTTCTCCACTCCTGCGTCTGAGTCTCCTGGTTCCTCACATCATTCCCCATTCCGAACGGCGCGATATGCGGGACATTCTTGGCCTGTAGAATGCGATAGATTTCGCCTTCCTTCTCCATGCGATCAACGTTGGCCCTCCAGTAATCCTTAAGGAAGACGAGTCGTTTTTCGGTCAAGTCGAAAGCCAACATGGCCCGAGTAGCGCGCGAAAAGGGAGAACGAGTTTCGTAAAAAGGAGGATATGAAATTAGGAACGGCTTCTCCTTCTCCGGCGAAGGATCGTCTCGGTCTGGAACCATCAATCTACGGAACTCTCGGTGATGTTTGTTGGCTTTCTGCATGTGCTCCATTAAGTTCGATGGCAACACAGCCAACTCCCTCTCCGGTGCAGGCCCTTCAGAGGCGGTGGGATCGTACCCCTGTTGCTCACGGGTAAGGCGTGAATAGCGATAGAAGAATCCAACAAGAAGATGCGGTTTTTTGAGATAGTCAAATTTAGCTGTGACGAGGGCGCCACTACGGTCCCAGAGAATGAAGCGAGCAAACTGGCCGCACACGGAAACGGAGAATACGTGGGTACGAAACTGAGTACCAGAGATAGCAGCCGAGTACTTAGAGATCTGGCCTCGGTTGTGCTTCACCTCCTCCTCGCGCTCGAAACAAACATCGGCAGGTGAACTCGACGGCTCCGAATGATCTTCGAAAGGATCATCAGTGGCCGACGCCTTGAATTCGATGAAACTTGACATCGCCGGAAAGTATGTGATGTTCCCGTACGTTTGGACATTGTCAGGATATAGAGCTACGTCAGGCGCGAGATGGTCGCGATGAGCGTCTCCACGTGCATGTGTGTCGACGAGAACCATGCCCTCGAGGTGGGGATTTATGGCATTGATCTGCAAGAAAGTTGAACAAACTCAGCACGAAAGCACGGTTGAATTTGTTGAAAACACTTACGAATGGAATGTACATCTTCGATTCTACCATAGAAGGGCTGGTAGGCTTAGAAGGGATCTTAGCAATAGCTCCTTTTTTGCGGAGATCTCGTTTTGACGGCGCTGGGCCGTGAGCGCTGTTCAACGGAAGGTATCTGTCGAGGAAATCGGCCGGCGGCATAATGCCCAAGAAGTGCCCCTTCGTTTCATGGGCAAGATCGACATTCCGTTTAGGCTTGCCCTCCAGTCCAGATGCATAGGTCTCGGAGTTGGTTGCCTTTTGCTTGACGGGAGTGCCTTTCATCGGCGCCTGAGGCAGAGGTTTGGCGCCTGAGGCAGACCCCGGCGGTGGAGTCCGAGGCAATGGAATAGCATCAACGGAACCCGTTTGAGCCTGGAGTTGGATATCGGGGACGTTGGGTTCGGAGGCCATGAAGATTGGAGTACAAGGAACGAGTTGAAGGTACGAAGTACGCGTTATATAGAATTGTGACATATTACACGTGACTAGTTAACTCCGGATTGCCATCAGGTTGCGCATTTGATTCAACACTGCGCTTGACATTGCGCAAGCGCTTTCGAAGGGTTTTGGCAACGGTTTTCTGATAAGTATCTTCAAGCATCAAACCAAATTTAAACAAAGAGTACCTTCCAATTTAGCCGCGGTAAATATCGGACAGTCCTCCGGACTCCTTGTTCCAACTTCCTTGTTCCAACTTCCTTGTTCAAACTTCAAACTGTTGAACACACAAAATGAGGTAGCCCACGCTTTCACATGTGTTTAACGAGGCTAGACAAGAGCTTTCCCAAGTTATATAAAGTAAATGGACTATATTATAGACGAGGAATAAAGGTCGTTTCATCAATGCTCTCCAACGCTGAAACTGCAGAGAACGCATCCCAATGGAGGTTAAATTTTATACAAGGTCGACTGTCGATAGCAGAGGATGCCTTATCAAATGCGGCGCAACTTCTACATAAAAGAAGACCCCATGTGAAGCCCATATATAGTCCGGGTATGAATCAGGATTACACGAAGTGCAAATCATGGGTACATACTACATTTGACAGGTCACCTACTTCGGAATCGCTGTTGCGTACATGCGGTGTTCGACGCGAAGCGTCTGCGTCGTGGAGCCTCATAATAATACAACCTATCTATCAGACAGGAACTCGGATCATGGAGGCATTGTCTACCTATGGACAAGCCTGGTACAAGCGCATATTTTGTACATCTACTTTTATGTCTCCCTTTGTCTCCTTGTATCTACAAACTATCCGATGTTCGCCAAGTAAGCGTAAAATTTAACCGAAAAAGCGAACTTCGACAGAACCGTGTGGCACGTTTGGCGTCTGCTGGAAGCAAATATCAGCCCACAAGTACTAATCTTTTAAGGTAAACCATGATAACTCACTCGAATACCAACAATCATCTGATCATCGATCAGAATTCGATCCCAATCCACTACCTCTTCAGACACTCGACAATAATATGGCAAGGTACTAATCACTGGGTGCAAAAAGACTTTGCTAATCAAATATGTCGGTGCTTCCATCACGACGGTGGAATTGGGAAGTAGAAAATCTACCAGCTCCCAGCGCGTCCTGAGCACCTCGCCATACACCGGATGGCTCACTGTTTCGCTGAACAGGCGGGGGAGGTTGCGGGCATTGCGCTGGGTTACGATATGTGCATTCGCACGTCGGGCGATGTTGCGATTCGTCCGGCAGAAATCGATGACCATATAGAGAGAGCCGTGGAGGGGATTATATTTGGGAGGCAGGCGCGGCGCTAAGCGTACACATCTCTCCCCCCATGCCTTTGTCAAGTGGGCTCGCCCCATACCGGGTCGCCCCATACCGTAGTTAGCAAACCAGCGCGTGATGCTAGGGCCCCAGTTCTCCCAGGAGACGGGATGGGGAGTGGGGGGCATGTTCCAAAAGAGGTCGCCTGAGCTTGCCTCGAATTGAAGATGTGCCGTCTCTAAATTCATCCGGAAGCTACTCGTTAGCGGCAATAGCAAATCTTGTATCGGCCGGCTGTGATGGTCAGCCCGATGTGGTGGCGAAGAGTGAGAATGCGGGTGGTTCGTTGGCGAGGGTTGTTTCTCGTATTCCGCTACTATTTTCAAAAGCTCGCTGCGATGAACGACAAACGTAATTTCCTCCATGAGCTGAGATCGCGCGTTTTGAGGAGTTTGCGCTGTCTCCACTCGCACAGTGAATAGACAAAGGGATTCTTCGGCGCGCTTAAAATGACCTCGTTCCGGATGAAGGGTGTGTCGATGTGACTCCCCAGGTCTCTGAGAGGATCGGCGGTACATCTCTGCATACGAGCTCGCACTGAAAGGGTTGGGGTTTGCAGTGCAAACGATTGACCGATAAGCAAACATCGCCTGCAGGATTGGCAGATCCAGTGAAACCAGCGGTGCTATTGGCTCGAATTTGGGCTGCCATGGGATGCGGAAGATATCGAGGCCGCCTTCTTGAGTATTCGGGAGAAGAATGAAGTTCTCGTCAAGAAAGACGACGCTTAAATATGTTCTCCCTGGCGCTCTAAAGGCCTAATTTGCATTTATTAATTATATTCGACGGATTCGGATTATGATGGTGATAAATTAGTGAATGAACGCACCATCACGAGCACCCGTGAAATAAAGTCATACACAAAAATGTGATCCCGCCCGGTATCTTCATCATCTTCAGGAGTACCTACAATAATGGCGATGTGCTTTCCCACCATCTCAAGCGATATGGAAGGCTGCTGTATTGGACAGTCCATGACATAGATACGGTGGCTCCTATCTTCCCTTGACTGAGCCGTAGGACGCTCATACTGATGCAAGTAGATAGAGATCTTGAACGTAGTCGCATAGCCTTCGTCTCCCACCCATTCACTACGTCAAAATTTGTCATTTATATCAGAATATTTAGATGTTCAGCAAAAGAACGCACCTGTGAACTTCGGCAAGTAAACCATGTTCATACAAAGAAGCAGTATATGCCAGCCACATAGAGGAATAAGACGCATGGGGTTCCCAAGCTCGCTGATAGGAATAATTGAGTGGTCGGCTAGGGTCCGAATCACTCGAGGTCGTGAGTTGGACCAGGTGCACCAAATCATAGTCATCCGTGCGAAGTGTAGCTCCATAGAGCATGCCCCCGTTGAGGGAAACATCTGTACCAGCGCCAACAGGCAACGTCATCGTGAGCCCGTAATCGAGAACAGGATTCAACCAGATCCAAGCCCGCTGACTGTCTAACAGCGACTTCAATTTTACGTCGATAGATCGCGTCGAAAATTTGTTATCTTCAGCTCCGACCCGCATCAATGCAAGCTTGTACTTGAGACGAATGGATCTGCGGATGAGGGTGAAGATGAGTTTGTTGAGGAGCATACATTTGGCTAAATCGCGAGGAGGTAGCTCGTAGAGGATCTTGTCGATCAGTCGGGGCGACAAGGAAAGGAGCACTGGCATCTTGTTTGTTGTCTGATCGATGTCCTCGCTGACTTTTATAAGGACGACTCGTTGGCTGCGCGTGCTATCAGATCCCGGGCAGTAAGCCGGCCAATAAGACCACGGACGAATTTACTTACTTTTTGTCTCCCGTGAGATCTCAAATCATTTTTTGAACAGAATTTCGTCGACTTTTTATCAGGATATGTGACCACTGAAGTACTGACATTTGATAGATCTGTTACATCTTTGAGTATCGATCGAAGTTAGAGGCGGATTCCCATTGTTCTAACGCCCTAAGTCAATAAAGACAATGAGATCGGTTAAAGAAGAGAACAATAGCAAACGGACTTAGCATGACTAGCAACCGAGGCAAGTTTGTGATACACACAAGCCTATTAGAGAGGACACATTGGAAACCTGCAGTACTTACTCTCAGTTAAGTCTCAATCATTAGATCTCGCCCCCCGAACGGTGCTCAGTGAAGGTACATATGCTAGACGAAGTAAATACCCATCGCAGCCTGCAGGTGCCTTATTTCCCATCTTAGCCGGAAGAAATCGAAATCTCAGCGGTGGAGCCCTCGTCCTTGAAGCATTGCTTTTGAACAGTAATCTTGACATTGTGGGTGTCAGATGATACATTGCGAAAAGCTGGAGGCTAGCGGGCTGCGGTTGTTGTGTATGTAGTGTGGAGCAAAGCGCTCACATTCCACAAATCATTTTCAAGTATGTAACCCGACGTGACCCGAACTTTCTGACCGTAACGTCACTCAACTGAACGTTCAATGCAACGTTGAACTTCATCACTTTCAAAGCCTCTGTTAGATTCAAGCTGGATTACTTAGTCGCTTGGTCTTCCAATGGCGCATACTCCTGTTCTGCACAATTGATGCGGACTTCCATTCTGAACTATCGGGATACCGGCCACCTTTGGCGTCACATTCTTCCGTTTCCGGCAATTTTTTTGCTCCGTCAGGCGAGCGTGACAAGGCACCTTCGACTCTCTTCAACTTGTCCTGGGCGATGGCCTCCGAACTCGAGCCGTTCGAGATCCGAATCCAAACAGAAATGGGTCTCCCTGCTGCTATTCCCCCCAGTTGCTTTTATCAGCCATTTCCGAAGCCAACTGAGAACAAAACTCGGAATATTCTTCATTACGAAACCCATTGTCCCTTTTCGCGAGCCACGCGCATCATATTAGCTGTCGACCTGAATAAAGGAGAGCTCCCGTTTCTTAAAGACTACTGCAGATGCAACGTCGACGGTGTGGAGGAAGGCAAGACCTACCCCTTAATGCAAGGGGAGAATGCCCCACGTATCTATCGAATGACACTGGATGTCGTTGGTCGGAGCCTCACCGATTTTCAGTCCTCTTATCAATTCATCAGCGCGATCGCTGACGCTATGGAAGGTAAATTTTATACTACTCTATCTTGACAAGCTTCCGAAACTCTGTCGAAAGCGTACGACGTTGCCTTTTTTGATTGCGGAGTTCTTCATCACGATATCAGCGTTGGGAGTATCGTTCTGACGGATGACCGTGGTCTGTTGGTTGACTGGGACCTTCGCACAAAATTGGACCATGTCACCACGAAAAAATCACCCGTTGCTCGCAGGCCTACTCGAATGGTGAGCCTGAACCTCTTGTCATATAAATTTACTTCCTTAAACAATGCGCAGGGAACGTGGCAATTCATGTCCGTCATGTTACTCGATCCGAAAAAAACGACTATACGCCACAACCACCATGACGACCTTGAATCAGCCTTTTACGTCTTGCTTTGGACTAGCTTGCGGTATACTAAGACCGAAGCCGCTCCAAAAACACGATATACCCCGCAAGACACTCTGGGCGCATTCGACGAACTTTGGGTTGGCTCATATGGAAGGAAAGTAGGAGGTTCCAGAAAGAGATTACTGTTAATGCCATATAAAGACGAGGGCATAGTATTCACTGAACGCCCCGAGCTGAATAGCCTGATGGCAGAGCTTGCCGCAGTCCTCAGCGTTCGCTATGGAAATGTGCCTACAGCCGCTGAGATTGCGAATCTAGAGAATGCCCTAGTAGAAATGGAAGCCCTTCCAGCAACCCTCATCGAAGCCACGCGAAAAACTGTTCTTGCAAGCAGTGTTTACAACTATCAGCAAACGATGAAAAAACTCGACAAGAGGGGTTGGCTCACCGAGACCATCAGGAAATATGTCGACATGGGCCAATGGCCGACAGATGCATCGTGCGTTCAAGTAACCGTGAAAATTAATGTTAATGTCATATGAATATGAGGGCATAGTATTCACCGAACGCCCGGAGCTGGATAGTCTAATGGCGGAACTTGCCCCAGTCTTCAATGTTCGCTATGAACCAGAATTTACTGCCAAGCAGATGGCGCGTTTGAAGAAGTACCTAACAAAACTGGAAGTCGCAAATTCGGAGGACGAGAAGCAGGATGCCCAAGAAGGTCTCGACGACAGCATTGCGTATCGCTATCAACAAAGGAAGGACAAACTTGGAATGAAGGGTTGGCTCGCCAATACTATCAGGAAATATCTTGACATGAGCAATTGAAGCGGAAAGCGGAAAAGGACCAAGAAGATTTAGATTCGAGGGTAACGAAGAAACATTCATCGCTACGTCCGAGTTCATCGAAACGCTCGAGTCCATGAGGAGCCCTGTGCATCGTAAAGTGCAGAAATAAAAGTCATCTGGGCTCTGAGGAGCCTCCCCGTGTATCATGACGTCCTTGGTGTGATCACGAACGGCAGCTCCATCCTCTGTGACCCAAGAATTTATCAGTTATTTCTTCATCCGCTCGACACCCTCCGCACCAATTGAACTTATCCACGACCGTGACCAAGTAGTATTTTTTCCAAAATTTCATGCTCGAGAGCTCTATCAACATCTCTCCAAACGTCTTTTAGAACGTATTTCTCGTCTTCGGCATCTGCAACTCCAAAGACCCTAGTGTCGTTTCCAAGGACGTTATCAACAATGAAGTCGAGGTCTTGTATACGGTCACCAACGCGAATATCGTGACTTCATTTGGCTTTTTGCCTCTTCATCAAAAGATGCGGTGACCCCCAATAGTGGGCTCACAGCCCATGTCCGTTTCGTTGGCAAAAGCTAAACGGAAAAAGGCGCGAGTGAGCTTTTCCGGCTCCTGAAAAACTCTATCGACATTCCAAGAACGTCGTCCCAGGTCTAACGCTATCGTTTGTTGAAGACTGAAAACCTCTTGCACGGCATTCTATGGATTGGAGAAGTTAGTAAACAATTATGTCAGTCATTTCTTTTCGCTCACAACAATCTGCCTTTGTCGCCGCCATCGTTCAACTTCCAATCTTCTGAGAAAACGAAATCGCACCACGACACAGGTCGCTTCGTAATCGTCGAATGACGGTACTTGTTGAGGTCGGTCATGAACGCGTCCGGTGTAGCAGTAATGCTGCCAGCAGCGCGAGTTGGTTGCAAAGCAAAATTAGTACGGATTCCAGCCCTGGCATAAAAAGTAGCCCTCGCGAGAAGTCGCCCGACTGGAATCGGGTTTGATATAATGCACATAATTGAAGTTCGGCTCCAAGTGCTTGTTGCGAAATTCTTCTAGCAATGGATGCGTGAAGAACTTGATGCTAGAAGTCATCTTTCAGTATCTCTGCCGTGCAACGGGGAAAGTGAAATGGATACTCACAGCAGCACCCCACCGCGCCTCCTCCCAATACTATCCGCCGTGCGCAAATTGGTCCTCGCAAACTCAAACACAGCTTCGCAAATCTCAAGACTCGCTTGCGTATCACGGAAGTCATGCCCAGTCACATTCGCCGCCATGTCCGAGAGGATGACGTCCGCCTTGCCGAAGGGGTTCCCTGGCGCGATGAGCAGCCGCTTAATCTCGCGCGTCGTCGCCTCTGCCATGAAGTCGCCCTGGAGGGTGTGCACGCCGGGGATGCGCTGGACGGGGAGCAGGTCCACGGCGATGATCGTGCCGCGGCCGGTTTCCTCGTCCTTGCCGACGTCGTCTATGTTGAGCGGGTCGAAGTGCGCGAGGCGCTCGGGCCTGGGCCGGCCGCGCATGGGCTTCTTCGGTTTTCTTTCCACCGGTAATTCTTCATTAGAGTTCTCTATACCATTGACAGGGGCATCTCCAAGCTCCCGCTCGTCGTTGCTCTCCGTGGGGTACGCCAATATCTCAGAGGACGCCGGCCGCCACCCGAGCTTGTTAGCGACGACCTGGCTCCACCCTCCTGGCGCCGCACCGAGGTCAACGACGGCATTGACGTCCGGCGCGTCCAGGAAGTGGTCCCAGTTCTCGTTGATCTCGAGCAGCTTGAACGCCGAGCGCGCTCTGTAGGTCGCTGAGGCGCTTCTTCACGTAGGGGTCGCGCAGCTGGCGCGAGGCCCACGAGGAGGACTTGGACTTGGACTTTTGAGAGAGCGCGATGAGGGTTTGCGGGAAGGCCATTCAGAGAATAATCTGGTCCTGCGGCTTGGGCATTTGGGAAGGAGAATAGGAAGCCAGGAGTACGAAGCGCTAAAGTCGATGACAAGGAAAAAGCGGAGGCTGTTGCCAAGCAAGAACAAACTGCGGAATGGAATGTCTGTCGGCTCTTGGATTCAAACCTTGGGGTCGGTTCTGTCCTTGTACTCATCGCATCACATTATGTCCATGGCTGCTGCGCCGTCTTCCCTTTGCCCAGGCTATAAGCAGGTCGAAGCATTTGGACCAGACGAAGAGTATGAAGACGAAGAAGAGGTTTTCTACGTCACCTTGGACATGGGGAATATCGAGCCGACCCTCGTTCCGAGTTCCTCGTCTTACAGATTGATTGTAAGTTTAGGGGGATGGAAAGTCCCAAGATTTATTGCCGCTTACTTGGATATAGGGTTTAGACACGCCGACACCCTATCTTCAGCTGCAAGGGACCGTGCTAAAGGGCCGACATGATATGCTTCTTGGTACCGAATTGATTTTTACGGACGACAAAGGTATGCTTTCGTCGATGACATAATCCATTGTGTTCGATTCTTACATTACTTCTGAAAGAAAGCCCCGACTGGAATAAGCGCTCCGTTTCATACTTAGCCAGCACAGAACAACGAATCGCCTTCCAAGAAGTGACGCTCGTCCCGAAGCTCCCCTCGAACAAGGGCAAAGAGCGCGCCATGGATGTTGAAGAAGATATGCAAGTCAACTTCGAGGAAAACCCTACACCAACGGACGACCGCGCTGTCCAGATCGAACGCCTCACTGGTCTCTCAGCGCCTCCTGGGCGCGCTCCACGCGCACGCAAAAGCACATCGAAGCCCAAACCTGCTCCCCGGCCTCAACGACGGGCATCTACCAGGACACGGAATACAGAAACTCGCGAAAATTCTCCTTCTGACGATGACGATATGTATATGGATACCTAGCGCTGCCATGCTCGCCTTCCCAAATCCACGTCTCTTTTACTTGTTTAAATTATGTTTTTATTTATCTCGGCGGCCTCCTGTTACCTCCGAGCGGTCATACCCAATCTCAGTCTCTGCCATGGTTTTGAAAAGGTAATCATTGATCCTAAGAGGTCTGCGGTACAACCATATCTCAAAGTCTGTAACAACCCCCGTACCTCCTCAATACTGGGAGATGTGGATGGATCCCGCGGCCAACCGAGCGATATCATGTCCCAGGCAGCACCTGTCAACAACCTCTCCTCTGGTCTAGCTGAATATACTCCCTTTGTCAACTCCAGCCTTCCGTCCGATCCAATATTATATTATGGAATTTTCGCTGATATCACCTGGTGGAGTATCTCAGCGCGTATCTCAGCTCTGTTGATCACCAGAGGAGCCTCTTGTTCGATCTGAAGCGTACATCTAAAGCGACACTCCCAAAGGAATATGCGTCGCAAGGCTTTGTTGATATTCGGGTCTGCGCCGACCTGGTTCCGGCGCCGCCCATCTGACAGCTCCTCCCGCAGCGGGAGTGAGGAATGAATCGTTTCGAGTCTCAGCGCTCAGCCTGGACCTGGCCAGCCATTTTAGGTTATTTTCATGGAAATACAGCGGCTTTCTGCCCTCCACGTGGATTTTTCGATATACGATATTCTCATGTGTGTCCATCCTTGGTCCATTCACATACACATACACACTGATCGCTCTCCTCAAAATTATGTCGATATGTTATCATTGTCTAGCCGCTCTAATCGTAAAAGTATGTGTACTGTCGGCACTCAGCAAGGTGCAGATGTGATTTTCTGTATCAATTCCTGAAATTGCACCGGGTTCTGGCCTTGCCCTTGTGTATATTCTGCTGCTGTGAGATCTGTTCCCTTACCCACGTCGCTGCAGTAGACTTCATGGGTTCTCTAGTACATGAGGCCAGTACAATTACATACTCTATCGATTGTAGCATGCAGACATCAGCCCCCAAGACAGGTTTTAGGCCATATAGGGTAAATGCGGCGAAGAGCTTCGAGCGTATCGCATTGGGCTTCGTATATATCCACATGACTCAACCTCAATTCTCTCTTATCCTTCCATTTCCTCAATTCATTCTCTACAATGTCGAGGTCCATTGTTTCTGGCACATGGAGATCAAGGACGTGGGTTCCCATAAACTGCCTCTCCTCCAAAGTGCCAGCAAACCTTGTAATGAGTCTCGAGAGAACGCACTGACAATTATATGGCCAGCGTAAAACGTGAACGGTCAACACTTTCAATGGGGTGGAAGAGCTGAGGGATTCAAGTGAGTTGCATATAGCATCCAGGTCGTGCGTTCTCAAAAAAAGCGAGCGCAGATTGACCAATGAGCTTAGATCTATACATGGTCCTATTGGTAATAAAATACTTTAGTTATGTATTTAGAGGATGGAAAGAATAAATTCATACCGTTGTGCAATGACTCGTTTTTCATAAAATGCCCATAATTCATGCCAAGGCTCAGGTGCTCCAGCGTATTTGAAAATCCCTCGAGGATTGAGTTCAATGCATCCACTGAACTCCAGCCGCCATGGCATGAGCAAAACATCCGAAGGTCGAACGTCTCGAGGGCCAAAAGAGTACCATCAAGGGACTTTAGCCACTCGAACAGCAATTTGGTAGGGTCTAGTCTCAGACGAAGGGTGCGGAGATTTCTGAAATGCGAGATAGATATATCAGGACGCAGGATAATGGCTTGGTTGTCGGTATATATAGAGAGTGTCTGAAGGTCGTGGAAAGATGTAATAAGTCGCCAGGCAGCGTCGTTCAACGTGTAATCAAAGAATTCGCAAGAAAAATCGCGGACATTGGAGAGAGCGGAGCCACTCCAGGGTATCGAATGATTCGAATCCGAATGAGAGAGATAGAGATATGACACTTTGGATAATGTTTTCGATCGTGCCAAAACGTTGACTACACGGTCGATCAATTCCGCAGTCTTGATCGCGAGAATGACGGATTTCATGGCGGCGAGGATAGTGCAGTGATCGGATTGAGCGAGTGCGAGAAATGAGTTTGCATTATCCTGCAACAAACGGCCCCTTCCATAGAGCTCAACGATAAACCATTGGCTGAAAAGATGGTGTCGTGGCGCATGGACCCATTGGCGGCTTACAAGGCTAGCCGAATAGAGAGTAGTCCGATCGTCGTGTAAGAAGTCCAGGATCCTCTCGAGAATTTCTATAGGCGTATCGGAAATACTGGACGCTGAGGCTGTCATATGAAGTTGATGGGGTTTTTGTGAAGGTCAGAATGAAAAATTCCTTTCGGTCATTGTATATTTATCAGTGTGACAAAATCAAGTCACCGTAGCCAACACTTGACCCACACTTGATCCACATCCACTGAGGGCGGCACGCTGGCGGTGGGACCTCAGGGCATGGGAACAGATTGGTCGTGTGGATGATATATGAAGTGCCGGAACCAGCCAAGTCTTGGACTAATTAGACTGGATCTCACGTTTTGCACAGCAGTTCCATTACATAGAGCACACTCCGTACCCCTTGGCTGATTCTGAAATAAGCGCCTGGCGCATGCCGTAATCTCGCCGAAGATCACATCACGCACATGGGATGCCGTCGTGCCGCCGTTCCCACCATCCGGATCGGCACTCGACGGTCGCAGACGATGCCGGGGTTGCTTATCCCAACAGGTGTTCCAAAACTCATGGGCTCCCGTTCTAAATGTCTCTTGATCCTTCTCTCCCCTTCTCCACATCCAGGTCAGCTGCCACGGTCCTCTGCACGGACTCTCATGCAGTATGGCTTCCCATCTGACGGAGACGAGTGAACCGGACGCCGCCATCAAGATGCAAGAGAAGAGCAGTGCTGTCGATTCACAGCAGCACGACCCTTTCCAGGTATTTCTGGAGGATGAAGAACTGCCTCAACATTCGTCAATGGTTAGAAAATGGATGGCCGTTATTGTCATAGGTTCGGCCGCGTTGTGTGTCACCTGCGCTTCTTCAATGGTGAGTGATTTTCCGATAGGATATGTTTGTTTTCTGTACTTACGTCACTTTTGTAATCATTTAGGCAGGCTTTACGGAGAAAGGCGTAGCGCGAGATTTTCATGTCGGGCACACTGTATCCATCCTCTCGATTAGTCTGTACATCTTGGGTTTAGGAATAGGGCCTCTAATCTTTGGCCCTTTGTCGGAAGTATATGGACGAAATTGGGTTTACTGGGTGTCCTACTTCTTGTTTTTCGCTTTCAGCTGGCCAGTAACATTCGCACCAGATATATGTGAGCATTTGTACTTGCATACGTTGTCAATTCTAGAACTCAAATGTTCTGCTAAGCCGTGCACCTTATATTCAGATTTATCACTGGATTCTGTGGATCAGCGTTTCTGAGCGTAGCCGGAGGAAGTGTCAGCGATCTATTCGATGATAGAACTGTCGCAAAGTAAGCAATTGCACATTGAATAATGAACAGTCGACGAATTCTCATCCGTTGAGCTGACGGTGCCTTCACCAGTCCTATGGCTTTCTATACTATGTGCCCATTTATTGGACCCGTCCTTGGCCCTCTTGTCAGTGGGTGAGCACCTGGTCTACTAACACAATATGTATCCAGCTGATCATTGGGAATGCATGAAGTTTCATCAATCAGGTTTGTAGTATTACACTTATCCCTGCGATTCCTTCCCTCAAGTAATACCATGTTAGAATCTGGATTGGAGATGGACGTATCGAGTTCTCCTCATATGGATTTTCGTAGAGTTCATAGCGCTCATATTCGTGAGTAATTAGTATTTCTGTCGCATCATAATCACTAATACGAAAATTGTTAGATAGTGCCAGAGACATATATTCCCTACCTCATAAAGAGGAAAGCTCAAAGGTATGTTTCTCCATTCGTAGAAAATCCTATGATACATACCAATATCATAGATTACGGAAGGAGACTGGGGATCCGAGGTATTGGTCATTACTTGAGCGCCAATCAAAAAACATCGGACGAGCGATTCTCATTAGTTGTTATCAACCATTTGGTACGATCCCCCACCTATTTTATTTTCTACAACTGACTGATTTTGTCTGGGACAAAAATAGAACTGCTTATTTTTGAGCGTATGGCGCTTCTTTTGGATTTATGGTACGTTCATCCGGCCCTCCAACCATGAGCCAAATTATTAATTGCCATGCCTCCTCAGGACTGCTGTGGTCCTTGGAATCCTCTATCTGACATTCCAAGCATTCCCTTTCATCTTTGAGAACGTCCATGGGTTCAATGAGCAAATGTCTGGGATGAGTTTCCTGGGAATTGGAGTGGGTATGATCATGTCTATTTCGACACAGCCGTTCTGGAATCGGTAAATCTAAACTTACTCTCGCCTCCCGCGCATCCCGTCTGACCATAATTACCTCAGTTACTACAGGCGAACGGCCGAGAAGCATGGGGGCACGGTCCCTCCAGAATCGCGCTTACTGATGGGCGAAATCGGCGGTGTTCTCATACCCCTCGGTAAGGCTGGGTCCTAACTCAAAGGTCCAATATTCGCTGACCACTCCCATGTTAGGGCTGTTTTGGCTCGCGTTCACGACATACCACGGTGTCCCCTGGATCGTCCCCATCCTCGCCTCCGTCCCCTTCGGGGCTGGGATCTACTTCGTCTTCACGTCCACGTTCACGTATCTGGTCACCGCATACCGGCCCATCGCGGCGTCGGCGATGGCGTCGAACAGCGCTATGCGCTCCACGTTCGCTGCGGTGTTCCCGCTCTTCTCGGGGCGATGTATGATCGGCTCGGGACGGTGGGGGCGACGGCGCTTTTGGCAGGGCTCACTGCGGTGCTGGCTCCGCTTCCGTGAGGCTATTTTGGCTTTTTCGCAGATTCTTTTTTTACTGACGACGGGGTTCATTTTTAGATTTATTTTTCGGCGGATAGGAGGGAGAATCCGACAGCGGTCACGGTTTGCTCAAGTTTAGGAAAAACTTTGGGGCCATGGTCCTTCCACTGTTGGCATGTGCAAGTGCGATGCACATCTAAAAACTCATCTCTTCCACGGCTCAGACCTTAGACGTCACTCACAGTCTGAGTCAACGATATCTTTGCATGAATGAGTACCAGCCTCTTTCTTAACCTCGTAAGGGACGCAGTAGAGTCTGGACCCTTTTAACTAGGCAACTACGTCATTCTTATTCTTGTTACACCAAATCCGCGGATTATGTACATAAGCTAGGGAGAATCGTAATCCAACATCTACGGTACATCCAATGGTGATAAGCAAAGCTGATAATTCGAAAGTATCTATCAAGGTCCTCTTTCCGTGCTATATCTCCTTAACTCTATAGTCTGGTTACACACCAATTCATCACCCAAAATCGCGTCTCTTCCGTTTCGACAATAAGGGCTCTGAGGTCCTTTCTTGGGACCTCAATCAACCGCGCATCTACCTTGATCCTCCCGCTGCCTTTACCGTCCCCGCCCGCAAAGACCTCCTCCGTCCACATCTGTTTCCAGCTTTCTGGCGAATGGCAAAACATCCTAACAGGCGGAATGGGTTTACCCTTCGCATCCACCGCATCCTTCGGGAGTCCCTCCGTCCTGAACCCCTTGACGGGCCGCGACCCATGCTGCCCGAATATGACAGAGCCCTTCCGCGGAGAAAGCAGGGAGGCGAGGAGGTGCGCGAGCTCCAGCTGCTTGCTCTCGGGGAACAGGTGGAAGAAAGACGACGCGTGGATCGCTGATATTTTGCCCTGCAATGGCGTCAAGGAAGTCAGCTCTCGCAGAGGAGGGGTCGCGGAAGGGATGTGTGCTATGTCATCGTCTGTGATGAAAGCGCCGCGCGGCGCGAGCATGGCGGGATCGAACGCGTCTCCGGCGACGAAGGCCGCAGGGAATGTCTCTGGGGTCGATTTGAAGAGTTCATGCCCGTAATCCCAGAATCCTAATTCCAGGGCCGAAACAGGGTGAGCATACTTTATAGCGATACATGCGCCATAGATAAATAACCATAACCGCATCGTACCTTGGCGTAGATCTGATGCTATGACGTTCTCGACAGGCCAACCATCTAGGACCGCTTTTCTTGCATCGTTGCCGACTGTTTGTGAGAAGTTCAAGAGCGAATCGATCACGTTTATGGTCAAGTATGGCAGACGCACAACAACATCCTATATCGAGCAGTATCGGATCCTTTCGTTCCTGGAGTAATTGCAAGGCTTCCTGGTACCCTGGTTGGATCCTTGCAATCTTCAGTCTGGTAAAAGCAAACGATCTAATGCACGGATATCCGTAAACCTGGGGATACCTTAGCTTCGCTATGGGTGACAGTGAAAGCAATACGCAGTACTCACCTCATACGCCTTTGCCTGGACGGTCAGAATGTGTGACTTCAATTCGTTCTCGTCTTCGATTCCGGTGAGCTTTCGGAAAAAGAGGAGTTCATCGTCTTGGGGGTTGTATAGGCTCGGCTCGAGTTTTGGCCTCAGCTTGGGATCAGCATAATATCTAGGAGTAGCCATAATCAGTGTAGTGAGAAGGTTGTAAAGCTTTCCGTAGGCGCAGTTTGATAAGATTGAATGATAGATCGTTCCCAATCCCGTTCCTTTTTATAGAAGAAGTTACAAGACGGACCGGTAGCGCTCCCGAAGATATGATCAAGATCGGATGTCATTCCGTGGTTTGGTTAAAGTCCTGACAGACTCGGACTTTTATTCAGCACTCCGAGTCAACGTACTCAAGAATCCCAGTGGCCTAGACATCCGCTGAAAGGATAAAGAAGGCCCCATGAGATGTAATTTTTAGCAGCTTACGGACCGACTCTGGTATTAGGACTCTAAGTAAGAGAGCTCGTCCGAGACTATGTTTATGCGCCTGTGTGTCAGCAGCGGCAAAGCCTAAGTTCCGGACACACCGAACTTCGAACTTCGAGTATAAAGAGGAAAAGAAAGAAAGAAGACGACTGTATATCGTCTTTTAGGTATAGTACCAATCAAAACAATTCATATATAACGAAAATGAGTGTGAGGTCGCCGTGGGCGAGGTGCGGTCAGGACGCCCGTTTTTGGACCTGGTCCTTTTGAAGAAGCAACGGCGCGGTTGGCCTTAGCGGTTTTCATGTACACAGAGCGATTCGGGAAGAGCGTCTCCATGACCAAGATCCACTTCCGGAAGTCCTCGCCGCGCGGCTCAGGTGGGTGGATGTAGTTGCCGAGTTGCTCGCCTGTCATTTGCGGGTGGGTTTGTACCTTGAGAGAGGATGTAAAAGCTTGGGGACTGGGAGCTTCTTTAGTATGGGAGGTTAAGGGAAGTGGAAGGGTGAGCGTACCGTGTTTTTGGCCGTAGGATATTGATTTGAGACGGTGTCTGAATCTCACTGCATACAGATCCACGAACAAATCGCTGTACACGGAGCTGTAGATCCGTGTAGGGTTGTGTCGCATGGATGCATCAGTGTTCATCCGATCCTGAGGTGATTTAAGCACTTATGGGGCGTAGATTCAGACGAAGCATGACATGCAATAATATAACACTATACCGAAGGGAAAACTGTCAACAGGGAACAGTTGGCGTACGATGTAGGTAAGTGAATACCACATCACTATATCAAAGTCGTTCTGATCAGCCAATTCGCACAGACGCTCACAAGTCATACCTGGATGGGCCGTCTTTCCTTTTGCTCCAGATTCTAGATCGCCATTAGAGCTCGAGCTCGAATTGTACGGAGCGAGAATAGCCCAGTTCAAGAACATCAAAGCGTCATTTAAGAAACTCGAGCAGGATAAAAATCGGGATGCCAAGCTAGCCACGTAGTCGAGGAGCTCGATGAGCGAGATATCAGTTCAGTGGCGGGCATCGGAAGTCGAACTTGAAGACAGAATGATGAGGCCTTGAGGCGAGACAACTTCTCGAGTCATTTTTGTTGTCTAACTTTCGCTTTAAGCAATAGTGGCACGGTAGGCTGACTGTGATGATACTGTCGTTGTTGCAAGCCGTCCGAGTTGGAAGTGGTTGGATATCAAACGTGTCCAGCGCTCATCCTGCCATCAATGGCCCGGTAATACCGGCCCGGTAGGTATTCCTGAGAGACCCCGGTCCCCATCCCAGTTTGCCAGTGATCGCAGTCCCATCCGAACCTCGAGGGGATCTGCAATACTTGTCGCAAAGGCAAAACCCCCAAGCAGCTACAGCCAGCAATCGAAGAATCGGATGCATCGAGGCAGAAGTTGTAATATCGCACATGTAGTCATGAAACAAGGACTGGCCTCTGGTGAGCACAAAGTGAGCATTAAGTATAAAGGACCCGCTCCTGCGGGGGAAGGCTCGCTGCGCCATCCAAGAGGTAGACTAGTACCGCCGGCCCGGGTGTGAAGCCGGGTGAAGCCGGGTGAAGCCGGCGTCCCAATGAGTGACAGGCATGGAATACGACTCTCAAACCCCACACATACCCGGCATCTGAGGCCCAAACAAGTTTAAAAAATCAAAAAGACACACTGGCAGATATGAAATACGAAAGAAACTCAACGAATACATTTAGAAAAGCCTAGATATAAGACAAAGAGTGTATGGAACAAAAGCCAAAATGACGAAGCAATACGCCAAAATTCCAAATTTTTTTAACATATTCATAGATGAGACCTCTATCCCTAACTACTGTGCAAGTTTGAGGGGTCTGAAGAGTCAAACGAGTGAGATATGACGCTAACAACAAACCAGGGACCATTTTCGTAAACAATATTTGTCCTTGTTTGCAGCCCGGTTCAGCCCTAAGAGAATGATTGCTCGCTTCGCTCGCAATTATGGCAATGCTTATATTTTGGGGGTTGACATTTAGTTGACCTACCGTGCCACCGTGGGCGAGGTTTCTGCCACTATTCAAGAACTTTACTATTGTTTTGAACGTTTGAACTCTGATTCTTCCTATGTCGACCTCCAAGCCCCGAGACAACCCGTATCTTACCCATTTGCCGCCTCATGAAAGGGGAGTTGGGTCAGCAGGGTCAGACCCATCAGCCAAAGAACCGTTGTACGGATTTGTACCACGACATGTAAAGGGAGATCAAGTCAGAAAGGCGATGGTGAGTTCGACACATGGGTAGTGATACTGTGTTGTATAGCGCTACTATGCTTGTACACTCGAAACATGGGGTATAAAATGTGCGCTCACGATATAAATATAAACAGCAGGTATGTATATCCTCCGCCCAAATTCATTCAGACATCCATGACGACCAATTAACGATTCTTTGAGGATGAGTTTTGTTTCGAGAGTCGCCCTTCTAAAGTTGCCAGATCCTCAACGGCTTTGCGCTTGGAAGTAACCTGAGGGATTTTTTGCGATTCCGCTTTGTCCTTGGGCCAAGTTCCGGTCTTCAGATGTTTGCGGATGGTATTGACGAGCCAATGACGCTCCTTTTCTAAATGATCCTTGAGTTTCTGATACTTATAAGCAACTAAGTGATCGCGAATGAACTTCATCTTGTCCAGAGATGGTGAATCGGGATTTCCCGCAATGAGCGCTTCTTGTATTTCGAGGGCCTCCAAATCGTCTGGTTCGGGTGGTTGTCCGTAGCGAACTGTGAAGGCCGCGGCAAGTTCTTTTAACAAAGCGCCTAATTGAGGGCGGCCGTCGACCTTCAACTTGGATAAAGCATTCGACATGAAAAGGTACCGCTTCAAACTACCTCCCTTGACAGTTCCGCTGTCGTCGATATAGGCCTCGTCGAATTACCGTGTATAGGTGCGCATGTCAGTGTGACGAGTATCCTGCGTTGCTGATGAGGGTGGATTGCCACTTGATGGCGTTTGGACTAGAACGTGACTGTAACAGAGTGACCTTTATTTCTTTTATCTTATCTTATCTTCGTCACACCTCCCTTATGTTTTGTTTTCCTTTCTTCGTCCTTCGTTTATATTTGTTTCTATTTTATTCTATTTTCCAAGACTCTTTACTCGTAGACTATATAAGCTGTAGCTACTCGTAAATAGTCCCCCAGTGAATTCTAAGTCGTTATTCCCGTCTTTTTGTTCGCTACCCCCCGTGTGCCGAAACTCCCACCGCTGTCGCTTCACAGTCACAGTTGTCGCTTTCGTCACATCTTTTTGACGCTCATCAGACTTCTTAACTCGCTTGCTTCTATCTCTCACGCCGCCTAAGCGCTTGGAAAACTTCGGCTTGATCACCCGGACCACCCAGTACTTTGGCTGCACCTCCTCCATCTGTCTCTAGTCTTGACCAATTGTGTAATATACTTCGGTGAGTAATCAGTTTACTACCTTGTTACTGAATCTCTATGGCTTCCAGATATCCTCTCCGTAACCGACCTGTCAGCGAGGTGGGCTCCTTGTTCTCCGAGCGGCCCGCTAGCCCCGCTTCCGACGCTTCTCCCAGACGTTCGTACAGCGACGTCGTTGCGTCGAGACCCCCATCTCCTGTCCCTGCAGTCGAGAAGGAGGCTATCAAGCCCGAAGGCCGCGCCATCCCTGTAGGGGATCGCGTTGTAGATAGCTCCGCGCATGTCTTAGACACGCGTGAGAATTTTAATAAAAACTTTTTGCATTCCAATCTCCCTAAGACCCCGGGTGACGAGGACACCGCAGGGGATTGGCAGACCGTTACGCGCCGTCGCCGAGCGCGCAGCGCTGAGAGTCCTAGCGTCAGACACGCTCACAGGCCGGCCACCGTCAGGATAGCGGCGCCGGCGACCCCCGCGGACGCGCGGGAGGTCTTTTACAGTGCCGAGAAGTCTCTCACCTCGGACCAGAGAGAATTAATAGCTCGCCGTAACGAGCGAGTCAGCCGAGCGCCCAAGGAGCGCTCGCCATCACGCCAGGAAGGGCCGTCTGTACCCAAAGGAAAGGGTATTGACCCGCGTGAATGGGGTAACGTGCCGTTGAGTCAAGACGAACTCGACGTTGACGCACAGCGCGCTGCGCTACGGTCGTATGAGGACCGTAAGCGCCAGCCCGCCGCCGCGGACGAGCGGCCGCAACAGAAGCCATCCCGCGCCCCGTCGTCCGTGGCGCAGCCGCGCGCTGACCCGGGCGACGAAGAGGGCGCCTATCAGCCTAGGCACAGGCGGCTCGCCGCGTCTAAGAATAGACTGCCAGCTGAGTCGCGCCCTGAAGCGATGATAGACCCGAATTCTTTCCTTGGCGTTGCGCTCAGGAAGATTGGTCGCCGATCTGCAGGCCGTGGTGGTTCCCGCACTCCTGGTAGTCCTTCGGATCCGAGTTCCAGCTCGGATTCGGATTCGAGCACGGACTCCAGCGAGGATCGAGGATCTTCTCGTAGGAAGAAGAAGTCCAAGAAATCGAAGCGCTTTAGTAATAAAGCCTTTAAGCCTACCTCCTATGACGGCAAACCAGATGTTCGCGCCTTTCACAGGTTTGTCAGGGAGGGCGAAGCTTATATCGTGGATAGTAAGATTAAGCCTAAACGGCAGGCTTTTGCATTGTCCTACTTCTTAAAAGGCAAAGCATATGATTTCTATCTACAGAAAGTGTCTATGGACGAGGAAAATTGGGCCCTAGACGAGTTCTTTAGTGAACTCTATAATTATTGCTTCCCGATAGATCACCGACTTGAGATGCGCGAAAAGTTCAACCGTGCTAGACAAAATGACAAGTCGGTTAGTGAGTTTGCTCATGAGCTTGAGGAACTCAGCAATATCATTGGCTCTACCTCAGAGCGTGATATGGTGATCAAGTTCTGGATGTCCTCGGCGGATTATATTCAGACTGCCCTGTGGCGAGACGGCTTCCATCCGGACTCTTCGAGTTGGGATGAAGTGGTCGCCCGGGCAGAGATCATCGAGATCTCGGAGCGCGCTTCGAAATCACGAGCGCGCAGGTCCAACATTGGACCAGCCCCCTCACATGGTGGACATGCCCACGGGAATCATTTCCAGCGTAGACACTCTGGGCAGTCCTCCAATAATAATAATAACAATCGGGGTGCTACGACGACTTCGTCTCAGAACCATGGTAATGCCGGGAACGGCAAGGATCGACGATCAGGAAGTGATCAGAATCGATCAGGTTCTTCGAAGCCATCATCGAAGCATGGCCATCAATCGAAGTCCAACCGCTCCCGCGAAGGCGCTAAGCGCGAGCCGAGCCGCACTCCGCGCCTGTCTGATAATGAGCTTGCCAAACGCAAGTCTGAAGGACGGTGCTTCAATTGTGGGGAACTGGGGCATTTATCGCGCAATTGCCCACATGGGAATTCGTATCCCATGAAGGCAAGAAGCCTCCCGGCGTGTCAGCATATAATCTCGAACCTGTTGACGAGTACTCCGATAGCTCCGTTGAGGTCTTGGACAGCTTGCCTCTCGGGGCCATTGGTTTCGAAAGCGGGACGCCGCATGTGGCGCCGCAGGGTACGAAGTCTAAGCCTAAGGACCATGAGGAGGATGATGTCGACTTCGTTGCGAGCCCGCCTAGAGAAATCGGCGATGCATACGCTCTAGAAGCGGCATCCATTTTGGGAAAGCACGCTCCCTATCCTGGCGATGAGCGATACCAACATGAGCGTGATTGGGTCTTTGGACCTCGCTTCACGGTGACGCGCGCGCTTCGTCGGCCTAATCGCTATGTCATTAGGGATCAATTGACTGGTTTCCGTACGAGAATACATAAGCGCTTGCTTGTAAATTACAAGTTCGATTTAGCAGGCTGGTACGCTAAGCGCCGAGCGCGCGCGCTTCACCAGCGCAAGGACGGAAAACAGCGCATCAGTTGGATGGGCGCCGCCCTCGAGGCGCGCGCCGTGCGCGTCCTGGAGATGGGAGTGTATTCTAGTTATCCTCCGTGCAAAGAAGATCACGATCTAATAGGTCGCTTTGCGGTTGACCCTACTGAGTTGGGTTTATATCCACGGTCCTATCACATCTTCGACATGGACATTGATTTAGACGCGCCCGTGGCGACGATTAGCCGCACACTGCTCGAAGATCCTGGTTTCGACCTCGTGGAGTGGTATCGTCGCGAGTTGATGAACTCAGGGCGTTTCGCGTCGGCGTACAAAGAGAACGCCCCGTTCAAGAATGACGGCGCCCCCAACCCGACTAGTGACGCCTTGTGTGATAAGTGGCGTAGCTGGGTGCGTTCGCCGCACTTCGACTGTTACGGACCCCGGATGGGGGATGTACTCAGTAAACGTATCCATTTCGTTTTGGACCGTTGCCACCATATCCTGGGGATCCTGTGGTTTGGGTGAATAAGCCTCGGTCTGATTGGGAGACTCGCTTCGAGGTTCGAAAAGCTCGGCATGGTTTGTATTGCGTATACGATCGCCAACGTGCTTTGGAGGCATATTTGCATTCAGATGTACTGCGCCATGCGGACTTTTCCCTCGCGCGCTGGTACGCGAAGTGTGCCTTGCAGACTCCGGTGTTTATCTCCCTGGGTTCCAGGCGCTCGAGTGGTTGCGCGCCCATCACTATCCCCACACGCTCTTGGGACACGTGGTGGAGCGCCAGGCCGAGCGCTTACTGGTGGCTGGAGCGCCGTACCCAGCGGCGACGTCCGACGATGCCTGCGCGCATGAACCGCGGACGGACGAGGTGCTGGCTCCACTCGTTTTGCAGTGCTCGCAGTGGAGGGCGAGTTTGGTGTTTACGAGGTGCGGGACCGTTACCAGTCCTTGGCGGTTCGGTTGCCGAAAGGTGCCTTGGAGCAGCCTGGTTTCCGGATAGGCGCTGGTATGCTCAGATTTTGCATACACTGTCCAAAGCGCGTCCGCGGAAGTGGACTCCGGACCGCCCGGAAGACGATGAGTCTGATAGTAGTTCAGACGGATACTCAGACGATCCAGACGATTCGTCTGGTAGTAGTTCGGGCGATAATTCAGACGATCCAGAGAGTTGTGATTCTGATGGTGATTTTTCGATGCTCGAATTGTCTGGCGTCCAAGTCGCGCGTGGTAGTTACCCGGCGCTTCAGCGCAACTCCGCGGCTGTCAAAGATAAGCGCCGTGCTGTACCGAAGCCTGTTGTGGTCACTGTTAAAGTGAACGGACAGCCGGTGCGCGCGCTCCTGGACTCAGGGTCGCTTGGTGATTTCATGTCGTCCACCCTGGCGGATCAGTTGAAAGTCCAGCGCGAGCAGCTGGAAGTACCTTTGACGCTGCAGCTGGCTGTTCAAGGCTCGCGGTCGAAAGTAAACGCGCGCGCGCGCGCGCTCCTGGAGTACCAGGATATCAAGGAGGAACGAGATTTTGATATTGCCAATATCAATAATTACGATTTGATACTGGGCACTCCATGGATGTATCAGCATCAGCTTTGCTTGGGTTTGAATCCCGCGCGCGTGGTCATTGGTAGCGCAAGCGCGCTTCCCATACGCTCGGGTCAGGATACCAAGCCTATGGCGCACGCTGTGAGCTTTGGCGTACCTGCAATCGAGGCCGCCCGCGAGGAGCTTATTGCGTATGCGGAGCCGTTATTTCAGGATGTGATTAAGACGCCTTTGCCACCCTTGCGCGCGATTAATCACACCATACCGCTGATAGATGTGAATAAGAAGTATCCTTGGCGCCCGTCGCGCTGTCCGGAAGCGTTTCGCGCGCAATGGGATGAAAAGCGCGCCGCTTACTTGCAGACTGGGCGTTGGAAGGTTACTTCAGCAGGGAATACAGT
The DNA here is from genome assembly GCA_014925825.1 of Pholiota molesta. Classification (NCBI taxonomy): domain Eukaryota; kingdom Fungi; phylum Basidiomycota; class Agaricomycetes; order Agaricales; family Strophariaceae; genus Pholiota; species Pholiota molesta. The sequence goes on from JACGCK010000020.1 coordinate 324,937, forward strand.
TCCTATGTTGTTAATTCCTAAGCCTCGTAAAGGCGATGCCCGCCGGCGTTGCGCACGGTGGTTGATTTGCGTGAGCGCAACAAGAACACTCATAAGTTGACTTCGCCGCTGCCCGATATCGAGGGTATGTTGCGTCGCGCGGCTCAGCGCCGGTTTCGCACTAGTATGGACATGAAAGATACCTATGAACAGATCCGTATCGAGCCGTCTCATGTCGATCGTACGACGGTTACCACACCAGATGGTAACATGGTGAGCCTGGTTATCCAGATTGGGGATTGTAATGGCCCTGCTACCTGCCAGGCTCTCATGAACCACATCTTTTCGGATTACATTGGCCGTTTCATGGACATTTATATTGATGACATAGTCATCTATTCCGATACATTGGAAGACCATGTGCGGCATGTTAAGCTTGTGCTTGATGTTCTCAAACGTGAGAAGCTTTTCCTGAGCAAGGGAAAGGTACATTTTATTCAGCCTGAACTTAAGGTTCTAGGGCGCATTATTGATGACGATGGTATTCGTATGGACGGTGCCAAAGTCGACAGTGTTCTGTCTTGGAAGGTGCCCACGAACCGTGATCTGTTACGGGGCTTCCTGGGCTCCGTTGGTTATCTCGCGGATGATGTCCCAGGAGTTCGTGTCCCCATGGGTGTTCTGTCCGCCTTGACGGGCGATGCCGTTCCGTTCCGTTGGGGATATACTGACAGCGCGCGTTCGAGGATGTTAAGGATCTGGTTGAGCGCGCGCGGTCGCATCATCGCGTGCCTTTGGATTATTCCAAGGGCGCGGCGCCTATTTGGATGGTGACTGATGGTTGCGCGACTGGCTTGTCTGGCCTGGTGAGCCAGGGCGAGGATTGGAAGACCGCGCGTATCGCGGCTTTCTATTCTGCGAAATTGAACTCAGCCCAGCAGAACTATCCTGTGCATGAGATCGAGATGCTTGCGGGCATCGAGACTATGCTGCGGCATGTGGATATTTTGCAGGGAGTTCGTTTTAAATGGGTAACGGATCATAAGGGTCTGATTTACCTTTTAACCCAGAAGAACCTGTCGGGACGCCAGGCGCGCTGGTTGGAGAAGATTTCCGCCTTCGACTTTGAGGTGGTTTATGTGCCAGGTTGTGAGAATGTCGTCGCCGACGCGCTTTCACGCATGTACTCGAATGGCGCGCCGGGAACAGTGCGCGCGCGTAGCGAGTATACTTATCATGACGTTGTCGACGAGGACGCTGAGGTGTCAGTGGATGATGCCGTCCCCGTCTTGGCGGGTATTGAGGCTAAGGCGGCGGTTCCGCGGCGTCCGCGTGCTGTCGTTCCTCCAGCAGAGACTGGCCGACCCGAGACCGCAGCTGAGTTTGCAGCGCGTGTTAAAGATCGGTTCGTTCTTCGTGGCCCACGCGAACGAACGGAGGGCGAGAGTAGTACACAAAGCACTAAACCCACTGAGAAACTTACGCTTCGAAAGCTGGTCAATAAGCTGAAGAAGTCGAGTGTAAGTGCTTCGGCTCAGGAAGAGAGTTCTTCGAGTCCAGAGCCGCCGGCGCCTATCTTAAGCGCCGCTCCCAGCCTCGTGGAATACATGACTACGAGCTTAGACGGCATTGACATCGTCGAGGAGATTCGGGGTCGTTACTCAGAGGACCCGTTCTTCGAAACAATCATTCAGAAACCGAAGGAATTTCGGAATTTTGAAGTCAATGCAGACTTAATTTACCTAAAGGACAGGGATCTACAGTTATTATGTGTTCCGAAAGTAACTGTTCAAGGTAGAAGTGCTCGCGAGATCGTCATCTCAGAAGCACACTCCTTATTGGCGCACTTAGGCGCTTCAAAAACCTTGGATTACCTTCGTGACCATGTATGGTGGAAGGATATTGTTTCTGATACCAAGGCTTTCTGTGAAACTTGCTCGACGTGCAAACGAAGTAAACCGAGCAATCAGAAGCCGTATGGATTATTGAATCCATTGCCAATCCCTGGTAATCCCTGGGAGTCCATTGGGATGGACTTTGTGGGACCTTTACCTGAGTCTAGTAATAGAGATGGCACGTTTGATTCAATCACCGTTGTCATTTGTCTCTTGACAGCTATGGTTCATCTGATTCCGAGCCGAACTAATTATACGGCTCGTCAATTGGCTGAGTTAATGTTCGAGCATGTGTACAAGTTACATGGCTTGCCCAAGAACATTATTAGCGATAGGGATGTGCTCTTTACGAGTACTTTTTGGAGCCATTTACATTCGCTCATTGGCACTCGTCTGAAAATGTCGAGCGCCTATCATCCTCAGACGGATGGATCAACGGAACGCGCTAATCGAACCATCACTCAGATGTTACGGCAGTGCGTGAACTCTACACAGACAGACTGGGTGTCAAAGCTACCCGCTGTAGAGTTCGCTATTAACTCTGCGCGCTCTGAGAGTACCGGATTCGCGCCATTCTTCTTGAATACAGGAACTCTGCCGCGTTCGATGATCTGGGACTCCCCTAAAGACACTGAATATCCTGCGGTGCGCAACTTTGCGCTCGCGAAGAAACTGGCGCTCATGTCGGCGCATGACAGCATTCTTGCCGCCCGTGTAAAACAGACTCGCGATGCGAATCGTAAACGCCAATTAGCGCCCTTTGTGGAAGGAGACTTGATTTACTTGTCTACCAAGAACATCAACTTCCCTCGAGGTTTGGCGCGCAAGCTGGTTCCTAAGTACATCGGGCCGTATCGTATCACTCAAGACTTTGGGAACCAATCGTTCCGAGTGGATCTCCCCGATCACCTCAAACAACGTGGCGTCCACGACGTCTTCCATTCGTCCCTAATGCGGATCCATCACCCCAATGATGATCGGTTATTCCCCGGGCGTCTAGATTCACAGATCACCGGAGAAGGCGATCCCGCGAATGAATGGGCCGTCGAACGGATCATTTCTCACTCGGGATCGAAACACCACGCACTCTTCCAAGTTAAGTGGAAAGCCGGCGACATTACCTGGCTTCCTTTGGAAAAGGTGGCTGAACTCCGAGCTCTTGCGGATTATCTGGACCTTCTGGGTGTAGCGGATGTTGCTCAGTTGCCAGAAGGGACCGGTGTGCCACCCACGGATGAAATCCAAGTCAACGCGGTGGCGCCGGTTTCACTTTCCTCCACTTCTTTAACCCGCCGACTATTTAATCCCCTACGCTCCCTATTCCGACGCCTTCGCTCTTCACCCCGCTTTCATACCTCGACTTCTCTCACTTCGTCATCGTCTTCCGTCTTCGACCTTCCCTACGACTCGGACCTTCCCTGTTTCGCTATGTACCATCCCCACTCCCTCGCCGCTCTTCAAACCACCTTCAGGACCATCGACAACCCCGCCGTTCGCCGCACCGGCGATGACAAGTTTATCATCGCCGCCCCGGACTCCATCGTTTACAACTTACCAACTTGGGCAACGCTTACCACCGAGCAAATCATCGCTCTCTGCGGTCACGACGGACTGATTCGGGCCCGCGACGACATCACGCGCCGTCTGGACAACGAACCAACCCACTATACTGAGCTGGCCAGAACGTTCAATCAACACGCCGTCGGCGTGCGTCGCTTCGCTTACTGGGACGACGACGTTCTTCATTACCAAATCGAGGGACAGCACATTGAGCCAGCGGACTTTTATATTGTCATACCACATCCTTCCCCTGCTCTTCCCTCGACCGCTTCTGTCTCGTCGTCGTCCGCCACGCCCGGTCCGTCCAGCTCCGCCGTCGTGCCCCGCCATCACTACAAAAATAAGAAGAGGCGCTCGAACGACGATCCCATCGAAGCTTTGCTCCACATGAACCGAGACACTCGTCGCTTCTTCGGAGACATGGTAGTCGAGGCCGTCGTGGCAGACACCAACAAGCGTCGTCAGGCGTCGAAGGGATTCGCTGAGCGCGAGGCCAAGCGCAACAAGAAGAGACGAGGCGCTCATCGCAATAAGCGCTCGCATGCCTATATCGAGGAGGCCCCATCAGATGCCGAGTCCACGGCTGAGGCCGCCCCCGCTCCCGCCTCCGACGAGCCTGTCGCTTCCACTTCTGGTTCCTCCGGCGGTACCATTGACCCGGCTGTTCTGCAACGTCCTCGCGAGGGTGATCGGGATGATCCTATGGGCGAAGACCGTTTGTTCGAGGAGATCATCGACAAGGATGCCGTCGCTCCTTCCGGTTCTGGCGATCAAGCCGCCGCTTAGCTTCGGTCGGTTAGACGCTGCCAAGTCAACGTCTGGAGGGCGCATGTAACAGAGTGACCTTTATTTCTTTTATCTTATCTTATCTTCGTCACACCTCCCTTATGTTTTGTTTTCCTTTCTTCGTCCTTCGTTTATATTTGTTTCTATTTTATTCTATTTTCCAAGACTCTTTACTCGTAGACTATATAAGCTGTAGCTACTCGTAAATAGTCCCCCAGTGAATTCTAAGTCGTTATTCCCGTCTTTTTGTTCGCTACCCCCCGTGTGCCGAAACTCCCACCGCTGTCGCTTCACAGTCACAGTTGTCGCTTTCGTCACAGTGACTCCTTGAGTATTGCATGGCGACCCAGAGCAACACATGAAATGCTGATTCACGGTCGTCTTCGATTTGGTGAACGCTGTTCGGAGACGCGAGTAGTTTCGCAGACATGAATTGCCACGTTCCCTAAATAACAGATAAACATTCAAATAGCATCATGAAGTGAATCCGCGGCTTGCCGTTCGAGCAGGTCGGCGAGCAGCCATAGTATCCATATTAGCACAAAGATCCCAATCAATCAACATTCCTTTATTATCCTCCGGGAAGAAAATATTGCCAACACTGATGTCTCGGTGAAGGATGCGGGCATTGAAACAGGCGTCATCGTGAGCTGCAGTGCGACTTTCAGCAGGTTGCTTACACAGAATCAAAAAAAGCTCACCCTCCATAGCATCAGCAATAGCGCTGATGAATTCGTGTGAGGAATCGAATTTGGTTAGGGGCCGACCGACGGCATCCAGCGTCATGCGATAGTGAGATAAACAGATTATTCCCTTTGTCGAGACAGCCCATGGCGCGTCAGCGTAAGACTGCGAAAGGGTCTGGTGTCCCCTGACGTCGCTCCCCATTCCAAGTGGCGCAATATTTTGGACCTTCTTGCGTTCCAGAATTCTATAGATTTCGCCTTCCTCCTGCATGTTCGGGACGTTGGCCCTCCGATAATCCTTGAGGTACACTATTCTTTGATTGGTTAGGTCAAAAGCCAACATGCCGCGAGTGGCTCGAGACAAGGGAGAACGAGCGTCGTAACGCGGAGGATATGAGATCAAGAAAGGGTCGGGATCGTCACATCTGGAACCATCAATTTGCGGAACTCGCAGTGAGCTAAATTAATATTGGCCTTCTTCAACGCAGCCTTGCATTTTGCCTTGTGCATGATCTTCACCTCCTTCCCAGATGCAGCAGAGAGGGTGGGATCATATCCTTGTCGAAGGCGGTCAAGACGCGAATACGGTATAAAAAATCGGCAAGACGCGAACAAGTTACAACAACTTCAACTTGAACATAATGGCTTCCGCACGTGATGGGTGACTGTACGTGGTCGTGACTAAGACTTACCCAGGCCATCCGGGGTTTCCCCGAGCCCGACCAATTTTGACGTAGTATACTGACCATAGAACAAGTATGTAGATCCCAATGATTTGTGTTATATATGGCATTCACTCTTTCGTGAAATTTCGAGGAGCAAACGCACCTAATATAGCCACGCGCATGCCAGGCGCTCGATAATTAAGTAATAGGCGCTCGTACTCTCAGGTCATTGCCGCTCCACTATTCTCCATATTCCAAGCAACTTGGCTGAGCAGTTTAAGCGCCCAAAAATTCCTCAAGATATAAAATTTTGAACGTATGCTTTGTATATAATTTACAATAGATCTGAACCCCAAAATTCTGCGAAATCTGCGTGCAAGGGGCTCTTCACCTTCCCGCGCGTGCGCCGCGCGACGCTCGCCAGCTGGCTCGTGATGACCGCGCAGCAGATGTGCGGCATCAACATTTCTACTCTTCCACCATCTTCGTACCACAGGCGGGGTACTCGGCCAAGCAGGCGATGCTCGCCTCGTGGGGCTTCGGGCTCGTCAACTGGCTCTTTGCGTTCCCGGCGGTGTGGACGATCGATACGTTCGGGCGCCGCAACCTCCTGCTGTTCACGTTCCCCAAGGCGTGGACGCTCCTGGCCGCACGGTTTCTGCTTCTACATTCCGGTGGATAATGCGGCCAGGGTACCGCTGATTGTGTTCTTCATATTCCTATTTGCAGGTGAGCCTTGGGACCTCTGTGTTGGCCAAAATAAGTGTTAAATTTACTTTGTAGCGTTCTATTCTCCTGGAGAACGCCGTGCTCCTTTCACTTCTTCGGCCGAAGACTCACATAGAGATGGGAATGTGAGTGAATGAGTCAACTGTCTATGCGATAGCCGTGCTGATATGTTCACTGTTATGTGCTGCGTCAGACCGTACAGTTGAAGCCTCTTTACGATTTTGGAGAGGTCCGGGAAGGCTCTATAGATTCCAACGAAAATACCAAAAACGGACCGTTGGATACTCGCCGATCTTGGATGCAACTAGGATGATTCGCATAGTCTGCATTAACCTTATTATATTCCGTTTGAACTCGTTGTACTTTGTAGAATTTTGTAGCATCCATTATTTAACTAGATAAAGAATTTACATGAAAAAAACATATTCACTTGCATGCTTTCCAGAATTGGCAAATTGGTTTTTTGGTTGTATGCCCCGGCGGGCGCTGGCAAAACCGCTCTGTAAAGCTGTACCATTGCTCATGCCTGGCTGCTTATAATAATAGATGAATTTACATTATATGGCATCTCGAACTCGTAAGGCTTGACCCACATGCGATGCTTCTAGCATATCACAATCACTTGTATCGACGCAAGACGATGGAAATTATTAGCCAAGTATTTCACACGTTTTGTCCAATTTTACAGTGTTGCATGGAATTGTATTACGGCTACAAGATATGGAATACAATGGAATCCATGTGTAAAGCTTTCGCAAGCTTTCCAAGGACTTGTAACTCTCAAATTCCTTGCGTAGAATTCCAGCTCAGCAAACCATTGTAAGGAACGCTTTACATTCTAATGGATTCTATTATAGAACTGCCTTGCGAACGTCAGAAGTGTTCCAAGCATTTTATGGTGTTTTATGACAGTGTGGTAAAACCTCTCACACCTTACCCATCGTATGGGATCTTAGCGCTATTATATCCCGTCCGGCGCTTATTTAAGTTACAATGGCCGGATTTCCGGCCCGTGATGTTGATTTGTATTTACATCTTGAGTCAGATAAGATTTTGCATCAGTGACTCTTGACTTTTTACCATGGCCACCACAGACGAGAAATACGAGCTCATCACCCGAAGACTGCAGGAGGTGCTCGGCGCCGACACCATCAAGGCCATTCTCGCCGAGGGCCGCCAGCCAAAATGCTACTGGGGCGCGTACCATCCCGGAATCTCATCTGCGATCGACGCTGAGTCTTCTCATCTACAGGAACTGCCCCGACAGGACGACGTGCGCACTATTCAGCTTATCTCAGGGAATATCTTCTGAAATGGTGATCTAGCGCACATCGGGTACTTCGTGCCTCTGACGAAAATTGCGGATTTCCTGAGGGCGGATGTCCAGGTACGTGTCCTTTGCGGTCGCTCGTTCTACAGAGTATTTATGGATTGACAGGTCACTATCCTGCTGGCAGGTATGCATGATGCATCCACTCATCGTCACAGACTGATGTATTGAATGCACTAGATGTCCACGCTTTCCTCGACAACCTGAAGGCCCCTCTCGAGCTCGTGAAGCACCGCACAAAATACTACGAATTCGTGATCACCGCCGTCCTCAAATCCCTCGGCATCCCCGTCTCCGCGCTGCGTTTCGTGGAGGGCTCGTCCTACCAGCTCACCCCGGAGTACAACATGGACAACTACCGCCTCTGCGCGACGGTCACGGAGCACGACGCGAAGAAGGCCGGCGCGGAGGTCGTGAAGCAGGTCGACAGCCCGCTGCTCAGCGGCCTGCTCTACCCCGGCCTGCAAGCGCTCGACGAGCAGTACCTCGACTGCGACTTCCAGTTCGGCGGCGTCGACCAGGTGCGTGCCCCCTCTCCCCCCTCCCCCCTACCCAGCACCAACGGATGGATGTGCAGCGCAAGATCTTCACCTTCGCGGAGCTCTACCTGCCGAAGCTCGGGTACGCGAAGCGCGCGCACCTGATGAACGCGATGGTGCCCGGGCTCGCGGGCGGCAAGATGTCCGCGTCGGACCCGAACTCGAAGATCGACTTCCTCGACGCGCCCGAGGTCGTGCGCAAGAAGCTCAAGTCCGCGTTCTGCGAGGAGGGCAACGTCGAGGGCAACGGCGTGCTCGCGTTCGTCGAGGCCGTGCTCATCCCGATCAGCCAGCTGCGGCTCGACCACGCAAAAGGCGACAAGGTCCTCGTCGACGGGTCCGGCGACCAGCGCCCGTTCGTCGCGGACGGCGCCCCGCCGGGCACGGTGTTCAGCGTCGAGCGCGATGCGAAATTCGGGGGGCCGACGCACTACAGCTCGTACGAGGAGGTCAAGGCGGACTTCGCGGCGAAGACGCTGCACCCGAAGGACCTGAAGACGACCGTCGCGGACTGCATCAACCGCCTGCTCGAGCCGATACGCGCGGCGTACGCGGCGAACGAGGAGTGGCAGCGCATCACGGCGCTCGCGTACCCCGACCCCAACGCGAAGCCGGCGAAGACGAAGAAAAAGGTGCGTGCTTGCCGCTTTTTCTGTTGCATTAGCTGATCCCGCGCTCCAGGAGAAGGTCTACCACCCTCCCCCACCAGGCAAGGGCCGCAGTGCGAAGCCTGCTGGTGATGATGCGGCTGTGGAAGCAGCGGTAGCAGATGCCACAGCTGACCTCGCAAAGGCGCAGATCGACACAACTAGTTCCTCATGATAGATACCAGAGTAGCAGGACATCATGTATTTACCCAGTGGATACGGATATATTCATCAGTGCTCGCTTCAGTATAAGAACAATGGCTAGGCCGTATGGACAGGAAACTTAAACTTGGCAGAGTAGCGAGGGCTCTATGAATTGCATATCTATTGGCCCACTGGTATCGTCGCAGATCGTAAGGTACTATGAGGAAGGACATGTCTGGAATGAAATTAAGCGAGGTAGAGGAGAATGCCGGCATGGTTAGCGGTAAAGTCAAAAGTCAAGTGTCGATGGTGATCCACAATCATCATCGCCGCCCCTCAGCGCCATTCGCATCCGTCGGATACTGCTGAGAGGGCTGCTGGCGCTGATGCTGCTGCTGCGACTCCCGCGTGCGGCTGCCCTTCGTCTCGATCTTCACGTACTCGCTCTCCTCCGCCGCGCCGTCCTCGGTATCCTTCTTCACGCCCATGTACGCCTCGCCGAGCATTTGCAGCGCGACCGCGCGGAGCGTCGCCTTCTCGCGCGAGAGCGCGGGGTCGCCGAGGAGGCGCTCGCACGTCTCGCGCAGGATGGACTCGACTTCCAATTTCGTGCCCTGCGTCCCGAGGAGAGGTCAGCGTGCTGTACACCGGGCGCAGGCAGGCTTGAACGCACCTTGAAGAGCGCCTGCAGGCCCTTTTCTGCGGCTTGTTCCTCGAGGCGCTTTTTCTCTTCTGGCGTGAGGTTCCCGGCCTTCTCGGCGGTTTGGATCTGGTCAAACACGGATTTGAGCTCGATGGCGGCGCGCAGTGTGGAGACGCTGGATAAGAAATGGTCAGATGGATGTGGATGGCAGCAGGAATGGAGACGCACGTTTCGCTGAAGACGTGGTATTTGCCTTGTACGTTGTGGAGCCACCCGCCGACGCCGAGGAAGGTTTGGTTGGTGGCGAGATGGTGCTTGGCTTTTGAGACGTACACGAAGCCGATGGTGTGTAGGAGTTCGAGGCCGTATGATTCTCGCTTAAGCTCCCTGTGTGTAATTTTAATACATTGTAAAACAAAGATGAAAGAGGCGTACTCTGCTTCCAGTTGGCATATCGTCCGCCAGCTCGTCGCGACATCCACATCCTCCGGGCCCGTCGCCGACTCCGTGAATATACTGAGCTTGCGCTCCATATTCTCCACGAGCTTGTTCACGCGCTCCTGCCTGACCGCGGCCTTCTCCGCGGCCTTCAGGCGGTCCTTCTCCGCCTTCACGCGCTCCTTCTCCTCCTTGCGCGCGCGCTCCTCCGGCGTGAGGATCTCGCGGCCCTTCGCGTCCCTCGGCCGCGGCGCCGCGCCCGCGTCAGCGTCCTCGCCCTCGGCGTCGTCCGCGTCCTGCAGCGCGGTCTTCATGTCGCGCGCGAGGCTGATGTGCCCGATGATGGGCACGAAGCGCTCGCCGCCGAAGATCGCGCCGAAGACCTCCTCCGGGTCGACGTACCCGCCCTCCGGGGCGCTCTCCTTCGGGCCGAACTCGTTGTATTTGCGCCGCAGGGCGTCGTCGGACAGCGTCTGGTACGCGATGGCGATGTCCTTGAAGCGCTCCTCCGCGAGCGGGTCGTCTGGGTTCTTGTCTGGATGGTGCTTGATCGCGGCGCGGCCTGTGGGTGGGGGGTGAGCGGGGTTAGTAGGGAGAGGGAGGGGGCGTACGGTAGGCCTTCTTGATGTCGTCAGTGGTGGCGGTGACGGACACCCCCAGGATGTCGTAGTAGCCCGTCTCCAGCGGCCGCTCTTGCGTCCCTATCTTGCGACCCTTGCGCGCCTGCGCTCCTGCCGCCGATGATAGCGAGGGTTTTTGGGTAGTAGGCGTACTCGCTCCCGATCTCGACGAGGAGCTTGCATACGCCGTCGATGACGATGGGACCTGGCCCGGGTAGAATGCGTGTTGGACGATGTTTTGGCATGAGAAACAGCGTATTTGCAGCAGAGTCCCTGGTCGTGGTTGGGGGGTTGGTACTGCAAATTCTAAGGCAGCATTACACCTTGAATTGGAGCAGGAGGTGCCAATGTGGGGTATTATGGGTCGTGAAGGGAGTATAGGATAGGAGTTGTTCATTGTTAAGACGAAACTGGTGAACTCGGGGTGCAAGTCCAACTTATCACCTTCAGATCCAGAGTTCAGCGAGAGTGGCGGCCAAGGTCGAAGATTCTGATTCAAGAAGCGGTGTACGCAGTTAACACGTGAGCAAAAATGACGCCAGTGGCCAATTCTGGAACGCATGAAAGTGCCAGTGAATATGCTTTTTTTTGTCATGTAAATTCTTTATCTTTTGAATAATGGATGCTACAAAATTCTACAAAGTACAACAAGTTCAAACGGAATATAATCAGGTTAATCGAAAGTAAGCTTGGATTCAGACTAAACTCAAACTAAACTATTCGAATAGTCAAATCATGGCCGGCGAGTACCCAACTGTATACGCGTTTTTGGTCTTTTCGTCGGAATATATAGAGCCTAAATCATCATCATACATGTGTTCGAAAGCGACGATCGAGAGCAAGTAAAACCTGAAAAAGCGCAATTAGAATGTCGACCAAGTGAACCGTGATAGTACTTACATGTCACCCACTATTTATTCTGACTCGTGTTTTCAAAAATAGTCTTTCATTGAAATGCTGTGACGATGCTGTGATAATGCTGTACGCACATACGTACTTGTATGTGGCTTCCCACTTTAACAGCTTCTCTGTATCCTTCCCAAATTCCTATTCCATGGCAAGCGAGGTCTCCCAAATCCCCCTAGACCAGTTGCGCTCGGTAGCCGCCCCAGATGTGTCTATGTTCGGCGGTAATAACCTCATTCAAGGAGGAACTTTCGTTCAGAGCAACTCAAACATTGTAGCGGGAAGCAGCAGCAGAAGTGAATACTACCTGTTATCTTTTCCGATTTCTACATGTTTGCTAATTGTCCGATGCGTAGAGGGGTTCGAGCTCCTGCAAAAGCGGGTTGCCACTTCCGCCTTCCACGACTCTGCCCAACGCGCCGACCCTCCAAGATGCCACCCGAATACAAGGGACGCAGTTATCCAGGAGATATTCGACTGGATGGTAGGGTCTAGGGACCGCGATGCATGGCTCATGTGGCTCAATGGCGCTGCGGGCGCTGGAAAATCTGCGATAGCCCAGTCAATTGCCGAACGATGTGTGGCGGAAGGACACTCAGTCGCCAGCTTTTTCTTTTCTCGGTGGGATAAAACTCGAAACACCATGGCCTCATTAGTTGCTACGCTTGCGTACCAAATCATTCAAGCAATTCCAACAACCTTGGACGACATCATCCAGACCATCGAGCAAAACCCGCTTATTTTTGAGCAATCCCTCGAATCTCAGTTCGAATCCCTCATCATTCAGCCTCTTCTACGCATGGCCGCCCTTCCCGAAACTCACGGTGACGTCGATCATGCACTCCGGCGCCTAATTGTGATTATTGATGGCCTCGATGAATGCGACAATCGGAGTTTGCAATGCAGCTTGATCAAGCTACTCGGCAATCTACTGGGTCGCAGGAATCTCCCCATTGTATTTCTAGTTTGCAGTCGTGCAGAGCTCCACCTCCAGATGGCCTTCGAACAGCAGGACGTTACTAAAATTCTTGCGAAGCTACCCCTAGACGATGTTACGAAAACCTCCGACGGCATCCGAGTATATCTCAACGACAAGTTCGCGGAGATCAAGCAGATTCATCCATTCAGAGGCAGCCTCGCCGATTGGCCAGACTCTTCGATCGTTGAACAGATCATAGCCAAATCATCAGGACAGTTTATCTACGCCTCCGTCGTTATGTGCTATATTTCATTCCCAAGCGCTCATCCCGCCATCCGACTCGACATCATCAACGGCATCCGTGCGCGGAGTTCTTCATCTGAGAACCCATTCGCCAATCTCGATGCACTCTATGAGCACATCTTCTCGGAGGTGCAATCGCTCAATATGACACTCGATATTCTAGCCTATGCACTGCTTGGCCGTCAGCAAAACGTCGCCGCAATTGAATGGGCCTTTGGATTGGCTCCCGGCGAGGTGGAAGTTTCTCTGGCCGACTTAACATCTGTCATCACATGCAAGCCCAAGGATAACGAACCAGGGCAGAATGGGCCCGCGATGCGATTCCTCCACGCCTCCTTGCCTGATTTTCTTCTAGACCAAAGTCGTTCTGCAGCCTATCACATCAACCCCAAAGAATACTGCGCTAAGCTGGCCTGTATTTTGCTTAAAAAGCCTTTGCCATCACCTGTACTGCAACATCAGAGAAAGTATCTCAAGGAGCCGCTTCTTTGTCTCCTTCAGACTGCAAAGGCATCCAGCGAGTTATACAAGCGATTGCGGAAATTTGACATGGCCATCCTCACGGCCGGCTTGGTATTTTCCGGGGAAGAATTTGACATCTCTCTTTCATATGCGCTTGATTTTTTATATGCTTTGAAGAATCTGGATCTGGTACGTAAAACATTATTATCAGAGACAAATCAGAGACATTTTCTCATCTTTCAATGCTAGAAATTCGACCACGATAAAGGCCTCTACTCTCGTTATGAGAATTATATAGCTGACCATCTGGCCTCTATTCACGATTCCACAGAATTGTCTTACAAAACGAGGTCTAAACTTTCAGCATACAGTGCTAAACTGTGTGCAGATATCTTGAAACGACGTGAACGTTCTTCGAAAACCAGAAAAAAGTTGTGGCAGCCATCACTTTGGTTTAGCATGTTGGAAATCCGTTTCGATTTGAGACATTTTAATGTAGTCGTGTAAAGTGAATGATGATATTCGATCAGTCAGTTGATGATAGTCACCAGTGATGTTAACTAGCATGGTATTTAGTAGATAATTTTGTCATGATTTTACTTGCGCGCGTGAACAGACTTTTTCTGTTCGCGCGCGCAGAACTCGTCTATAACATCTCTAGATCATATATAACGTGTTATTAAGGTGTGTTATGTATGTATAAATTTTCTTATATGTACATAGTTTTTGTCACATATATATACAAATTAATTTTTTAGGCACTTGGCCAAGCTCGAGCATAGTATGTCTCCCTCGCTGGATATAGCTTTGTGCTTGGTTTTCTATTTCACAATCAATGACTCCGGTAAGCTAAAATTCTCAGCAGAGATAAGATCTATTAATATCGAGTCATTGGGCGTCGCAGACCGGAATTCACCAGAAGACAAACAGGGCAATAACTCCAACACCGTCTTATCGATTATAGGAAAGAAGATTGAAAGTATGTACTGGAACGCAAACCAGATTCGTACCTGAACAGGTAGTGAATTGAGTGGGTTCTTACCTCTTATAACAGAAATTTTGCTTTCCATATAGCGATAGGCTTGCCTTAGAAGTGAGCCATGTTACCGGCACTTACAGCTCAACGTTGGCTCAACGATAATGAGGGAATGAGGGGCAAAGCCTTATTCAATATTCTACAAAATTCTACACAAAGTACAACGAGTTCAAACGGAGTATAATAAGGTTAATCGGAACTAAACTTGAACTAAACTCAAACTAAACTCGAATATTCGAATCATACCAAGGTCGACGATAACCAACTACGCCTTGGTCTTGTCGTCGGAGTGTATAGAGCCCTTAGACTCCGGGACCTCGTCAAATTGATAAAGAGGCTTCAGCTGCACGTTCTGGCGCAGCACATAGCGGCGAATCCAATAAGGAAGGAACGTGCGGACTTGGTACGAGGCATGCGTCGAGGTCGGAACGGCAAAGACATAATCGAGCTCTTCGAGTGTCCTTTGCTTCGTTTCTGCGCGGACAATCGAGGTTGAGTATGTGATTTACCGAATAAATTTTTCAGAAAGACATACCCGGCATCAGGAAGAATATCATCACAAACGCCGCGACGTTCAGCCCGGCGTAGAATCCGAAGGCACCCACGCTCCCAAAGGCGCTCAAGAGACGGGGGAACGTAAGTGAGAGAACGGCGGCCCAGAAAAAGCATGTCGCGACGGCCCACGACCTAAATCATGTCAGCACGGGTATCGCATAGACATTCAACTCGTCAACTCACATTCCCATCTCTCTGTGAGTCAGGGGGAAGACTTCGGCGGAATAGGTGAAAGGAACTGGGCCTTCTCCCGGAGAATAAAACGCTACAAAAATAAATGAGTACGCACATCAGCCAACATAGACGTCCCAAAGCTCACCCGCAAACAGGAAGACGAAGAACGCAATCAGCGGTACCCTGGCCGAGTTATCCACCGGAATGTAGAAGCAGAACCCAGCAGCCAGGAGCGTCCACGCCATATTCGGGAACGTGAACAGCAGCAGGTTGCGGCGCCCGAACGTATCGATCGTCCACACCGCCGGGAACGCAAAGAGCCAGTTGACGAGCCCGAAGCCCCACGAGGCGAGCATCGCCTGCTTGGCGAGTACCCCGCCTGCACGAAGATGGTCGACGAGTAGAACGCCATGATGTTGATGCCGCACATCTGCTGCGCGATCATCACGACCCAGCTGGCGAGCGTCGCGCGGCGCACGCGCGGGACGGTGAAGAGCTCGACGAAGCGCTGGTAGTAGTTCGCGCCGTTGAGGATCGCGTGCTCCTCGACGAGCTGGCAGTGCACGTAGTAGAGGTCGCGCGCCGCTTGGATCTCGCTGTTGCGCAGGCGGCTGAACGACTTGAACGCATCGACGTAGCGGTCCTTCTTCATATACCAGCGCGGCGATTCTGTAAATCAGATATCAGATAAGGCCCGGTGGAATGGAAGAGGAGGGAACTTGCCGGGGCAGAAGTAGATTCCAATTACTAATGGAACGGCAGGCAAGAAGGCGGAACCAAGCTCGAGGCGCCACACGATGCTCCCAGTACCTTCGAGAACAAGATTGGCAGAGAATCCCAGGAGAATACCGAACGCAGTCTGTGTGAACGGGCATAGATAAGCTGCGAGTTTGACTCAGAGAGAAGGATGATACTTGCCCACATCTGCCAGGACATTACGAGCCCTCCCCGGATATTAGCGGGTACATTCTCTGCAGCAAACACCGGTGATGTGGTAGCCTTCGGACCCATTCCAATACCTAAGAGGAGACGACAGACCTATGCAGAACGGGTCAGCGTCATTAACATCAAGGGGATGATTTCTAACGCACGAAAAGTTGCGGCCATGTTTGGGACACAGCTGCACCGAGGACACTAAATGTACAGAATATGCCGCAGATGAACAGTGTTCCTCGGCGTCCAAAGTAGTAGTTTAATGGATCAGTAAGCCAGCATCCAAGAAGGCATGATCCGATATAAGGTCTGGATTTTAATACTCGCAAGATCAGAGTTTATAAGGATATGAAAATGGGTGGGATGACTTTACCCTGAGTTGATTACACCCACAATCCAATCGTCGAGGTTGGCCTTCGCACTTCCTGCCGGTGCGGTGAGCCTAGGGCTGCTGGGAAGAACAGATTTGCGCCGTTGGAACCCGTCTGATCCCATCCTCTACAATCAACCGGAGGTGTTAATACCGGTGCTCAGATCTCTCGATACATGGAGTGCTTACTGGACAGCGGCGGCGACACTACAGATGATGACTGTCAGATAAAGGTCTCGAGATTGACTCCATCTATCTGAAAGATTGCCGAACTTAACAAAGACATAGCAAAAAAAATGGGTGCAACTCACGGGTCGTTTCACGTCGGATAACAAGTTTTCCTCTTCCGATAGTTCGGGCATGGTTTCGAAGTCGCTCGGATTTTGCGCGAGCAAGGCTGCTTTCCTGAACAAGTCCTGTTTGTCGTCTAGGCCTTTTTCTCGAGTGAAGTCGTCCACCCGTTTCAACAAAACATCCCGTGGTATACCGACGAGGGGATTTTGTATCCTAGAGAATGATGAGTACCTTCGTTGCGTAACTTATTTCATGATCGCGAAGGACATACCTGGCTTGGACGTTGTTGGCCAGTTCGATATGAGTGGTGTCCCCACCTTCTCTTCATCATAGCTGGGCCTGTCAGGGCTCTGTTTGCCTTCGAGCGACATTGTAAGAAGGCGAAAGAAGGAGTCGGGAGCACAAGAATGAAGCCCGAGCCATGGAAAACTCTCAGCTTATGTAGGTGGATTCCTACTATGGAGCTGAACCGATATCCGAGCGCAAGTGAATCTCGATCACCTCAGTTGCATGTGGTGCATTCTTTTGAGCGAAGCAGTGTCATCGCCTAGATTATGGACATATCCCCTATGGACCCGGAACACGGTAAGCCACATGGATGATCGAATCGAGAGTTCGTTGGCGAGAACTACCAAGGACTCTGCCCTCAGGCTTTGTTGGTATCAAGTCCGCTGGAATGAGTCAGACTGCCCACTTATCAGCGCCTACAAGGGCCTGTCAGTCATATAAGACGTCTTATTTCCAGGGTATAAACCTACTGGAATCTGAGTGTTTTTGGTGACCTTCCGAGTTTTGTGGAACTCAACATAAACGTTGCATATTTGTGGAGTGGCACAAAAATCTCCCACACTTCCAGGAAAAGGCTGCAAAAGGGTTTATGACGACATTTCCCCAGAATATTTCCCCACGCATCGGTTTCTATCGGTTTTTCTTTATTCCCACCCCGCAGGCATGCCTTGCCGCCCTCCGCCCTCCGCCCCCGCCAAGCTTGGAGGGCAACCCCAGGCAACCCCTGTTGGTCGTCGTCAATGCAACCAGGTGCGACCCCACAAAACAATTTGAAAACAAGTATGGGGAGAGATGGGGTGACAGCTGGAGACAGACGATGTGCGCGAAAGATTTTGGCCTGCTCATCAACTGAAATGGAGAGCGGCTGTGCGCGGACATCACTTCCACTCAACAATGAGGCAACCCATTGACGCCACTACGCGCCACATTATTTCGGTCCACCGTCAACTTCCGAATGGTTGCGCGTATTAGCGCGTATCTCTACTTATCTCGTCTTGGTAGAATATATTAGATTGATATCATACAAACTGATTGCAAACTTATACATCATATCTATATGAGACAATGCTACTCAGAATTGGGAGCTTGGACACGTCGCCCTACTCACCTTGCTCCAACGCGATTTGGCGCTCAGTCTGAAAATAGGCGCCGGAAGTTTTTCCACGCGCCCGAAAAAAGAATGAATACTACTATAGTACTATGTCACCTGTCACTGAAAAGAGTAGAAGAGGCAATGAAAGCCAAGTGAAACTGGCCGAGTTTGGGCTGGGTGGCCGCGGCTCGATCCTCCCAAACTATGGAAGCTTGGTGTTCTTCATGATCGAAAAAGGGTATACTCTAAATTGACATAAGTATGTGAAGCTGTACTCAGTGCCTTAGCACGCCTTTGCAGGATTTCATTGTGTCGTGTCGATTAAAAAAGAGTTCAGTCTAATCTAATATTAGCTTATCCTTTGAGTGTCTTGTTCTCCAAAATTTACCTCCAAACAAGTTATCGAGCTGGATAAGCCCCGCTTTAAATAAAGGCTGGTATATATAATCTGGTATAACTGCGCGTATGTACCTATGACCTTTCACTCATGTAGGTTTTGTAGATATGTGGGGTTATCTGGGGTTGATCAATATAGCAGTGGAGCGAACTATCAGTGGATCTGATATGGGGTATAAAAAAATGTCCAGTCTCCAACAAGTGTTTCGAATCAGATTTAATCAATTACACCTCCGCTTACGCCCAGCTCGGATTCAGAGGTCAGCAGGGTAGCCTGGAGTACATACACACCTCATCACATACCCTTGAAGAACAAAGGGACGCGCCATCATCGCGGCTATCCGAGGTCGTTCTTCTGCCGAATTAGACTGCCACGCGCAGACTTCGTCTATTCTCCAACAAAGTTAATCGATATGAAACGCTGCATTTTAGAAGGGCTGGATGCAGAGCAAAGGACGGCGGAGCATACAAAAAGGAATCTAAGTACATACACGAAACACGGCGTATGCCGCCTATCTATCACAGGGGGAAAGGTACTGAGCTAGAGCGATGTGGCGCTGGCAGCGGCGAGACAAGGGATGATGGACAACGTTTTCCGTGTGCCGGGAGCGAAAAAGGGAGATGGTGAGGCGCGCAACGGTGGTGACACGAGGGTGTGTTCATTTGAATCTTCATTCAGACCTTCCGCTTCTTGGCGTCTCGCCCGTCCTGCTGCTCCTGCTTCCGCGCCGCCTTGGATGGTTTCTGTTTGGAAGCCCCCGCACCGTCGACCTTGCCCATTCTCTTATTCCACGCGCGCTGCAGCGCACGCTTCGTTTCTCCATCGGGGAAGGTCGAGAGGTCGAAGTAGTTCGCGGCATATTCGATGAGCCTATCGCAGATATCCCGTCAGCGTGGAAGAAAATAGACGAGAAGGGAGGACGCACCATTCTGCTTTGATCTCCGATACGGTGCGGATGTACGGCCTGGTGGTCAGGACGAATTCGTTGAACAGGACCCATTCGGGCTGGGTGTCTAGACCGCATGACGGGTGCAGAGCCACGACCTGGCAGATCGATCGAGTGAGAAAGAGTTGGGAGGTAGACAGATACTGGCACGGTCGACTTACCTGGTTATCCTTCACTGTGAGGTAGTTGCCCTTCTCACCTTCCTTGTGCGCGACTTGCATGAAGAACCCACATACGAGAGCCTGGCGGATATTGGAAAACAGCTTCTTCTCATCTGATATCGTGACAGACTCGATATCATAGCGCTCCATGATACGCTTGAGCTGAGTACGGATGCTGTCTGCTTGTTGAAGTGCACGGAGGGAAAGGTAATTATTCCAGGCCCAGTTCTTGTCGTGCATGTCTGATCGATGAAATATACGTTAGAAATAGGAGATAGACTGGACTTTTCGTGAGGATACCCACTGAGGTTATATTGGTTGTAGACATTCAGCAGTGTCAGATGATCGCCTTCTGGAACGGTAAGGAGAGCCTTGGCAGCATCAGCCTCTCGTCGTTGGGTGGCACCGGGGGGACGCAGCCAGACGTTGGGGACTATATAAGTGTTCGATTAACACAAACATAATTGACGATGAAGTAAAAAAGACCTACCAGACATCATTGCAGTTATGGTGAGGATTTCATTGCTGCATTTGAATTCAGGGCTGACGATCAGTAGTTTGGCCACTAACGAAGATATTAGCAAACTATCGCTATGTGTTCTGCCATCGGACAACCGACTCACCTGTGGGTCAAGAGGGAACTCGGCCATCATGCCACCCAGTGGTGTGAGATTTCCATCGTCGTCGAGCGCAGCGAGATAGTTGAGTAGTTCCAGGGCACGCATGAGCGTCTCGGGAGCTGGTGCGTCCACGTAGTCGAAGGTAACGAGATCCTACAGACAACTGCGGTAAACATCTTTGTTTCCTTCCGAAAAAAAGACGACGGACGAACCTTGACTCCGAGCTTCATCAACTCCAGAACCACATTACTCAAATTGCTACGAAGGATTTCAGGATGCGTTTGCTCCTCTAGCTGGGTCATGAAGTCCTTCTCGGTGTACAGTCGGAACATTTTCCTGGCCGGGTACGTCCAGCACGACCGCTCGTTGCTGAGCGGAGGCCTTGGAAATAGGGCTGACAAGCAGGGACTCGACACGAATACGGGGGTTGTACACCTTTTGCTTCGAGAATCCGGGATCAACACATACACGATACCGTCGATAGTCAACGATGTCTCGGCAATATTTGTGGAGACCACCACTTTGCGGCCAGGAGGACCTCCCTTGATGGATGGAGGCGGCGGGTCGAAGATGCGTTGTTGTTGTTGCGGTGGGAGGGAGGAGTAGAGGGGTATGCACACCAGAGGGCCACCGAGCTCGGGTCTTGGTTGATCAGGTCGTCGGCTCCAGTTTGATCTTTCTGCACGCGTCCTCGATTTCGGCCTCTCCTGTCAGGAATAGCAGATGTCGCCCGGCTCTTCCGCGCGGTGGATCATGAGCGTCGTGCGGATAGCCGCCTCCACGTAGTCGGGCTCGGGCTCTTGCGTGTAGAACACCTCGACCGGGTGCGTTCGTCCGGGAACCTTGAAGAGGGGGGCTTGCGTGTCCGTGCGTAAGCTGAAGTACTTCTGGAACTTCAGGCGTCGAGGGTGGCGGACATGATGATGATTTTCAGGTCCTTGCGCTTTTTGGCGATGCCTTTGAGCAGACCCATGAGGATATCGGTCGCGAGCGTGCGTTCGTGGGCTTCGTCGAGGATGATGGTCGAGTAGCGCTCGAGGGAGGGATCATTCATGGCTTCGCGCAGAAGCATACCGTCGGTCATGTACTTGAGGAAGGTTGTGCCAGGCTCGGTCATGTCCTCGAAACGGATAGAGTAACCAACATGGCGACCCAATGAGACTGCGGGGAACATGAGTTTGCTTAATCATTCATATAATATCAGTACGCACCATCCATTTCATCCGCCACGCGTTTCGCGACCGACATCGCGGCTACTCGTCTCGGTTGCGTGCATGCCACCATCTTCCCTTTCGTGTGCGGTAGATCGGAGAAGGCAACGAATTGTGGTATTCTGGACATACGGATCAGTTTTTCGATCGGAGAGTAAGGTTGTATGATAGCGTACTGTGTCGTTTTGCCTGAACCGGTTTCTCCAACCATCACGATAATCTGGTTGTCGGTGAACTGAATATAGCTGTTAGTTTACGCTCGAACCGTGACGAGGGGGCTAAAGATATGATCTCAATGCCCTCCTCTAGGCACAAAATGATATGGCTTACGATCTTCAGAAACTCGTCCATTTGGGCGAACACTGGCAGCTTTTTGCGTGCATCCAGGATCTTCTTGTACTGCCCCGAGTGAGGTTGTTTCGTGAATGGGTTCACATCTCCATCCTAGTCCTGCGTGAGTATTTCGAGCTATGGATGATGTAGCGAACTCACCATCGCCTTTCTGACTTGATCTCCTTTTACATGTCGTGGTACGAATCCGTACAACGGTTCTTTTGCTGATGGATCTGACCCTGCTGACCCAACTCCCCTTTCGTGAGGCGGAAGATGGGCAAGATACGGGTTGTCTCGGGGCTTGACAGTCGACATAAGTCAAAGTTCGAGTAAGATTTTAATAGTAAGGTGAAAGTTCTTGAACAGGAAAAAAGTCGACGAGGTATATATCACGTGTCATCTATTTGAGTCAGGCGCTCTTCCGGACTGCCGAGTCAGCGCGAGTCAGGACGTCAAAGCGTCAGACTCAACGTACTCAACGTTCAACGTTCAACAGGCAACCAACAGGACGCGTCGATACTCTAGACAATGGCATATGAAAACAGGGGACGGCTAGGGATCTGTACTCTGAAATCTGAACGTATGTTAACGGGACACCCAATCTAGTTCTTTTCTACAAGACTCTGGAGCAACTTTTCAAATTCCAATCTTAGGATTTGCTGCTAGATCTGCGATACTTAATCTTGGCTCGTCAATTTGGCTTTCCAGAATTACCCTCTGGCAGTGCTAAGTCTATGCTAGTCTATGATGGAACACATCCTGTCATTGCGCGGACTGCACGGGCTCAGGCGAAATTAGCGTCTCATTCTGCTGACTCTATGTCAGAAGGTTGTTCCAACTTGGTTGTTCTTGCCACCGTCATGATTCCATGCGGGTATGTTGCGGAAAAATATATCTATAGCCTGTCGTCGCAGTAGGTCTTTTCTTTCACTAATCAACACCCGGCCGCGACGAGCATCCTCGAGTCCTTTGTCTAAACCAATCCTGATGGTTTACGGGCCTATAATCTTGGCAAGTCCACTGACAACAATTTTTGCTTCCGAGTCCTAAAGCTATACCGACAGATGTAGGCTATAATGGAACGTATACTTATACTCAACCTCGACCTGAAGAAGCGAAACGAAGGAAATCTGACAATTGTGAAGTTACCCTTTACCACTCTTCTCAAATACTTCGTACTGTATATTGCAGCAAGGGCTCGTGCAAGCGGGGACTAAGCCCCTCTTACTGCCAAAATGACGACAATACCACCTTCCACCACGAGTAGCTGCTACCAAGTAGTACTTAGTGTCACTCTCACAGGCATAGCTGCGACGCCCCACCGTCAACACTGTCGGAAAACTGCCGGCTTTGAGGTAACCAATACTTGTTGGGAGTACTTATCCTGGATCACCAGGCCATAAACCCTATGATTGTATTCACCCTAACTTCGCAATTCCGAGCCAGCCATTCGCTACCTTCAGATGACGTACGGTTTCTGTTTATTCATCTGCAAAACGGCGAATGAATCGTTTCTCTGCCGAATATTCTGACTGCGATTTATAGGGCTGCTCTGGCCGCTGTTTTACGCACTTCGGAACTAAGATTCTTTGTGCATCTGGGTGACGCCAATGTTTGGTGTCTAGCTATAAAAAAACCTCCAGGACTAAAATTGAGAGTAATTGAACAACCTTAGTGGTCTAACGAGGTGAATTTTCAGGGGAACAGATGTAGGCTCTCTGTGTTGTTTGGGCCACGAATTACAAGATTGATGCCTTCTAATGATCCAGTTTATTTTACTGAATTCTGACCAAATAATTACCGTTGTCAAGTACCCCGCACTTTATGCATTCCACCAAGATGCCACCTTCAGATCTCCCGCTCTGCTATTTGGCGCATACTTACTCCTGGACCGACATGCCCACTACGTCCACCTCCCAAATGCTAATCCCGCCAATCGAACCAGGGGATTCGTGCGTTCATCATCCACACATTTTTGACGGGTGCAACGAAACGGAAGCGGACTTGGATTCCATATTTACCATTGCCGCAAGCTCTATTATCTATTATTGACGTTGCAGCTCAGGATACGATCGCCTTTCTCGTTACTACACCCGCACCCGCAGAGCCACCGTATACTAGCCCGTTGGTACCCGAGCTCCTTCGCTCCTTTGTTTGAATATATGTAAATTCCGTATGGGTAGATCGATATAATGCACATAGCTTGCCAGATGTTGGCTTTACATACGCACATTTTCTCGTTGCGTTACTATTAGCATACTCGCCAGGAGTGTAAATTACGCTTCTTCCTATTCGGCACCTGCAGAGTAGAGAAGTCGCCGGAAGCAAGCCGGAAACACTGACTAGAATTTGGAATTTTGCAAGGGAGGTGGCCTATGCAGCGACTTGTAGTTACAGTTTTTAAAGATTTCAATGCTTCAAGGACCTGTAAGAAGGTGATTTACTTTCTTATCCACTGTAGAGAGCGGCTTTAGTTGAGGTTTTGAGGTAAAGTTCATTAAGGCAAAATGATGGAACGACCCTGGCTGTGGACCGCCACCAAGTAAATAGCACCAAACAGGGGTTTCTCAAACGATTTTGCTACGGCAGGCTTTCGCTCGTCAACGTCGTCGTTGCTCCCCCTGTCCACCACATCCCTTCTTTCTTCTACAATGGCCCTCCCCACGCCCTCTGCTGATGGTATTGGCATTGCCAACCTGCCTAACCAGGTTCGTTTGCGAACTGTCGTGGGCGGAGGAACAGCTCAAAATTCTGACGCGTTGCATTATGACAGAGGCATAAGATTGTTGCAAAACGTGGCGCCCACTTCACTATCATGGTTGTCGGTGAGTCCTACCTGCAACATAGCACGGGCTCTACTGGAAGTAACGTCCGTTGCTAGGCGAATCTGGATTGGGCAAAACCACTCTGATCAACACCCTCTTCTCGACCGAACTGTCACCTCCCAAAAACTACAACAAGCGCCATTACAAGCAGCTGGACAAGCTGACTGAGGTGGAGATTATTAAGGCTGAGTTGGAGGAGCGTCAGTTCAAGGTCAAGCTGACGGTCATCGACACCCCTGGATTCGGAGACTACGTCAACAACCGTGATTCCTGGCTTCCCATCGTCGAGTTCATTGACGATCAGCATGAAGCCTACATGCGCCAGGAGCAGCAACCACAGAGGCACGAGAAGACTGATCTCCGCGTGCACGCTTGCCTCTACTTCATCCGTCCTACAGGCCACACGTATGTCCATCTTCCGTGGCATATCCTCATCTTTGCCGATCATTTTTTTTCAGACTGAAGCCTTTGGACATTGAAATCATGAAGCGTCTTGGAACCCGTGTCAACCTCATCCCCGTTGTTGCCAAGGCTGATACACTGACACAAAACGACCTATTTGTGTTCAAGCAACGCGTACGTGGCACCCCTGTATCTAGCTCTCACTCTAGCTCAAACCTTCTTTCCTTCTTTGCGCCTATTATTTTTTAGATTCGCGAAGTCATTTCTGCTCAGGGAATCCGAATTTACACGCCCCCGCTCGACGCGGACGACGAGAATGCGGAGCACGCACGCGTCTTAATTGACGCTATCCCCTTCTCCATCATCGGCTCAACTGAGGACGTGAAGACCCCCGACGGTCGTGTCGTGAAGGGCCGTGAATACATTTGGGGTGTCGCTGAAGGTTCGTCCCCATCTAAAAAAGCTCCCGCCCTCGGCTAACAAAATGGATTAGTCGAGAACGAGAACCACTGTGACTTCAAGAAGCTTCGCTCGCTCCTTATTCGCACGCACATGCTCGACCTGATTTCAACATCAGAGGAGCTCCATTACGAGAACTACAGGCAGACACAGATGGAGACGCGCAAATTTGGCGAGCCCAAGGTCAAGAAGCTGGACAACCCCAAATTCAAGGAGGAGGAGGAGCAACTGAGGAAGAAGTTCACCGAGCAGGTCAAGGCGGAGGAGGCGCGGTTCAGGCAATGGGAACAACACGTACGTCTTTTTTTGCGCTAGCTGGCGGGATTTTGATGGCTCATTACCTAACTTTGATACCAGTTGATCGCGGAGCGAGACCGTCTGAACAAGGATCTGGAGATGGCGCACAGTGCGATCAAGCAGCTCGAGGCGGAGTTGGAGAACCTCCAGGTGGGCTACGGACGTGGCACCGGCAGACGATAAATGTTCCAGGCGCATCCACGCTGCCGCCTCTTTCTTGTCCCCCTGTGCTACTAGTAAAAGCCCATCGCACAGTCGTAGCAAGCGCCTTAGTACCCCGTCCGCACTCATTGTCACCTCAGTATACCCTGCCTTTCTGTCTTCTTTTTTCTTGTCTCTTGTTGTGGAAAATACCTAGTCCCCCCTCGCATGCCTTTTTTTCTTTCAATTCCACCCTGTGTTTAATCCGTGTCAACGGGCGTTCCTTGCCACCCACTCGTTTTTAGTTCCCATTCTTTTTCTTTCTCTCCCCGCACCCACGCCACGCTCACTCTCACCGCAGCTTTTTTTCTATTTCTTGTCGCTACTATCAAATGGATGTTGGTGGAATGTTGGTGAGGCTGATAATGTTATTAATTTTGGCTTAATGCATATCACACCCTCACCCTCACGCGCGAGTGATGTGCGGCGTTTGCGTTGTGGCCAATTTATGCAAATTTAGTTGACTGGTGAGAATGGTATGCGAGACGTACCATGATGAAGAGGGCGTCATGATGTCTTTGTACGTATCGTGCTGGGCCTGACATAGGCCAGCGTCTTGTACGGTCTTCTGCTCTTTTGGTAAGCTTCTCATTTCCGTTCGCGGACTCTTGATTTCTGTTAAATGTGTTAGCAGAGGAGGCTTACAAGCTGGGTAACTAGCCTTTGGAGGTTCTGTATTCTGGAGGCGTTCGTGATTTATGTGCTGTGCGCTGGCACTGGCAGCACGGGGGTGGCCTGGGGTGCAGCCAGAGTTGTCTGCACTGCGGAAGAAGAAGGCGCTGCGGCGACGGGCGACGGCCAAGTGGCAATGGGAGCAGTGCTCCTTGGGGTTGCTGTACGTGCGAATTCTTCGGGCGTTCGTGGAGTGGAGCAGGATAGGATTCCATAGCAAGGTGGGTGGTGCTAGGTGCTGTGAAAGAAGCGAAGAGGAGAACAACGGGCGTTGTGGGATGCGGGGCGGACCTTGCCGATGGGGCAGAGTATGTAAGGTATGTATGGAATGGCTCTTGGCAAGGTCTGATACTGTTCAGCTGTAGATGGAGGTGTGACACGGACACGGCGTGTGTGGTATGGTGGCACGGCTTTCTTCCTGTGTACCTTGGATTTACAACTCGGAATCTGCCGCGCTGCGAAGAGCACGGATACACGCTTAATTGGGCTGGGGCGCCTGGGCGCTTATGCCCATAATCATGAAGGGATGCCAGTACCTCAGGCCTTATGTGTTCAACCAGTAGCTGGGAATGAAGTTAGAATCGCTCATGCCGCGAGCGCTCTCTGTCGATAGCGCTTACTCGTTGCTGTCGTTAGGATTTTGCGTGGACCCGCGCTCGACGCCAGCTGTGTCAACTGCTGCGTATATCTATATATAGACGCACCGGCGCTTGGAGGCCGTCTTGTGTCTCTGTCTGATAGTCATTTTTACCGGACTCTGACAAAGGCGCTGCTTGGTCGTAATCATAGTCAGCCAGTCGAGAAGTGGAGCGGTTGAATGGAGGTATTCTCGAGGCGGGTGGCGGGGAGTTTGAAAGCCAGCGTCATATCATATTACCCACAAGTCGTCTATTACCAAGCGCGAAGTAGAGCGCCGTGATAGGATGAATTTATTTATTGCTCTTTGGATCCTATTCTTACCTTTGTTTTTACTCCGTTAAATTCCAGCGCTCCAGCGGACGTGGAGACAGCTGCGCACGTCTATACTGTTTTCTTGTTTGAGCAGACGCGCTCAAGCAGAGGTTGTGACTGATCGTTGAATAGCATTGTGCCACTTTGAATCCAGATCTCCGAAGCCTTGAATCCGCGGTGCTATTACTCTTGAGTTGACAATTGATCCATAGCAAATAATTTATATCTTTTATCTTTTTACTGTGATGCAAAGAAAACTTGCATGCGAAGGAGCACTTTCAACCTCTCGTTGAACTCCCTAAACAAGCATTGTCTACGTCTACCAAGACCTGGAAACTACTGAGTCCGTTTGAATTGTATAAGGGGGAAGAAAAGGAAGGCGAAAACTGACAAGGGAACAAAAACAATAATTCAAATTCAAAAGCATTGTCCGAATATATAAGGAAGAGGTTTATTTCAAAAGCGAGTGACTCGACGGCGACATGAACTGCATCAAAGGAGAGCGAAGTACTGAACGATCGATTCGCGCTGCAAATTAGGCAGCGGCGCTGGTAGCAGTAGTCGCCGCGGAGCTGGTGGCCGAGGAGCTGACGTCGCTGCTAGTGGCGACAGTCGTAGTGGAGGCGCTGGTAGGGGTAGTACTCGCCGAGGAGCTGACGTCGCTGCTAGTGATAGTCACAGCGGAAGCGCTGGAAGTAGTAGAAGCCGAGGAGCTAACGTCAGTGCTAGTTGGCTCAGTCACGGTGGAGGGATCGACGGTCGTGGTAGCACCGGTGCCAGTTGAAATAGTGACGATTGAACTACTCAAGGTGGTAGGAATGGCAGTGGCATTAGGGTAGAAAGTGCTGAATATACCGGAAGGGGCAATGGTGAAAACCGCGTCGTTGACTGGGTAGCAAACGTAGACTTGGCCGTGGCCGTGTTTTGGGAAGGTAGAATTGGAAGTGGATGTGGGCTCCGCGCTAAATGTGAGCGTCGAAGGGGTCGCGGTGGTGAAAAAGGACGTAGCGGAGCTTGACACTGTAACAGCAGACGACATCGAAGTCACCGCAGAAGTCACCGACGAACTCGAACTCGTCGCAGTCACTGTCGTAGAGATACTACTAGAATTTAGATCAGGGTGGTGTTCAGATTCTAGGAGACGGTGTCCTCACCTTGAAATGACGGATGCATTAACCCCGACGCCCATGGCTGCAAGACCAGCAAGCATGTACTTGAAGAAAGCAGATTGCATGATTAATGGCGAGTGGAAAGGAATGGTAAGATTGGAGGTACTGAAATTATTCCACTATTCAGAGAAGCCTTTTATACCATCGAGCCTCCCGTAATGCACAGCCAACGTCGCCTTCAAGTAGTTACTTTAGGAATGAACTTGCTCTGAACGGCTTGAAAACGCCTCGTCTGTGGCTCCAAAATGTCGTCAGGCTGGTAACCTAGATCTGTTGTGCGACGTGCCGGAAAGGCATGAATTAGGAGATATTTTAGGATGTACTTGCAGAATGAAACGGCGTTAATTTCTAATACAAACCGGCCATAGATGACAAGGATTTACGCACGATTACGGAGTTCTTTACCAGTGATTTTAGTCTGGGATTCATGACGCCCAGAAGGAGACGGTTTGAAATCACAATTAGAAAGAAGTTGGCGAGATGTCGGTACAATCGACGAAGTTGGACAGCGAGGCGGTGAAAGACCGTTTTCACGGAGAATTATTGTACGCTCTGCTAGCCACGTGCCAAACAATAATAGATTGAAGAAGCAAGGACACAGAACAGCTGTAGAGTCCATGTTTTTGCGAAGTATTGTCGTGGATATGAACTCCAGATGCTACTGCAGATACCGCGGAAAGTACTAGGTTCCTTATGAAAAAGCTGCAGCAGGGATGAATTGACATCTGTCGGATTTGGAATGAGGCTTCTGTCCGTCTTCATGCTCATTAACTTGAGCTAAGGAGAAAATAACGCAAGGCGCAGCAAGTGCTATGCCTCGGGCTTTGGAGGCTTGAGCAACGACTCCAACGCGCTTCTGACTAGCTGCGCAGTTTAAGACTCGAAACTAGGTCGAAACAAAGCTCTGTTAAGTAGCAACAGTGGCCCCGAGTTAGAGCTTGGTCAGAGTAATGACATATTAAAACTGTTTCTGGGCTGAGGAAGATTGATCATTTCCGTGGGACCGGAACCGCTGCGGTGTACGATCAAGCGCTGGCGCTGAGCGTCCGTTAATCGCACATTTATTATTTCCAAATAAATAGATTACTGCTTTTTAAAATATCATACTTATAGAAGACTGAAAGATGTATGTGCTACCAGAAAGAGAGCTGCCTTGCGAAATATATAAATTTTAATTCTGAATATACACTAACTTTCTCCCAGACAGAGCGCGCCCAGACATAGATAGACTCGGACTCTTAAGGAGCTTGGTGCGGATGCCGGCGTCTAAATTTAGGTCGTCACGGCAGTTCGGCAGGCACTGCCACCTCTTACTATCAGCGCGCACTTTCCAGTTGAAGTTTGCACAGTAGTAACCGACCTGCTAGTATAATAGATCATTGTACATTATTGTCCAATATATAGATGTACAATGTCTATATGATCCAAATATAATTTGAAGTCTACCTTGTCAGTTTACCCGGAGCTTCACGGTCCCTCTCAAGTATCGTACTGTTCTACAATTCAGTCAAATAATCAAGAAACTGGGTGAGTCATGAAAGCAAAAGCAAAGTGAAGGTTCAGACAGGTTAGAACAAGCGGTGGTTTACATTCTCGATTTTGAATGACCAGGGAAATATGTGCGATGGCAAGTATTATTTGGTTATCGAGGTCCTGTGCCGTGTGAAATTGACTTCAAGGACGGAGAAGTGGTTTTGGACTGCGCGATTCTACGCCTCAGCTTCGAAATATTAGTCAACAGATACATCTAATCAGCTAAGAATTTATAGATACCAAGATAGTGCCCTGATATTGAAGTTGAAGCAAAATTGCACGCATGGTATCATTCCCTTTCTATGCCTGCTGCACAGCCAACGCCGAATTGTTCAGCATCTCACTATCAATGAAATGTAGATCAGGGCCAGTATACGAGCCATCGACGCTGGCTCGACGTCCTTCGGCGGCAGATGGTACCCACCGTAGCCGAACGGGGGGATTTCGATTTGAAGGATCGCCGTTATCTTGGGGAGAGACGACAACGGGCTCTTCAAATCCAACTACGTATGGAGTGGATGCGCTGTCGTTATCATGAGGAATAATTCCTATTCCATGCGTACGCATGTGTCTTTTAGCATTCGAGACAACAGAAAATGACCGCTCGCAACCGGGATATTCGCAGTTGAAAGCTGAGAAGGAAGCGTCATAATGTTATTATATATGGGAGGCTCACGAAATATAACACACGCTTTTCTTTTGTATGTATATTCATGTGTGTTCGTAGGCCACTCGGCCTGTAGTGTAGGGCCTTTTTATCAGTGATTGCTATAGAAAAGATAAAGGTCATGGATTCACCGAGGGAAGGCTTTCTGGCACTCTGGGCATCGATGCAGCTTGACCTTCTTTTTTTTCACCACATTTTCATCCGGAGATTGGCTTCGCGTTACCAAATTAGAAGGATGGGGCAGAGATTTGTGTGTCTGAAGTTACAAAAGCACGAATCCGACATCAACGCATATCGTCGAAAGTAGCCTAATTTTGCTCACCTGAAATTGCGACTGCACGGGAGATCGGCCGAGGCTTCTTGAGCGAGGGCGTGGATTAGAGTCAATTGAAACATCGTTCAAGATGTTCTCTAGACGCATGATGCTACTGCGCGAGATGCGCCGGGGAGTGGCATGCTCGTCTTGGGCAGCCTCGACTGACGATCCTCGGGGGAAATTCAATGAATTAACTTCTAAAAGAGATGTTGAATCAGACAAGTCATCCGAAGTTATGTCTTCTTCCTGTCCAGGTGGTGCTGTCCTTTGGAACGACTCGGGAAAGCCTAGGGTTGGAATGTCAGACGCGGGTTCACCGGAACCCCCTAATCGCATGCACGGGTAGCTCAGCGTAACAAAGCCTCTATATATTGCGCACATACCTCTCGCTCTCTCGAAACCATTCTCATTACCGCTGACTGTTGAGATATGCATCTCTCATACGGAATTGAGGAAGCGATTATCGAAGTTGTCTGGATGGAAAGGACGGGATGTCATTCCAAGCAATAGCCTGAGAAGATTTGTCAGGGGCTTAAGACGGCGACAGTGAGCCTTTCCAAGACGTAGTTAGTTACGCAGGTTATGTTTTAAGAGCCTATCTATGTATGCACTGTGCAGGGAAGTGACATCTTAACATTTCATAATGCTAGGCGCTTCTTCCATCGCATGATGCAATATATGACCAGATAAATAGCCACAATCCACAGCATGCAGTGGGGTTTTCAAAGACAAACCTTCCAAGTCCCAATGGGCTCCCAACTTATTTCAAATGCTGGACCGATCAATCATACTGACATGCCAAGGTTATACTATGTGAATTCTGGACCCAGATTGTACGTTCAATTCTTCCAAGTATCTCCCAGGGTATTTCCCAACATATCGATGATGCTGGATCAGCGTCTGAAATGACGTCAGGGAAATTGTTAATGACGCCCAGGAACATGCGTTCTGAACGGAAGACTCGGGTGGAAAGAGGATTTTTGGTTTTTATTCAAAAAACTAACGGAGACAACTAGATCTTTCTCCCATGGATCATGAAAGGCGCAGGAAGAAAAATCTTTCTCATTTTATCTTGTGGAGGCCTGGGACAGATTCAGAGATCCTCGAAAGAATAATTTTACCCAGTTTGGTTAATTGATTTTTCTGCTTTTAGCCCTTTGCTATATGTGGTGATCTGCATCCGCCCCGAAGTCACCGCTGCTAGTAAATTACTGTACCGGTTACAGACAGCCATCGAGAAAATAAGGATAGTCATTTGAATAGTCATTTAAATCGCTAGAAGCCTAGCACACGTAGTTGACTGGCTCTGCATTTATTGTATGTATGTACTGCTGTCACACTGCCTTTTACCCTGGTACAATGTGTCTCTGTTGGTACGCTTCATATCAATTTGAAGTATGTGTCAACTGTACTCAATACGATTTATGACTCCAGTGGTTATAAATTCAACCTCGTCGAACGCCAAATCGTTGCTTGGCCGCATATTTTTGCCATTTTTGGATATCCTCCCTCTCCAGCAGAAGTTCGACAGTATAAAAATACCGAGCCAAATCCTCATTGGATGCAACATGGTGCACTGCTGAATGGCATGGTCTATAATATCTCCAATCATCAGACACATGTGTAATACGCAATTGTAGTCAATGGTTCACCTGCAGAGCCAAGCGACGGAGTTCAACATTGCTTCTGAATGCCATCCTTTCTTCAAGGCTTTCGCATGCGTCGAACGGGGTATTAGGTGATGGTATGTAAGTGGAACTTCGCGAAAGCAGATCTCGCATTCTTTCGTGCGCGTCAAGCTCCATATTGGTGGTGGTGAACATGCTTGATCAAGGTAATCAGCGACTGTCTTTCTCAAAAACTCGTATGCTGCATCGGCATCGTCAACAATGCCGTAGGAGATAAGACTGTCCACAAAGGCGATAGAGGTGGTGTCGAAAGTCATGATATTGACGTCAGGGACCGCATCTCTTGTCTCATAAGTCGCCTGCTTTGCATCTGGTGGCAATGTGGGCCATGATTCTAAGGCTAAATACGATACGAAGTCATCCAATGCGGCCTCGTCATCATTTTGTTGATTTGCCAGCAAGTCACTGGTGACGTTTTGGACAATCCTCCTGGCAATAGCGTCCTTGAACATAGAGAATTGGGATGCTTCGGTTTGCAAGACTCTAAATAAATTGTAAGCTATTTGTGCCCTTAAACCGTGTAAGATGACTTACTGATTCATGTGTGATGAGAGTGCCAATAATCAATCGTCCATCAAACGATAATATAGAATCCAAACTCCGCCTAGAAGCACATTCCTCGCCCACCACTCTAGACCACTCTGCTGCACCTCCCGCACGCGCTCAAACGAGCTTTGTACGCCGCTGCCGAAAGGTGTTCATGAGCCCGTCAGGTTTAGGCAGGGCGATCGGTGTTCAAGCTGCAGGCAAGCGGTGCGGAGAAGGTCGTCGCAGCGCATTTGCCAGTGCAGGATCGCGGTGTGCAACAGAGCCTCGGGAGGACGACGCTCAATTCGTCGAATGCAGCTACTCATTATGAAGGTAAGGCAGGCTGGCCGCTGTGCGGGTTATCGGGCTGGAGCTGGACGCTGTGAAACAATCATACACGTCTTGTATTTTATGTACGTACATCACATCATAGTTTTTTCGTTGCGCGCAAATGTTGACTCCGTTTATAGGTCAGAAGTGTTGGTAGCCCGGGCAAGCAGGAGAAGTTCGAACTTGATTGGTGAAATGACCCGAGTCGTTTTAGAAGACTGAAGTTGCCATCAAGTTGCCGACATCCTCATGAGAACGGTGTTGGAGAATGTGCGTGTTTTACTTTAGATTCCTCTACAATCTTTCACTCTTCGCCCTATCTGTTGTCTACGTACGAAAATAACCTAACTGAACTATTCTACCCAGCCGGAACCATTAAGAGTCTGATCGAATTCATCAAAGCACAATTGCTCTACTTTAGCATTGCCGCCGAGGCTCTCCGCCTTCCAAGACGGGATCGAGGAATTCAGCGTCACTGCCTTGGGAGAACGCAGGTATGCAGCACTTTCAGAATCTACTCTACGATTCATGGACCACTAGAATTTTACTGGTCAGGAGGACAATGAGAATGGCTTGCCACCTACGATACCTCCTTTTGCATTGCAGATTAACGATCGAATACTGTTCCGCTTCGCGACCTCTCGATCCAAGCTACGCTCCGTCCCCGCTGTTCTTGAAGCATCATCACATTCTCGTAGCCATCTGGCATGCACGAATGTATTTCATCCAACAGAGGAAATATGAATGAAGCATCTAGATCTTTGGCAGGCGTCTTGGTTGCGTCATAAGCTGACTCTCATCGATCATCTCAGTCTGGTAGCTATGGAAAACAGCTTGATAGTTGGCGTCACAAGAATCCTTCGTCTGTTTTTAGATTTTCGCCATCGAGTCCGACCTTCGCTGCAACGAAGGTATGTACTTATAAATGTCTCTGTCAGGTAAGCATGCTGACCGTACTCCTGTGTAACGAAATCCTTACATTACTTACGTACCCATTTGATAGAATTTCAAAACATGCAGATCATTTCTTGGGGAGGGACCTCGTTAACTGTCGACAATCTATCGGATCCTGGAACTACGTCTGATGGGGCATTATCACAGAGTAGTGCACAAAATGTTTACAGTTTTATCGACTGAAGAAATCGGATTACTAGGCGACAGAATCTTTGGGTTGCTCTTATTGTTTCGACCTAGTTTCGAGTCTTGAACCGCGCAGGCAGTCGGAGGCCCATTGGAGTCGTTGACCCAAAGCCCGAGGCAGCGTGCTCCGCCTTGCACCACATTTCCTTAGCTCCAGTTCATTGAGACCTGGAGTGATGGACAAAACACTCATTTCGAATCTGGAAAATGTCAGTTATCCTGGCTGCTGTTTCCGAATAAAATGCGACGACCCCCGCTATTTGCCTTATATGGTGGTTACTTCGATGACAGTACATATTATGCAAATACGCTGAGCTGTTCGGATTTGCTTCCGCTGGTTATGGCTTGGCCAAGAATCGGCATCGTCGCATCGAGGCAGAGTCCTCTTCGAGACGGTCTTTTACAGCCGTACCTTGTTTAACTTGGGACGAATCTACCCACATCTCGCCAGCTTCTTTCCAATCATTGATCGCTGGTCGTCTCTTCTGGGAGTCATGATCTTCCAGACTGGAATAACTGGGAAGAAAACTTGGCGATCATGCGGAACGTTGTTATAACTTGTCATTTATGGCTGTATGTCCCCAAATCTGACGCCGTTTCGTGCTGCTACATCTTAAAATATCTTCGAGTTTATGCTAAACTACAAGTTCACGTACGCCCAATCTGACCTGACGGCATCTAGGGCACAAACATGGCGTTTTCCAGCCGCTCAAAGCAGTTCCTTCCTGAGAGTAATAATATCACTTTGGCCGTGCGCTACGCGAGGCTCGATGGTATAAAAGGCCTCTCTAGATACTGGAATAATTTCAGTACCTCCAACTTAAACTCGCTCCCCAATCTCTTGCCTTTAATCAACCATGCGATCTGCCTTTTTGTACATGCTTGCAGGCCTCGCTGCCATGAGCATCGGGGTTGACGCATCCGCACTTGCAATGTGAGTCCACGATCTTTTTGAGGCTGGAAACCGACATTAACGCGACCTGTATTCTAGCTCGCGCACTGTTACGCCAACTTCCTTGTCGGCTTCCACCGTCTCGCGCACCAGTACGCCGCTTTCCTCGTCGGCTTCCGTCGTCTCGCGCACCAGTACGCCACTTCCTTGTCGGCTACTGTCGTCTCGCGCACCAGTACGCCGCTTTCCTCGTCGGCTTCCGCCATCACGGTCTCGCGCACAGTACGCCACTTTCTTCGTCGGCTTCCGCCATCTCGCGCACCAGTACGCCGCTTTCCTCGTCGGCTTCGCCGGTCTCGCGCACTAGTACGCCAGTTTCCACCATCTCGCGCACTAGTACGCCAGTTTCCACCGTCTCGCGCACCAGTACGCCGGTTTCCTCGTCGGCTTCCACCATTCCGACCGCTGCGACGCTGATCTCGGTGCCCGCATCCGATTCACCGGCCAGGAGTACGTTTGCTACCCAGTCAACAAGGCGATTTTCACCATTGTCACTACCGTTGTTGCGAGCACCTTCTTCCCCAGTGCCACAGGCACCGTTGTGGCCAGCACTTCTTCCCCAGCGCCACCGCTACTTCCGTTGCCACTACGGTCACTGCAAATTAGGCGGTGCGAGTCCACCATCCAGTGCTTCGCTCTCTTTGACTGCGGTTCACGGTGCCGTCAAACCACTCGCGTTGAATTAACCCCCCCCCACTTTATTTATTAGGATGCCCAGAGTTCGTTGCCTGTTTCTCTTGTCCGTCTTCTTATCCTTCCTGTCCTTTCCCCCCATAATGTTTTATACCAAATTCGATGTTGATTCCGTCGGTCGTAGTATTCGATCGCCTTACAATTCGATATATCCCAGTAGCTTTCCTTCTGTAGTAGCTTCCAAGTTTCAACGGCTTTCAACGTTGCTGCCTGGGTACATACGTAGTGCTTTTTGTGTTAACTGAATATATCTCTGATCGACATTGCTATATCTGGGTTCATGAGAGGCATGCATCATACTCAATGCATCAGGAGAGACCAAAAGGCATCTCTAAGCGCCGGTGAAGCTATATATACAGAGAAGTATACTCAGCAGTTGACATAGCTGGCGTCGGATGCGAGTCCAAGCAATGTCTAACAACGGCGACTCGCAGCAGGTATTGTATTATCGACAGAGTGGCGGCCTGACTCATAAGCCAATTCAAGCGCTGGTGACCGTCCGATTCGGTTTATGCGCCCGGGCCCAGCTATGTATGCTGTTCACAGGGCCGCAGCGGCCAGTGCCAAGCCCAGACAAGCCAGACTCTGAATTGTAGGTCCACCAGCGTATGCCACCGATCCCGGTAAACCCCGCTGCGCATGCGTCCAGAAGCAGGACCGATGCATGTCCGAGAGTCCGCTTCTCGAGCTGATTCATCTTAGGATAACAAAGTCCACTTTTGTCTCGACTTTGATGATATATTTCTATGGTATTTCTATGGATAGTATCGAAAATTGGAAGCAATACAGACAACAAACGCCATCGTACCCTAGGAATTTATATATGTCATACAAGCCTGAGGTCACAGACCATAAAACGAACATTATTACATACAATATGATTCTACAGGAGTAGTTATAAGAATTGGTTTGAATGTTTACAGTACAGATGAAGCAGTATTAGAGAGCGAAGCAAAAATAATATACCATTGGCACAAGTTCTTCTTCTGATTCGAGGGTTGTCGCATCCCATATATGTTGAGTAAATCCAGGCGTAATCTCGTGGAAACTTCTTTTTTCTTCTGCACCTATTCCTTGTTGCTCGCCCTTGACGTGCCACGGTAAACTACTGATAAGTAGCCAAATATCAGCCATCATCGACATCACGGAAGCCACCCCCATAAACGACAGCGGACACAACATACCATGATCATCACTCGGCTTCGTCCTTATCCCCTTGTCAACCTGCCACCCGGGCGCGCCCAAATCCAGCTTCACCCCCGCAACCACCCGCTGTCCATCGACAGATGCTTCCGGTGACGGGTCTCCAGCTCCGCCACGCGTTCGTTGATCCTGAGCAGCCACTCGTCGACCTCGGCGAGGAAGCTCACCAGCGCCGTGGCGTCGTTCGTCGATGGCGAGGGCGATGAGTTGGGCGTCGTGGTCGGGGTGGTCGGGGTTGGCATCGTGGAGGCGGACACGAGTGAGGAGCCATCAGAGAGCGTAGGCGAAGAGAGGGCGCGGAAACGGTCGGGTGTGTTCAGTGCAGTCATGGTGCGTACGTCGATGTTTAGGCGCTGTGTATGTGCGAATTCAAGCGGTTGTCGTGCGAGAGGGGGGGCGCAGACGGAAGACGCGATGATTAAGCTGAAAAGGCTGAGCGGAGGATGACACGAACGCGGATTCGCAGCTTTCAAAGATGGACCGACCAGTGGCCAACAAGGACAACAACGAACATGGGCGAGTGGGAAAGCTTGCGTGACTCAACAGAAGTCCCCAGCCGCCTAATATATACATGTCAGTGCCCTAGCCCCTTGGCCTCTGGCCACAGGGCGATAGGTAACGCGAACAAATGCCGGCGATGTTCATCCTCGGTGGTGACCGGACAAGAAGAATGTTACCATGTCAACTTCCACTGCGTGCGTGCGTGTGTATCAATATTTTGGCTTTGAACGTTGACGCTGAAGCTCAGCCGCACACCACTGCTGCGAGACCGGTATAATCTTGCTAGAACCTCGAGGTGATCGGCACAATACAATCAGTACAGGAATAAAGTTGAAATGACGAGAGATGACAAGGACAAGGAGGTTTGCCACGCCTCACCGTTTTGGTAGCAAAAGATACCAAAAATAAACTAAGGGGAAGGTCGAATTTCACCATATTCACCATAGTCGCTGCTGAATTAAAGTCAACGAGGCGAATGATCATTATCTCTCGCTTGTAGTTTCTCCAAACCAAATATAAGTACATGTGATGATGGTTATGTTTGGGCGCTTAATTCGGCGGCATGCTTCTGCAGAACGCTACGGATACAATTGGCCCACTGCTTTCTTCTCAATACGTACCTAGGATCACATTTCAGATTACCAGACTTACCCCTCTCAATATATCTATCAATACTACATACATTACTGAGGGTGATAGTGCGCCTACACTATGACCCACATGATCCAGTGATAGGATCATGCGATTAGATAACTCGAAACTGGAGTAAGTGCATAACTTTCCTCGATCCAAGTACCTGTCAATCAACAGACGTCGAACAATTACGTTCCTTGAAAGCCTGAAGCTTGAAGCTTGAAGATCCATATGCATAAAGGGCGATGTGAAACGTCCAAGCATGTGTGTGAAGCTTAACCCGCACTCTCAACCATGTCAGCTCT
The DNA here is from genome assembly GCA_014925825.1 of Pholiota molesta. Taxonomy (NCBI): domain Eukaryota; kingdom Fungi; phylum Basidiomycota; class Agaricomycetes; order Agaricales; family Strophariaceae; genus Pholiota; species Pholiota molesta. The sequence goes on from JACGCK010000020.1 coordinate 364,064, forward strand.
TCCCTCCACCCCCAACCCACCCTCCTATTCTCCGCCCGACGAAGCTCTGTTGGTTGATTACTACGTTCCCATCCCACAGGACGAGATCCTTCCCGGATACAGCGCAATAACTCAGTCATCCTCGGGATCAGGCCCTGCCAGTCGTCCAGGCCGAGGGCCAACGACCGACCGCCCCTGGCAAGGAATTTGAGTACAAGGTTGAAGGCGCCAAGGGGCCTCCCATTGCCGTCCTGATGCTCGTCGCCGATGCGCTGTACTCGAAGAATATCCCGACGTATATTGGCGCGGGCCCGGTCAAGGGCAATGTGCGTCTGAGATCGGATAAGGTGGACGGGGTGCAGGCCATTATCATTTCCGTGCGTTGGGATAATCCGAATCTGCCCTGAAGTTAATATTTATAACTGGCTACTTATTCCGTTGATTGTCCCTTTCGGTGCAATTCGAATCGAACAGATCATTGGACGGTATATAGCAGGCATCGAAGAGGAAGAAATTACTTTTCTCGATCTCAGTACTACCGTCTATACCCAATCCACAGAACTACTCGAGCCCTATCTATGGCCTTTCAGATTCGAGTCCCCGCAGAGCTCAGTCTTCCTATCTGGAAAAAGGGCAAAGAAGAGGCGGTACGCTGCACACCTCCTCAGACGTTCGCAGAGCGCACCATGCGGGGGAGCATCAAGTATGAAATAGGGGTCAAGATCAAGCGAGGTGTACTGAAAACGAGCTACAGGCAAGCTCATCCATTATTAGTATCAATTGGAGGACGGACATTGATTCGTGAGTTTATTGTATTACAGGATATCCGCGGCCATCGGGTATATCCCGCTCATACGCCCACCTTCTTTGCCTCTTTTGCGCTCCCTTGCGTATGAGAAAGGCACGCCGTTGGTAGGCCAGATAGCGACCATGAAGGTGGCACGCTTTGGACGAGGTCCGAATTAAAGTGCCATCATCGACGACGAGCTCGGATATAGAAATTGGGTGCAAGGTGGGTGAAATGATATTATCGAAGATGTACGCTTCCTGATGGTTTATTTAACATGCAGCTCTATATGACGCAGCCCGTGAGCCTCGTCTCTCCAACCAAATAATATTTTAATTTTATAACTGACCTGGTTCATTTTTCCCGCACAAACAGCTCTTCTACACCATTGGCTCCTCGATCCCTCGCCCTCAGACTCACAGCTCCTGTCGTTCCAGTCATGCGCTCGACGAGCTTCTCCGCACGCCCACGCCATCACCGTGCGCCTGCGACGCATCTCGCACCGCACCTCCCTCAACAGAAAGTGAAAGCCCCGGCAACCTCGCCCTATAAATCGGAAGGATGTCAGGGACTGTAGAGGCCGTGTGGTGGGCCCCCGAGCAGGCGCAGCCGGGGGGTATCAGGCAATGTTCTCCGGAGAAGGCGACATCAAATTTTGACGGACGACGTCAGGTGGATGAATGGAGAGATTCATATTGGGAACGAGGTGAAGCCTCCTCGAGGATGCCTTATTTCAATATCGAAGTGAGCCTGTCCCATACCGTTGCATCTAAAATGAGCTCCGGCTGACACGACAATGCCGCCTTGCTGCCGCATACTCACAGTACGCCGTGGTCCTGCTCCCATTCACCCCCCGGTGGGAAGTCAGCGGAGACAAGAAGACGGAGGTTCTGCAGGAGCAGGCGGTGGAGATGGTCACCGCGTTCGCGCCTGGGCCGCGGCCGGTCGATATGCCCCTCCTGGGTACACGAGTAGCGTCGTGCCGACGAGGCATCTAAGCCTTTCCGTGGCTTCCTGCCTAGTGCTTTTATGTAGGGCTTGATTAACTGATTAAGGAGAACATAACTTGAGATGAGGCTCTCCGGCGTAAAGCTTGTGTACAGTTAGCAGACAGTTAGGCTGGGAGCAAGCTGGGAGATCACCAAATCCTGACCAATCATAAACATGAACTCCATGATAGTGTGGGAGACTACTCTTATCTCTTACCGTCATCATTCCTCTGTGTTGCTAACTCAGCAATACCAGAGCAATACTCACCACTACAGATGGCGCCTATAGTAAAACCAGTTATGGAAAGACCAATCCCCGTGGATTCACAGCGCATCCCGCAATTTCTCCATGACGAATTTACGAAAATCAAGCGCACTCATCCGCGTAAAAAGTCGCTCCCCATCAATTGGCCAGCATCTTCCGTCATAGAGGAGATTATTGACCGATCTTCCGGCCAACTTCTCTACGCCTCCACTGTCATCAAATATATATCGTCATCAAGTGTTGATCCTGCTGTGCAACTTCCATTGTCAACGACATCCGCCCGCAGAGTCCTTCTGCAGATAACCGTTACTCATCTTGACGCCTTGTACCAACACATATTCTCACAACAAAAGACCTCGACAAGTTCTGATATCCTCGCATTAATTATCCTTGGCAAGGCAGCTCTGTCGGATACGATCATTTTATTGAGGCAACATTTAGGCTAAATCCGGAAAGGTACAGCTTTATTTGGAGCCTATAAATGCTCTTCTACGCTTCGACTACGCCAAATACTCCGAGTCCAGTGGCAAAGTAGCACTTGATTTATCTTTGAAAGATTTTCTCCGGGACAGCGAGCGTTCTACGATCTATCACATCAATCCCGATGAATATGGTACAAAGTTGGCATGTCTGTTGCTCGAGATGCCGGCCCCACCTTTTGGTTCATATCCCCCACCAGTAAATACAGGTTCGAGCGTCCCATGGACACAGGAAGGAATCAACCAGCTAGCAGAAATCCGGGGCATCCTTCCTTTGGCAAAGCCATCCGTCCAGCTTTGGCACGCAATCATGGGCTTCGATATAAGGTTCTATCATATTTACATGGACGACAAGGCCATCAAAGTCTGTTTGGGTATTCAGAAGTGTTTATGCAACTTGGTACGTTTACAGTGGAAAACTGTATATTTTGTCATATTAATCCTATTCAACAGAATTTTGACAACATGGACGAGCTGAATCGGCATCTAGCGGATATGTACGCTCCGCTATATTCCAGTCTGCTGTCGAGAGTAAAACACCTCGACATGGTGCTTGATATCCTTGCCTTTATCCTTCTCACAAAAATACCGCTATCGAAGAAGGTCTGGTTCATTGAAGCGGTATTTAACCTAAAATCTGGCAAGCTACAAGCATATTTGCGCGATTTAGCGGCTCAGGCTGTTCTACAATGCGAGCCTGCCATCGACGCCAATGGAGAAGTAGAGTTTCTCTATGCATCATTTCCCATTTTCCTCCTCGAAAAAAGGCGCTCTGGAACTTTTCACATCAGTTGCGATGAACATGGGAGCAAGCTGGCATCTATGTTGCTTGCGATGCCACCCTCTATCCTGGATCCTCATTCTTCGACCGACAACTTGAACATCGTATCGAGCCATGAAGTCCAACAGTTGGAAGGAATCTGGGCCCTTCTCTTCGAAGGACCAAAGCCATCGAACCAACTCCGGAAAGCATTTCTGCGGTTTGATATAATGTTTTACGACGCGGATGTGGTTGAGCAGGCCACCAAAGCTTGTTTAGGTATTCTGGAATGTGTCGACAAACTGGTAAGTTCGCAAACTTGCCTATTTTGTTAGATCGTCAGATTCATACTATGAGAATTGCACTATGATTTAGAACTTCAACGATAAGCGCCAAGTGCATCATCATCTCGCCGACGTGTTCGCTCCATATATCGCAAGAAGGTGGTTCGACATGGACGACAATCAGAAGCAATTGATAGGCAAAGGATACCCCGAACTTCAGGCTCGCGTTAATCAAAATTTGGAAAGGAGAAAGAAGAGCCATCATGAATGGTAAACACTCAGGTTGACTACTTATTTAAATAATTCGTGTAGGATACACCAAAGTCCGGTCAAAGAGACATAGTATTGGGTTGGTCATGATACACTCAAGTTCTGCATGATACACTGTATATAGACGTTGCGAGTTAAGCATGCTTGAAGATTAGATTGTAATACATACTACGTGTCGGCGGTCGCCCCTTCAAAGTTCAAGCTCGGGGTCGGGATTCCAGAGTTCAATTGAATGTCTTAGCTGGTAAATTGGTTTAACTTGGCGCGATGCGCTTTGAATGCCAGTGCGCTGATACTGGGGCGAAGGCAAGAACGTCACAATACAAATGCCCGACAGTCCGCAAGACCGTCGGCAAGTGACACTCCAGCTTGCTCCCAGCCGCTTCTTTCCTGCAACACCACGCCTTAATCGCTTCACAAATGGCAACGCTAACGCTGCTGCGAGCCACTTACGAGGAAACAATTCGCTCTCAGAAAATTTACATCGTCCAGCGGGATGAGACATAGTTCGGTAGATGCCAACATTCTGTCAATTCTGTCGCTCATCACACCCTCGAAGAGCAGACCTCGAATCATCAATGTCGTTCATCGGTACTTGAGTGCCCTGAGGTGTGTTGATGCTTCTGCTACACTCAATCTAGCCTTCGCCGGCTTCGGCCTCTCGTCAGTGAATTAACCTGAATTAACTTTTTTCACAGTGCTCTGGGAAGAATGCTTTTCAACTATGTTCGACACATGTGAAGGTGGGAAGTTCAATGAACAGCCTTACGCTTGCTAAGCTGTCTGATTTGTCCCTCATACTGCTATATAGCGAGGGATGTCTGGTCAGACAAACGACATGGACGACGCTAGAAGCTTGTCTCAGTCGTCTCTGGTTGAGAAGGATTCAGAACGTGCACAGCCGTGAGCCCGCCTGATACAATAGTCATACGGCCGATAGCAACTCATGATTGTGCGTTCACTTTGCAGACTATACACGGGCAAGACGTACCTACGGTAGATGCCCTACATAATGCGATCGCTTCAAGTTCCAAGAACAACGATCATGAAATCAGGAAAAGGAAGAAAGGAAAGAAAAAGAAAATCGACCACACTCAAGTTCTCGGCCTTCCGCCCACCGTCATTGATGCCCAGGAGAGTGTAGAAAGCGGAGGTACTACTGTTGAGGTGTGTCAGGTACAGAAGAAAATGATATGAAGTAACTAATATCACAAAAGCACGTAATTCCCAACCTTGGCGGCGATGGGAATATGGGATTTGCAGGTAACTTTCTGATTCAAGGGGGGGAGTTCGTAGGGAACAAGAACATCATTATTAACAGTGACAGAGGTACGATTGTCAATACGCAGCATTGATAAACAATGGACTAATTGAAAACCCATTATCAAAATGAATGTAGTCGGATTCAAACGACTGCAACAACATGTCGCCCCGTCGGCACTCCATGACTCTGCTCAACGGGTCGAGCCATCCAGATGCCATCCGGGGACTCGAGAAGAAATCATACTCCGTATATTCGACTGGATTAAGCAATCAGATCACCGCAAAGAGTGGATTTTGTGGCTAAATGGCGCCGCGGGTGCAGGCAAATCTGCCATTATGCAGTCCTTCGCAGAGCTATGCGCAAAGGAAGGAATTCCTCTCGCCAGCTTTTTCTTCTTCCGAACCGACCCCAAGCGGAATAATATGGCGCTCCTGGTTGCCACCTTGGTCTATCAGCTCATACAAACAATTCCAGAAACCCAGGATTATGTCGTCGGCATCATTGAGCGTGATCCCCTCATCTTCGAAGCATCCATCGAGTTTCAGCTTAGAGAACTACTTATCAACCCACTTCTTGATTGCAAAATGGCTCTAACAACGTCCCATTTTTCTTGGGCGTGATTGATGGACTCGACGAATGCATTAACCGGGCTCTTCAGTGCAGCTTGATAAATGTACTTGGCAACATCTTCCAAAGCAAACCCATTCCACTCGTATTCGTGATAGCCAGTCGCCACGATCCCCATATCGAGATGTCTTTTGGAAAGGGGGATGTTTCTGACATTCTTCTGACCATCCCACTTGACGATTATACGAAATCCCTTGAAGATATCCGACTTTATCTTGATGACAAATTTGCGGAACTCACGGAGATTCACCCCCTCCGACGAAACCTTCCCAAAAGCTGGCCCGGTATACAGCTCATTGATACTATCGTCGACAAATCCTCAGGGCAATTTATATACGCCTCTGTCATCATGAGCTATATATCATCACCAATGGATCTCCCCAGTCGCAGACTTGAAATTATCAATAACTTGGCTTTGATAGATACTTCCGTGACAGAGCATCCCTTTGCCAATCTCGACGCCCTCTATCGGTACATATTCTCTCAAGTCAAAGATGTCGAGAAGGCGCTTCAGATCTTGGCCTTCCCTCTGCTCGCCAAGGAGTCGAGTATCGACGTAATTGGATGGACTTTTCAATCTGGACCTGGTCTGGTCGAAGTTTCTTTGATGGACTTGACCTCCGTAATAACATTCAAAGACGAACCACCCATTATCAGGTTCCTCCATGCCTCCTTCGGCGAATTTCTCCTCGACAAAATTCGGTCTGAGAAGTATCATATCAGCTCCAAGCATAGCGCGAACCTAGCATGCATGTTACTCCAGCTGATACCGACCGAACCAGAGAGAGAACTCCGTCGCACCGCGCTCCTTAATTCTCTCCTCGCTACCATACATCCGACAGAAGAACTCCATGGCGGCTTGCTCAAGCTCCACGAGTGCTTGCTCGATTATCATGTTGCCTTCCACGCCGTTGACGAGGACCCGCTTCAAACTTGCATTGACTTTTTGACTCATTTTGACCGTCTGGTATGTTTTTTCTTCAACCATTCATGTTCGATCGACTCCATTTAATCCATTTATTGGTACTTCTACCCGCAGGAGTTCGGCGAGCAGCGCCAAGTATATGACCATTTCGCGGCTATATTCGCCCACCATATCGCAGATCGCTGGCCGACAACCGAGGAAAAGAAAAAAATGGTGGCCAGATATCCAGAGCTTCAGCGACGCATCGACACATTCTTAGACCTATGATTGGCGTCATATCCTCCTATCAAACGTTGTTGTAATCAGCATCATCTTCAGTTTTGCGGCAGTTGTAACTGCATATTTTTCGTTGAAATATATGACTACGTAGCGTACCTTTTATTATAATATATATTTGCATTTAATTGACGTTATCGGTTCGATTTAAGACCGGTATGCCTGGTAGGTATGCAATGCCCATAGCACGTCTATCACTGTCCGTCTCAGAGATCAATTCACAACCCATATCCCCCAACAGAATTGACGAGTCCTGAAATTTCAGAGGTGCTGCACGGTAAGATCAGTGTGTTTCCCATACATACATATTCTGCGAAATGAAGCTAGGCAGAGAACGTCATCCGCTACGCGCACAGAATGCCATCATCCTTTCGCTCACCACTCTTGGAGCCAAATCTTGAGATAAAGATGAAGGTTCTGCAACAGCAAGCGGTAAGATGGTCACCTCGTTCATGCTGGCCGTACGATATGCACCTCTGGGTACACGAGTAGCATCGTGTCCAACTCAAGGGGCCTTTCGGCGGCTTTGGCCAGAAATGAACTGTTGCTTCGCAGGCTGTGAACCAAATGAACTTGCCAAAACCTCGAGGCGTACACGAACCTTTACAATAAGACCAGAAAGATATGACAAGACTCATCATGTTTCAGTAACAAAGTTATTAAGGACGAATTTCTGAAATGGAAATGCTCAATTTGTAAAGGAATCAATCATTTCTCGGAAGCACGTCATCGTTTACAGATAAACAAAGTAATGAATTCATTATAAAACTAGATGATCATATCAGCGAACCATCCACCTATTTGGAGAAGAAAATCATCTCACCTGTGATACAACATGCAGGCTTTCTTGAGGAAGCTTGTGGGTGAGTGGAGATACCCTGGACACATTATCAGGGTGCGTCAGTGACATGTTCTCGCAGCAAATGTAAACGGAGGCGACTCACAGATAAGACGGGATATTGGTGCCAGTGTCTATCCAGAGTCACTTTTTCCGGCCATTAGTACACTATAATCGCGGTGCATGTGTCTATATAGGCTTGATCTTGAAGTGGAGGGAGATCAGAGAGAAGATCAGGCACTGAAAGAGACGTGAGTCAGTGGGGAGTGGAATAGGATAAAAGTTGACGCACCTTGAGATCTTGTACAAGGTAGTAGAATACACGGAGACCTTCTGGGTCTTCACTGTCCTGGATATCGACCAGGAGCCGATTTTGCAGTCTGGTATGATACGTCGTTCAAGATCAGTGACGTGCTATGCAATGGAGCCACGAGTTAATGAAACGCACCTCGAAAGCGATGTGGTCGTTGCCAACACGAATCTCGAGCTCCTGCTTTCCAACGATGTTCTTTTTCGGCCAGTTCGTGTCGTCTTCCCTGGTAGCGAAGTACAGTGTCAGTCCACACCCCAAACATCACAAACAGCTATAAAAGCGCACTTGGTGATCTCGCTCGCCTCCACAATGCGTTTGAGCTCCTTCACAACAAGAGGACCGATCCACACTGTGATAGAGAAAAATTGATTGGTTGGACACTGTCAGTGACTGCCCATGTGCAGATCCAAAAGGGATGTGATACACACTTTCTTTGCGGATGAGACTGTCGTTGCGGTAGTTCGAGTTGTTGGCATAGCGCAGACGCCCGTGCGAGTACTCGAACTCGAGGAACTCGTGGCCGTGCTTGCCAGAGTGTCCTGTGCTGAAAAGAAAGGTTCAACGTTGGCATCGTTCGTTGTACATGGCAGCTGCGGGTGAGAACGCTTACTAGTATCTGTAAATCCATCAGCATTGCATCGCAGTATAAGTTTGAGGCCACGTACCGCAGATAGAAGGGATCGTTCTCGAGACCGGACATGTTCGTTGTATGGATAGCGCACAGAGTCAGAATCTGGGGACGCGCTGCTGAAAGGAATGTTGGATTATGTCAGCTCGAATTCTCCCACGGATGCCTCGGCTTCGGGGCCAGTAGCGGCTAGCCTGATGCAGAACGCGGCTTGCTTCAAGCTCATCTTCATCGCCGTCGACGACGGGTTTTGGAGCTCGGAACGGGCGCTTGCAGTCATCGTGCTGGCTGGTTTCTTGGTATCTCGCTAGGTGCGTGCTACACTGGCTGCGGGTGGTGCTGCGAGCTGACCTGTATAACTGGAACCGTGCCACTGTTTTGTTCATTATTGCCAGCGTGCACGTCTGCAGTGTTCCGTAGGACCAGCTCCTCTATTGGATGTATTTGCAGCAGTTGCTGCCTGGCGACTCTTAGCTCTGCGGAAGTCCTTAACGGGACCTCTCTTTGGTTTTACAGAGGACTGTATCATTAAGTGAGCCTGGAGTTACACCTTTTCCTTAATCTTTATCTTACCGTCCCCTTCTTGTTAGTCAATCCTTTTCAGTGGCCATTTTTGCAGAATCGCTATCATGGCACCTTCAGAAGTGAACGCTTTGTATCTCCAAATCCGTAAACGTCTGATAGAGACGGGGAATGGGAGCAGTGAGTTTCATTTCGTTTCTTTCCCTCTGCTTCAATGATGTCACACTTCTTCCCCGGACCTTGTAGGATACGCGCCATCATGGCTGCAAAGCTCAACGAGAGCGGCTGGTGCGACGACATGCATCACAAGAGCAAAGGTATTTCAGGTCGTTTCAGAGTCGTGATGTATAGGCCTGTTCTGACAGTCTGCTGTAGAAATGGCGCGGAATATGGAACCGTTGTCATTCAACAAGCTCTTGGCAGACATCAGCCCTAAAGCTTCAAGTGCGTTCTCAAATGTATTTATAAGCTTGTATTAACATTAACTATTTCAGCATCGGTCCCGTTGGCAGTAAAACGGGAGGTCTCGTCTGTTATCAGACAGCATCTCGAGAAACAGTTCGAATGATTCAAATGGCCATTCTCCAAACTAGATCACATTGGCTGATGATCACTTTACGGACATTAGGGAATAATCACCATGGTACCCGTTCGAATCACGTATAGCGCATACCGACTCTTACTTGCATGGGAACATGAAATGGGATATATTATCTACGAGCGCCATATGCGAGTTGTATCGCTTACTTTCGCAATAGAGCTGACATGGACAACGATCGCAAGCGACGCCCGCACCACGCCTGGCGCGTCGGAATCCAAGGGAAGTAACTCACACAATTAATTACTGTAACCCAACACGACGGAGAGGATAATAAAGGCACAGCTGAATATTCTTCATCTCGTCGAAATGAAGCAGCAAACTACGGCGTAAACTCAAAAGGGTGCCGTTCAGTGCATTGTGTCCTTCTGGGGAACGAAATGATAATTAATCGTTTTCTCAGTTGAATTTTCAAATCATCAATGCATATGCATGATATTGAGTATAGATGTCTATTTGAAAGCAATGATCGAAAGCAAATAAAACGGGTAAAACATAAAAAATGATGGAGACCGATGCCTGCAATTGAGGACTCATTAGCTATCTACAGTCGATGGTGATCGTGGCATGGCGAGATTCAAAAGTGGTATTTGTGTAGGAAATGAGACGCTGCCTCCGTCGGTTTCCAAGAGTATTGTGGTGTCTATGTGAATGCTGAATTCTGCGTCGTACGATTCGTAATACGACTCCGTAGATTCAGGATGAGTCGCGATCCAAAAATGATGGATAGGACAACAGGAACAAGAGAGGCGATGTGCGCTGTGACTTGCTAAAGTGGATTTAAAGAAAGGTCAACGAGATCTAGTAAAAAAGAAAGCACTGCACATACCCTCGGCTTATTTATAGCACTAGAAAAATTATTATGTTGATAATACACGAAAAGGAGAAGCTGTATTTAAACGAATATCAAGCGAGGCTACTGGTGATAGAAAAGGACGGGACTCACATGAAGGGAATATTATACTATCCCTGAGGAGATATACAGCAGAGGCGTTTTCCTGTTGAATTCCGATAACCGAGAACATCTGGTGGCTCCCAGCGCACGATAGTACTTGATCCCCAGCGCCAGTGCAAGACTGAATATGAGGAACTCAAAAGGACTAAGGGAATCCAAAGAACGAACAGCCAGGGCAAACCCTTCGCTTCCGCGCAGAAGGCATCGAGGCGGCCTGGATAGATATTTCTAGGGTGCCGATTTATTGTTATTCACAGGAAATACATCGCGAAAAGCTTACCTGAGCTCTCAACTTTTGAGCCGTACATCATCGCCACGAATTGGAATCACGACAGAGAGGAATTCCATCACATAGGCCACGACGAGGATCCGCAGAATTTTTCGATCATGCGTATACATGCTCGAAATACGGTATACCATAATACCTATCACAATATTAGAATTTAAAGGACGAAAAATAGTCTGAAGCCTGATTCTCATACCATGCATTGCGAAGAAGACTACAGCTGTTAGAAACCCGGTAAGAAGGCTGAAAGTGCACCTTAATTGAATTCCATGTAAGCAAGTATTAAACATGATTCAAAGGCTGCTTACAACTGAAGGGTGGATAAATTATATCAACGTTTGTCTCTTCAATATGCATAATTACTGACCTGGATGTCTGATGTTACAAGAAGCGATCATTATAAAAGAGAGAGATTGAGATACCATATCGAAAGTAATTCTGACCTCGGTAGATTCTCCCAGCAAATTTTTAAAGAAGACTGAAGGGTTTCATTGATTCGATGGTACGAGACACAACACAGAGGGACGCACATGATGCATTGTAGCTGTATGATTCTCTGGTAAGCGTCCCAGGACAAGCGATGCCACAAACGAGAACGTACATTTCGTAGGCAAGGCCAACATATCGATTCTAATCGTCCAAGAATGAGATAATGAATATGCGCGCGAATGACTGCTTACTATGATGAATAGAGCTTGAGGAATTCGCCATTTCGGTCGGTTCTAAAGTGCCAATCACCCGAAAGGTAAGTACAATAAAGTCTTATAGAATGAGATACTTTCCCAAATAATCTCAATCTACAAAGCCGAAAAGACTGAGCGTCAGATACCCATAGTGCCATAGAAGATTACGAACCTCGACATCAAGCGTGGTTACTACGATGGTAGAGACATCGCATTCACTGATTTAGCATATGATGCACACATTCAAAAGCCAAGAAGAAGACGCACAATGGTCGTAGACCACACATGTAGCCCTGCCACTGACAGAGATAAAAATCGAATGATTAATGACCGGCTAGGGAACTGACTGAGATCAGCTTACCTGCAAAGTATGCTAGAGCAGTATCACCAGAGGACACTATCTGATTGACTGGAGTGTCATTTGTGTTCGAATTCGGTCCAGGGCCTTGGCTAGTAAATGGGTCGTCAGACTCGCAGGTAGTGTTGGCGGGGAACCGCCGGCAAGGACGATAGCTGTAGAGGTGGTTGCGATTCCCTTGCGATTCGACGTTGTCCAACGTTCAACTTCAACCTTCGCAGTGGACTCAGGGGAGTGATGTGCGCGTCCCGACCATAACGAGGGAACAGTTACAGTCAAGTACAGCGCTTTGCATGAACAATTGCCGCGTCGTTTTCTGAATTTCTTTAATTTTCGAGTCAGGTACATTACATTTGTACCCTGTATTTAGTTGCAGTGTGACAATGAAGGGTCTGTCAAATCCGGTTTAGCACAGGCTACTTTTAATCAATCTTTCAACAGGAGCTCAGTCCGCGCCACCATGAACGATGACCACATACCTCGCTTCGGCTGCTTCGGGTCTCCATCTTCTGTCAGTGCCAAATCTATGGCACCAAAAAAACTTACATGCCTAAGCAGCTGCGCGAGCCAATAATGATATAGAAGAGTGCGATAGGAAAGCTGGTTGCTGCGAACGTTCTGCACGCAACATCCTTCGTTATGAACGCCGCCGCCACGAATATGGTTAGTCTCTTAGTAAAACAGACCTTATATGTAAATCAAATGATATTCAATTTGATAATACGGTGTTGTATGTATCGGATACCATATGCTCCGACTCGTTCAGGCGAATCAACAGCATTCAGCGCATGTGGACCGCAGTGTTGACTGGAAGAGACAAGAGAAATCAGTGGATTTTCCATCGCATTTGCAGGTCCCATACTTTGTCAATGAATTCAGATTGTGATCCAGCCTGCCAATTCCTCTGAATAACAGATAAACCATCAAACTCTACATGCATGTGTTCGAAAGCGATGATCGATAGCAAATAAAATGGTTAAAACCTGGAAAAAGCAATATGAATATATCAACCGATTTCAACCGCGATGGAGACCGACGCCTGCAGATGGGGCCCTGGGGCCCTAGTGGGTTGTGTGAGGAGATTTGAAAGGGGTATTTGCGTAGGAACTGGGACGCCGCCTCCATTGCCTTCCGAGAGTATTGAGGTGTCTATGTGAATGCTGAACTCTGTATCGCACGATTCATAATACGCCTCTCGTAAATTCAGAATGAGTCGTGATCCCAAAATACGGATAGGACAGTAGGAAACACAGTAGCAAGGTGTGCTATGACTTGCTAAATTAAGATTTTAAAAAGATCAACTAGAATTTAATGATCAAAAAAGATCGGAGCATACCTTCAGCCTGGTCGCAGCCAGTAGCCAGATAACTAGGTTGATAATACACAGAATTGAAAAGCTATATGTTTGAAGAAATGATGAGGGAGGATACACGATATGTGAAGAGGACAAGCTCACATGCAGGGAAAGGTTATACTATCCCTGAGGAGTATATAAAGCAAAGATGTTTTCCTCTTAGAATTTCGATACCTTGAGAACATCTGGCGGTCCCCACCCGCACGATAATACTTGATCCCGAGCGCCAAGGCGAGACCGAATATGAGGAATTCAAACAGGATCACGGGAATCCAAATAACGAAGGTCCAGGGTCTAGTCTTCTCTTTCGCGCAGAAGGCAACAGGTGCCTGAATAAATGTTTCTGGGATGCTAATCTATAAATCATGCAGATAAAATACACTGCAAAAGCGTACCTATGTCGTCGACATTCGAGCCATAGATCCCTTTCACCAATTGCATGGCATGATAGAGAGAAATTCGAGCGCATAGGCCGCGATGAGGATCCGCAGAATTTTCCGGTCATGCGTGTACATGCTCGAAATACGGAATACCATGATCCCTATTACGGCATCAGAATTCAAAGGATGCGAGATAGTTGAAGTCTGACATTCATACCATGCATTGCGAAGAATACTATTGCTGTTAAGAACCCGCTAATAAGGTTAAAGGTGGCACCTTGATTGTCGTAGCACAAGTTTTCGTATAAGCAAGCACTAAAATGGGATTCAAAGTCGCCTCACAACTGAACGGGTGGACAAACTTTTATCAACCTTTGCTTCTTTCAGTTCGCAGATTTAACTCACTTATATCTCTGAAGGTGCACCAGAAGCGATCAATTATGAAAAGAGAGATCAAAAGAGTCAAGGTATCGCATCGAATGTAATTCTGACCTCGGCAGATTCTCCCAGAAGATTCTTGATGAAGACTGTAGAATTTACTGAGTTCGATGGACGACATACAACAAAGAGGAACGCACATGAGGCATTGTAGCTGCATGCATGAATCTTTAGTAAACTCCCTGAGCAAGCGGTGCCACGAACAAGGACGTACGTCTGCAAGGCAAGGCCAAGATATCGATTCTGGTGGTTATAAATGAGATAATGAAAACTTCATACACGCGCAATGTACTGCTTACTATATGAATAATACTTGAGGAATTCGCCATTTTGGTCGGTTCTAAAGTCCCAATCATTTACTAGGTAAGTACAATGAGGTCTTCTAGAAAGATTGACTTTCCCAAATGATCTCAATCTACAAACCCGAAGAGATATGAGTGTTGCCTACACCAATCGTCCAATAGAAGTTTACAAACCTCGACATCAAGCGTGGTTACTATCATGGTAGACCGATTTAGCAGGAGTTTCATACATCCAAAAGCCAGAAACAGACGCACAATGGTCGTAGACCACACATGTAACTCCTGCAACTGATAAGATAAAAATCAAACGATGAATTCACCGGCTCGAGAATGACTGAGAACAACTTACGTTGAAGATATACTAGAATAGTATCACCAGGGAACAGTATCTGACTGACTGAAGTGTTCATTTTCGTTCGAATTCAAGCCTTGGCTGTAACTGGGTCGGAGGTAGTGTTGGCGCGGCTGGGCGAAGACCCACCAGCAAGGACGACAGATGTATAGAAGGTGGCTGCAACTCAACGTTGTTTGATGTCGTTCGACATTCAACGCAAATTCAATGTTAAGTGTTCAACAGTGAACTCTGGACAGTGATGTGCGCATCCTCAGTTCCAGCAATAACTGCTGGTACATTTGTTTGTTTGGTTGCAGTGTGACTATGAGAATATGAGGGGTCCTTCAAAATTCAAATTCAAATCCGGCCTACCAAACGTTCAATGCCCTTGATCGTTTGATTTTCGGTCACGCCGCCGCCACCCGCGTAGTCTGCGGGTCCCATATTCAGTAATTCCATATAACAGATAGATCATACTCTAAATATACATGCGTTCGAAAGCAACGATCAAGAGCAAAAGAGCAATTGAAATCGTGATATAGAGCGACGCCTGCGCTTGAGGACTCGTTAGCTATCTAAAATGGGTGGTGTGGCGAGGGTGGAAAGTGGTATTTGTGTAGGAGACGGGGTGCTGCCTCCATCGCTTTCCGAGGGTATTGACGTATCTATGTGAATCCTGAATTCTGAGCCGTACGATTCATAATACGACTCTCGTAGATTCAGGATGAGTCGTGATCCGAAAATAATGGATAGGACATTGGAAACAGAGAAGCTATGTGTGCTGTGACGGGCTAGATTAGATAGAAGTAAAGTCACAATTGTCTGAATCTTGAAGCAAGAAAGCATCTACACATACCCGCAGCCTGTTTGCGGCCAGTATAAAAATCAGGAAGTTGATAATATATGATAACGAGAAGCTGTATTTTTTGAGAATATCAAACGAGGCTACGTGGTGATAGAAAAGGACGGGACTCACATGAAGGGAAAGACTATACTATCCCTGAAAAGTATATACAGCAGGGGTGTTTGCCTGTTAGAATTCCGATAGTCCGAGAATATCTTGCGACTCTCGACTGCACGATGGTACTTGATCCCGAGCGATAGGGCAAGGCCGAATATGAGGAATTCAAATAGTACCAACGGAATCCAAACGACGAAGGTCCAGGACGTAAAATTCTCTTCTGCGCAGAAGGCACCGGCTGCCTGCGCAGATATTTCTGGGATGCCAGCCTATTGAGCATTCCAAGGGAATATATGTCAAAAAGCTTACCAGCGTTGTTAGCCTTTAAACTATATGTCTTTTGCACCAATTGAATGATCATGACAGATAGAAACTCTGTCACATAGGCCACGATGAGAATCCGCAATATTTTCGATCATGCGTGTACATGCTTGAAATACGGAAAACCATGATCCCTATCACAATATCAGAATTTGAAGGACAAAGATGGAAATCCTGACTTCCATACCATGCATTGCGAAAAAGATTATAGCGGCTAAAAATCCATTAATAAGATTGAAGCTTGCACCTTGATTAACGAAGCATATGATTTTGTATAAGCAAGTTACAAACTGTGGTTCGAAGTCGGCTTACAACTGTTGGGATGAATGGAATTATATCAGCGTTTGCTTTCCTCAGGATGCAGATTCACTTACTCATATCTCTGATGGTAAACCAGAAGTGATCAATATAAAAGAACGGAGATACCATATCAAAAGTAGTTCTGACCTCGGTAGAATCTCGCAGCAAATTTTTGATGAAGACTGGAAGGCTTCATTGAGTTCGATAATACGAGATTCAACAAAGGACGCACATGAGGCAGTGTAACTGTCTGAATCGCTGGTAAATGTCCTAAAGCGCCGTGACAAATGAGGACGTACATCTGCAAAGCAAGGCCAAGGTATCGATTCTGACCGTCCATAGAATGAGATAATGAATGGTCCATAAGCATGCGAATGACTGCTTACTATAATGAATAGCAATTGAGGAATTCGCCATTTCGGCCGGTTCTGAAGTCCCAAACACCCACTAGATAAGTACAATAAAATCCTTTAGAAAGAGGTACTTTCCCAAATGATTTCAATCTAAAAATCCGAAGAATTATGAGTGCTGTCGACACCAATTGGGCAACAGAAAATTACAAACCTCGACATCAAGCGTGGTTACTATGATAGTAGAGACATCACATACACTGATTTAGCAAGAGTTGCATTCTTCCAAGTGCAAAAAGAGGGCGCACAATGGTCGTAGATTACACATGTAGCTCCTGCAACTGAAAAGATAAAAATCAAATGATGAATTCGCCGGCTTGAGAACTGACTGAGACCAACTTACGCTCAAGATATGCTAGAATAGTATCACCAGGGAACAGTATCTGATTGACTGAAGTGTTCATTTTCGTTCGAATTCAAGCCTTGGCTAGTAATTGGGTCGGAGGTAGCGTTGGCGCCGCCGGGTGGAGAACCGCTAGCAACGATGATAGATGTAAGAAGGCCGTGTTGATTCGACGTTTCGAGTTGATGTTCAACATCCAATGTTCAACATGAGACTCCGGGCAGTGATGTGCGCATCCTAAGTTCCAGCCATAACTGCCTGGTTGTGTTATGGTAAGGGTTATGAGTGAGTTTGCATGTACTATGAACAAATGCTGCGCCGTTTTCTGAAATTCTCAGGTACACCCGCCTGGGCTCGCGGGCGCCGGGCGGGCACTCGGATCGTGTGTCGTTCGTCACCGCGGTTACCTGGCCCTCTGCCGGGCGCGGGACCCGATCCGGGGTGGCTCACATTGTCTCAGCCTTGTCAGCAGCCAAGGTTGCCTGCGTTTTCCCCATTGCGTGCGTGAACGCGTTTCGCTAGCCCCCATTAGCATGTATATAGTGCAATCCTTGCCAATAAACTTGACTATAAAATGTTCCCAGAATGTACGTGTGTCAAAGAAAAGAGAAAAATGACTTAAATACCAATGAATTACAACATTGGATTGCAAGTTGAACAAACGCCAGAAAAGGGCGCAGCACATACAAAAATGTGTGCCAGATGCATGCATGACTATGCGTTTTTATCATTCATTTCAATTCAATCTCTGATTCACTAGCAAAGTTCGTTGGTTCTTTAAATCTGTGATACAAAGTGGCGGGACTTACTGCCATATGTCCAACTCCAAATGCGCACTCTGATTATCCCATGTCGCCCTGTTCCAATCATGCTGTAGCTAATTCCAGCGTCACCCTCTTTGAGGTATTTTATTGGCTCGAACGTCGCAGCATGAGCCAATCCAGCGAGGAAAAATGGACACCGCAATATAAGCACCTTCGCCGGCGTCGACTCGAGATCGAAGACGCGCGCGGTACATCACCTGCCGGTATGCCGAAGGTGGGCGCTTAACGTTGAAACGACATGCGTGGGAAGGGGAAGTAAGCGAGCCCGGGCCGGGCAGCCTGACTGACACCAAAGGAGGCCAAAGGAGACAATGGGCTCTTTTGAGATCAACGGGCCACTGGCCAGTTTAAATAACAGATAAATCATCATACTCCTATGTACATACATGCGTTCGAAAGCGACAATCGAAAGCGACGATCGAGAGCAATTGAAACCTAAAAAAGCGCAGTTCGAATTGGTTCGAATGTCCACCAATTAAACCGTGATAGAGAGACGACGCCTGCGATTGAGGGCTCGTTAGTTATCTATAGTGGGTGGAGTGGCGAAGTTAGAAAGTGGTATTTGGGTAGGGAATGGGACGCTGCCTCTATTGCTTTCGAATTGTATTGAGGTGTCTATTTGAATGCTGAATTCTGAGCCATACGATTCATAATACGACTCTTGTAAATTCAGGATGAGTCGCGATCCAAAAATAATGGATAGGACAACAGGAAAAAGAGAAGAGATGTGTGCCATGACGGGCTATATTAGGAGAGCAGAAAAGGTCAACAAGTGTTTAGTAAAAAATTAAGCATCTGCACATACCCGCAGTTTGTTTCCGGCCTGTAAAAAAATCAGGCAGTTGATAATACACGATAGGGAGAAGCTATATTATCACCGAATATCACGCAGGGCTAAGTGGTAATGGAAGAGGATGAAACTCACAGGAAAGGGAAGCTTATACTATCCCGGAGGAGTATATACAGCAGAGGCGTTTTCCTGTTAGAATTCCGATAGCCAGAAAACATCTTGTTGCTCCCAGTTGCACGACTTGATTCCGAGCGATAGGGCAAGACCGAATATGAGGCATTCAAATAGCATCAATGGAAGCCAGACGACGAAGTTCCAGGACGTAAAATGCTCTTTCGCGCAGAAGGGACCGGAGGGCTGAACAGATACTTCTGGGATGCCAATCTATTGAGCATTCTGAATGAATACATTGCAAAAGGCTTACCTGAGCTGTTAACCTTTGCAACTAGCATTCTTTTCACCAATTGAATAGTCATGACCGAGAGAAATTCCGTCATGTAGGCCACGATGAGGATCCGCAAAATTTTTCGATCATGTGTGTACATGCTCGAAATACGGAAAACCATGATTCCTATCACAGTATCAGAATTTGAAGGACGAGAATAGTGTAAAGAGATTTTCATACCATGCATTGTGAAAAAGAGTATAGCGGCTAGGAACCCATCAATAAGATTTAAGGTAGTACCTTGATTAACGTAGCATAGGATTTTGTTCAAACATACTAAACTGTGATTCAGAGCAGGCTTACAACTGATGGAATGAACAAAATTATATCGACGTTTGCTTTCCTCAATATGCAAATTCACTTACTCATATCTCTGACGGTACACCAGAAGCAATCAATATAAAAGAAGAGAGGTACCATATTGAAAGTAGTTCTGACCTGTGTAGATTCTCGCAGCAAATTCTTGATGTAGACTGGGGGGCTTCGTTGAGTTCGAGGATACGAGATGCAATGAAAACGCACATGAGGCAGTGTAGCTGTATGAATCTCTGGTAAACGACCCAGAGCAAGTGGAGCCACAAACGAGGACGTACATCTGCATGGCAAGGCCAACATATCGATTCTGATCATCCGTATAATGAGAAAATGAGAAATTCATATGCACGCGAATGCACTGCTTACTATGATGAACAGAGCTTGAGGAATTCGCCATTTCGGTCGGTTCTAAAGTCCCAATCACTAGATAAGTACAATAAAATTCTCTAGAAGAAGGTACTTTCCCAAATGATCTCAATCTACAAAGCAGAAGAGATATGAGTGCCATTTAAACCAATAGTGCAGTAGGAGATTACGAGCCTCGGCAGCAAGCGTGGTTACTATGATGGTGAAGGACATTGTGTTTAACGCTTTAGCATAGGTTGCACTCATCCAAAAGCCAAGAAGAGGACGCACGATGATCATAGACTACACATGTAGCTCCTGCAACTGACAGAGATAATAATAAAACGATTAATTGACTAGCTTGAGAATTGACTCAGGCCAACTTACGCGCAAGGTATGCTAGAGCAGTATCATCGGGGAAGGGTATCTGATCGACTGGAGTATTCATTATCGTTCGAATCCAAGCCTTGGCTAGTAATTGGGTCGTAGGAGGTAGTGTTGGCGGAGAACCACCAGCCAGGACGACAGATGTGTAGAAGGCGGCCGTGATTCAACGTCAACGTTGCGTTATTCGATGTTGGTTCGACGTTCAAGTTCAACGTTTTCAACGTTCAATGGTGGACTCCAGGCAGCGATGTGCGCGTCCTAACCATGACTAGGACTGCCTAGTTATAGTTGCGGTAATAGTTACAGTTACGGTGTTTTAGGGTGTTTTGCGTGTGCCATGAATAATTATAACCGCCGCGTCGTTGGCAGAAATTCTCATGATCAGGTCCATTTGTTTGTTTGGTTGAACTTGCAATACGTATGACCATGAAGGGTCCATCAAGATTCCATCGGGCACCAGTCAACTTCAACTTTTCAACTCGAGCTCCGCGCCACCACGAAATTCGAACGCGATGACTACCTCTACCTTGCTTGGAGTCTGCATCTTCTGGTATTGAAGGCCTTGGTTGCATCGGCATGCGAAGTTAGAACAAGAGGACCTCAATGAAAAGTTCTAAACTTCCTCAAGCGCTCTTATGGAAGCGCCCGGTGCACATCCGTCATCAAGGAGCGAAAGTCTTTTGGTGATCTATTGGCCAAGTCTTTCGGCTAGATTTTGGAGGTAAGTATAATATGAGCCATCATCATATCCGCAGTTCTGATATATATTGCGAGGTATGTGTAAATTATTCTATATGATTCACTGCCGTCTGCAGCGGCATGGCTACTTATTGAATCTGGAGGCGACGAGTGTGGCCAAGCGCCCAACTAGCACTGGCAGAAGCGTATCAACTTGCCCTATTCAATCAATTAATTCGGCGGTATGCTATTCATTACCATCATCCATGTGGCAAGCAGTCCATCAACTTCCCTGTTTGCTTTCCTTTACTCATGCATGGGAAGGCTTGCGTCCACAAATCATTCAAGCAATCGCAAGGGAATTGAATGGATGTTCTGCTTTTATGAAATTACGGCCGCAGGCCCAGACAAATGGTCTTTTTGGATACTTTTCGGCGTTCACAACCATTGATCTTTGATTGATCTGGCCCTGCACCCTGTGAATGTGTGGGGCTCCCAAACGTGAAGGCGACCTGATCGATTAATTATACTTGTCCCTTCATCGTCAACGTTCAACGTTTGCTATTGGACGAAAGATGGCTACCTGCAAATCGGAATCTATGTACGTGGATCTTCATTTTCTCTGTAATACTAATATTTTGAAGATATTTTTCGGCAATTTTTATGGTCCAATGTGCACATGCATGGTCCCTAGCCTCATGAATGTCCCTCCAAAAGAGGAGGATGTCGACCTCCGGAGGAATTTTCGAGGGGTAGGTCTGAGGTCGTGAACCGTGAACGCGCGCCAAATCGACGCATTCCTACGCTCAGAGTTCGCCAGCGATTCCAAGGGGCTTGAGCGATTCACACTTTTTTGGCGGGCCATCACGCCAATTCACACTTTTCGCCCGGTGAATTCACACTTTCGAGCACGCGATTCACAGAATCATTCACACTGTGAATTTCTGGCGGGGGCTCGGGGGCAATTTGGGGCAATTGGCGAACTCTGCGCAGAGTTCGCTGGTCTATTTTGGGCGCTTGCGCACTCACACCGTGCTGCTTTTCCCCTTCTTTACGTCGCTGTCTGCTGGCTCGTCTTGCACCCTATGGGCATGGGCTAGGTTAAGTCCAAAAGGTCGAACAGCCAAGAGCTCGCATTGGTGAGTTTCTCTGCTACAGATGGCTGGAGCTCACTCCTGGGAGCGTGAGGCCCGGGAAGCTTTAGCTCTGCTCGTTCGTTGACGGCGGGCAACAGCACTTGCGTGGGGCGGCATGAACCTCTTCGATTACGACGGCCCACCGCAAGTCGCAACGTGGCGGCGCCCTTTGGAAAGCAGCACGAGTTCACTCGAGACTTGTGCTGTGCTGTGTTGGGCTTCTAAACGAGGAGCCCAGCTGCTAGGAGGGCGTCGTTCACTTGCTCGGGGCCGCATCGAGCTTTCTCGCTCGCCGCCGCTGCCATTGGGCCATCGAGCTTGCTCGCAGCCGCTGCCGAGGGCTCACAGCCACCTGCCGCCACTGTTCTGTCAAGCCGCCGCGAGCAAGAGCCGCCGTCGTGGCCCATCGAGCTTGAAGCGCGTGGTCGCCGTCAAACTTGACGTTGCGCAGCCACCATCTGCGTAGTCTGCGAGTCCCATAAATCATATTTTAGTCGTGATTCAAGCAAATTAAATAACAGATAAATCATCATACTCTAAATACATACATTCGTTCGAAAGCGACGATCGAGAGCAAGTAAAAGTGCAATTCAAATGTCGACAAAGTGAAACCGTGATAGAGAGTGACGCCTGCGAATGAGGACTCGTTAGCTATCTACAGCTGGTGGTGTGGCGAAGTTAGAAAGTGGTATTTGTGTAGGAAATGGGACATTGCTTTCCAACTGCGCTGAGGTGTCTATTTGAATGTCAAATCCTGAGTTGTACGATTCGTGATACGACTCTCGTAGATTCAGAATGAGCCGCGAGCCAAAAATGATAGATAAAACAATAGGAAAAATAGAAGCGATGTGTGCTATGACTGGCTAAATTAAATAGGAAAAAAAAGATCAACTTTAGTAAAAAATCAAGCATCTGCACATACCCTCAGTCTGTCTTCCGCCAGTACAAAAATCATGAAATTGATCATACACGATAAGGAGAAGCTGTAATTTGCAGAGTGTCAAGCGAAGCTACCTGGTGATAGGAGAGGACGGGACCCACATAAAGGGGAAGATTGTACTATCCCTGAGGAGTATATACATCAGAGGTGTTTTCCTGTTAGAATTCCGATAGTCCGAGAATATCTTGTGGCTCCCAACTGCACGACAGTACTTGATCCCGAGCGATAGGGCAAGACTGAATACGAGGAATTCAAATAGTACCAAGGGAATCCAAACGACAAATGTCCAGGGCGTAATCCTCTCTTTCACACAGAAGGCATGGGAGGCCTGGATGATTGTTTCTGGAATGCGGATCTAGTAATCATTCAGAGGTAATACACTGCAAAAACTTACCTGAGTTGTTAACCTTCAAGCCATATGTCTTTTGCACCGATTGAATGATTATGACGGAGAGAAATTCCATCACATAGGCCACGACGAGGATCCGCAGAATTTTATGGTCATGCGTGTACATGCTCGAAATACGGAAACCGTGATTCCTGTTACAGCATCAGGATTTGAGGACAAGAAATAGTTTAAAGCCTGAATTTCATACCATGCATTGCGAAGAAGACTACACCGGTTAGAATCCCGCTAACAAGATTGAAAGTGGCACCTTGATCAACGTAAAACAGGAATTCATATATGGTAGTTTCCAAACGCGAATCAAAGTCGGCTTACAACTGATGGGATGAATAAACTTATATCAACGTTTGCTTTCCTCAGTATGCGGATTCACTTACTCATATCTCTGACGGTACACCAGAAGAAATCAATATAGAAGGAGAGACAGGTTCCATGTTAGATGTAGTTCTGACCTCGGTAGAATCTCGCAGCAAATTTTTGATGAAGACTGGAAGGCTTCATTGAGTTCGATGATACCAGACGCAACAAAGACGGACGCACATGAGGCAGTGTAGCTGTATGAATCGCTGGTAAATGTTCCGGACTCCCTAAACAAGCGGTGACAACTGAGGACGTACATCTGCAATGCAAGGCCAAGATATCGATTCTGATGTCCGTAGAATGAGTTAATGAATAGTCGCGCGTGAATGACTGCTTACTATGATGAATAGCGCTTGAGGAATTCGCCATTTCGGTCGGTTCTGAAGTCCCAATCACCTACTAGGTAAGTACAATGACGTCTTCTAGAAGGAGATACTTTCCCAAATGAGCTCAATCTACAAAGGCGAAGAGATATGAGTGCTAGCTATACTAATAGTGCAACAGAAGATGACGAACCTCGGCAAAAAGCGTGGTCACTACGATGGTAAAGGTCATCGCATTCAACGCTTCAGCGTAGGTTGCACTCGACCCAAAAGCCAAGAAGAGGACGCACAATGATCGTAGACTACACATGTAGCTCCTGCAACTGACATATAAAAATCAAGTGATTAATGGACTGGCTAGGGAACTGACTCGGACTAACTTACGTGCGAGGTATGCCAAAGCAGTATCATCGGGGGACAGTATCTGATCAACTGGAGTGCCCATTATCGTTCAAATCCAGGCTTTGGCTAGTAATTGGGTCGTCGGAGGTAGTGTTGGCGGAGAACCACCAGCCAGGACGACAGATGTGTAGAAGGCGCTTGTGTTCAACGTCAACGTTGCGTTGTTCGATGTTCAACGTTCAGCGTTCAATGGTGGACTCCAGGTAGCGATGTGCGCGTCCTAACCATGACTAGGACTGCCTAGTTATGGTTGCCGTAATAGTTACAGTTGCAGTTCGGTTACTTACAGTGTTTTGAAATTGCATGTGCCATGAGTAACCGGCGCATCCACATCCAAATCCGGCCCAGTCAACTTATTCAACTTGAGCTCCGCGCCAGCACGAAGTTCGAACGATGGTATCCTCTACCTTGCTTTGAGTCTCCATCTTCCGTCAGCAGTGAGCACCCAATTTATGGCACCCAAGGGACCTCACATGCCTAAGAAACAGCGTGAGCGAATAGTTGTATCGAAGAATGAGATAGGAAAACAATAGGAAAGATTCAGAGCACCATTGAGATTGCGGAACTTGCTGGTTGCTGCAAACGGAGTCTCATTCAATCGTTTGTTCATCATGTTTGCCCCACAAATTCAATTTAGATTCAATCCAAATTGTGATTCGGCCAATTTAAATAACTGATAAGTCATCATACTCTGCTATATACATGTGTTTGAAAGCAATTAAAATGTTCAAAACCTAAAAAAGCGCAATTCGAACGTCAACCAAGTAAAACAGTAATGGAGACCAACGCCTGCGTTGAAGATTCATAAGCTATCTATAGTGGGTGGTGTGCGGAGGTTTGAAAGTGGTATTAGTGTAGGAAATGGGATGCTGCCTCCATTGCTTTCCAAGAGTATCGAGGTGTCTATATGAATGCTGAATTCTGAATCATACGATTCGTAGTATGCCTCTCGTAAGTTAAGAATGAGTCGCGATCCCAAAATGACGGATAGGACAGAAGGAAACAGAGAAGCTATGTGAGCTATGACTTGCTAAATGAGGATATATAAAAAAGGTTGACGAGGATTTGAGAATGAAAAAAGCGTCTAAACGTACCCTCAGCCCGTGCGCAGCCAGTAAACAGATAATTAAGTTGACAATACATGAGAATGAAAAGCTACATTTTTATAAAATTATACACGAGGCTACGTGATAATTGAAGAGGACAGGACTCACATGCAGGGAAAGGTTATACTATCCCTGAGAAGTATATACAGCAGAGGTGTTGTTTTCCTCTTAGAATTTCGATACTCCGAGAACATCCAGCGGTTCCCAACTACACGATAGTACTGGATCCCGAGCGCCAAAGCAAGACCGAATATGAGGAATTCAAATAAAATCAAAGGAATCCAAACAACGAAGATCCAGGGCGTATTCTTCTCTTTCGCACAGAAGGCAACAGAAACCTGGATGAATGTTTCTGGGATGCAAATCCATTAATATTCAGCGGAAATACGTTGCAAAAAGCTTACCTATGTCATTGACATTTGCGCCGTACATCTTTTGTACCAATTGAATGAAGATGACAGAGAGAAATTCTATCACATAGGCCGCGATGAGGATCCGCAGTATTTTCCGATCATGTGTGTACATGCTCGAAATACGGAATACCATGATCCCTATTACAGTATTAGAACTCAAAGAATGAGAAATAGTTAAATCTGATTTTCATACCATGCATCGCGAAGAATATTACAGCTGTTAGGAACCCGCTAATAAGGTTGAACGTTGCACCTTGATTAACGTAGAACAGGAATTCATGTAAGGTAGTGTTCAAATGCGAACCGAAGTTGACTTACAGCTGAAGGGGTAGGTGAAATTATATCAATGCTGGCTTTCTTCAGTATGCAGATGTACTTACTCGTATCTCTGATAGTACACCAGAAGCGATTACTTATAAGAGGAGAGAGATGGAGGCATATGAAATGTCATTCTGACCTCGGTAGATTCACCCAGCAAATTCTTGATGAAGACTGAAGGGTTTTGATGAGTTTGATCATGATACGCGACGCAATAAAGAACTTGAATGACGCACATGAAGCAATGTAGCTGTATGAACCTCTGGTAAATGTTTCAGAACAAGGGTTGCCACAAACGTAGACGTACATTTGCAAGGCAAGGCCAACATATCGATTCTGATCGTCCGTAGAATGAGATACATAAACACTGAATATTTCATATGCGCGCAAATGCACTGCTTACTATGATAAATAGAGCTTGAGGAACTTGCCATCTCGGTCGGTTCTAAAGTCCCACTAGGTAAGTACAAAGACATCTTCTAGAAGGAGGGACTTCCCCAAATTATCTCAATCTACAAAGTCGAAGAGGTCTGAGTGACAGCTACACCAATAGCGCAATGAACGATCACGAACCTCGATATCAAGTGTTGTCACTATGATGATACAGACATTGCATACAATGATTTAGCGAAGGTTCCACTCGCCCAAAAGCCAAGAAAAAGACGCACGATGGTCGTAGATCAGACATGTAGCTCCTGCAACTGACAGAGATAAAAATCAAATGATTAATTGACCGGCTAGGGAGCTGACTGAGGACAACTTACGCGCAAGATATGCTAGAACTGTATCACCAGGGAACAGTATCTGATTCACTGAAGTGTTCATTTTCGTTCGAATTCAAGCCTTGGCCAGTAATTGGATTGTCGGGCGAGTGTTGGCGGAGGACCGCCAGCAAGGAAGAGGGCTATATAGAAGGTGGTTGCGATCCAACTTGAATGGTGGACAGTCGACTGGGCCTGCAGATGGCTGGCGCACCAGCTGTCAGATAATTCGGTGCGACCCTGCCTTCAGGAACAACGCTGCTCGAATTACCAGCTTACGTTCAATTAACGTTCAAGTGACATTATATGTAATGTTGTCAAACACTGGACCTCCGGCCTAGTAACCACTAGTTTGACGCCATAAGTATATGTGTAGCGCTTCGGAGGTAGAGGTGCCTGAATCAATGTTAGCAATAGAGCAAACGGTGAAACTTGAAGCTTGAAGCTTGAAGGTTGGAAGCAAAAGCCGAGGCAATCCGAGGCAGAGTCAGACTTGATACTTTCTTCTATATTATAGAGAAGATGAAGATGCACATACACAGATTCCGTTTTGCAGGTAGCTGTATTTCGTCCAATAATTGGCAAATGTTGACGTTGAAGGGATATACTTTAAATTGATCAATCGATCAAGTCATTGGAAGCCCCACACGTTCACAGGGTGCCGGTGAAGGACCAGATCAAGAGCAGCTCAATGTACTTATTGAAAAGAAACCAGTCGTTTGGTTCTGCAGCCCGTGATTTCATAAACTCAGAAAATCCATTCAATTTCCTTGCGATTTCTTAATTTGCGGACGGAGGCCTTCACATGTATAGGGAAAGGAAAGCAAATGGAGAAGTCGGTGGACGCCTCAGAAAACGCCTGCCTAACCTAGGAATCTGCGCTCCTGCTAGTTGCGCGCTTGCGCCAAGCTCGCGCTACCGATTCAATTGAGAGTAGTTCCTCGATATATGTTATAATATGCAATTCCTCGAAACACGCTAATAGGCCTAGCCTCTCGGACCCTCGGAGTAGGGAATGGCCCTGCCAGCGTCTAAAAATGTTTGGACCATTGGTTGCCACTGGCACAGGACTAGAACGCGAGAGGTCTTTCACTCTCCAAAGATACTTGTTACTTGTTAAATAAAAACAATCACCCAATGTTTCGGGCATTCTTTGCGTCATTGGGGGCATGTTCTAAATTGATTGTTTCGATCGTGAAGTCAACCTCAAATTCAATAAGTAGCCTTGCAGACGGCAGTAAATCGCATATGCCTAGCAGAATACATTAAAAATTGCGGACATGATGGCTCATATCATACCTCCAAAATCCCGCCGAAAGACTTGACCAATAGATCGCCAAAAGCCTTTTGCTCCATGAGCTCTTCATGTTGACGGGCTTCCATGAGAGCGCTTAAAGATCTAGAAGTTCATGGGGGGCTTCTCGTTCTGACTTCGCATGCCGAGGCGGGCGTTAGTATTGGATGTTGAGCAAGTCGCCGTGGCGTAGTGACCTCTACAAAAAAGGGGGTCCAGTGCATCGGTACAGTTTGGTATATGAACAAAAGGATACAAGATTCAGCTCCTCGCCAGTTAACCGTGCTCGACCCAAACGTCCTTTTATTATTGACAAGAAACAGAAACATAATTCGCATCACAAGCCCAAGCACAGACATTTCAAAAAACAGTGAAAGCACAGGGGCCAGCGTCTCAAAGCGACGCGAAAAGTGAGGGGCTCCGAGATTGGCTCAGATAGCAGGCAGGTGGCCGTGGCGTTTGTGATAATAGAGGCATTTATCATAGGATAGAATGAAGAAAGGCCTTCGCTAGAAACCATGCTCAAAATTTTATTCCAAAGGTTATTCCAGGCAGGTTACAGGCGACAGCAAGCACAGGACAGCAAGTAACGAGCTCCATAGAATCGAGGAAGGCTGTCAAAGGGTGACGAGCTGTGCGTACAGGGCCTTCTACTCCATGAAGTCGTAGCGGGAGTTTTGACTTTGCCATAGGTACTATGAGTAGACCACAATGGCGTTTGCGCATATCGCATCCTCCCGATATACCACGGCTTCGTGGTAGTTCACCTTCCCACCTTCAGGATACGTAGCAGCAGTCACCTACACACACAACCCATCAGCATCAACTCAGGGAGAGGAGCGCAAAGGACAGTTTGTGCACTGGGAAAAACGAAGTAAAAAGGCTTACAGAGTTGTATAGGTGCGGTGCATGCTGCATGTCATGCGACGCCTCGTACATCGTCTTCGAGCGGCCGAGTGCGACGTGGTTGACGATCATCACCCGCGTATACACGCTTGGATCTGAGGTGTTCGAGTAGTCGTCCGCTTTGGATGATACACGCGTTGAGTATATCCCTGGCCCGAACATGCGGCCTAGAAAAAGTGGGATAGAGAGAAAGGGATTATTGATTTCGATACCAAGTTCCAGGGACGGAAAAGGAAAGGAAATGTCACGTACGACCTTTCGCCCTCTCCATGTTATACGAGCCTCTCAGGATGTTGCACAGGTTGCATTCTTGGGAAGTGCACGCAGTGACGCTGGTCGACGTCTCGCCGATCCTGCACGCGCGCTGCGTGCCGTGGAAGAGCATCTGCACGTTGCCCACCCGATTACTGCACGACCGTCAATCGATCTCTTTAAAAATGGCAGCGGAAAGTGCGATTGGAGTACACACCAGTAGTCGCTGAATTTGCCCAGATGTTCGAGGCCGGCGGCTGTGGAATAGGCGACGTAGAAGACGCGCCGGACCGTTGGCACGGCTTTGTGGGGGTGGCTCCAGCCGTCGAGAAATTTCTGCGACACTGGCACGATGTGTGAATGACGATTCGGAGAGGGATTGTTTCGCGCACCTATGTGGTATTCTGGGTCATTCGGGGGGACGTGAATGAGATTCTACGCAGAGAGAATGGTGAGCTGTAAGTGACGAAGCGACGGCGATTTGACTCACCACAGACGAGTCGTAACACGAGTGCAAATGGGCACGACCAGACGCATCGAGGGCGGCATGGAGCATCTCAGATAGTGGTATCGCAAGTCCAGGGCGGAAAACGGGCAACAGAGATGGTGGTCAGACTTCAGAAACAGATGGGCGCTTGTTAAATGCGAGTAAGATGCTTTGGAATCACTGCCGGCATTGCATCCGATAAGTGTGCTGTGTTGTTGCCATTTTGACGTGGACAAGTGACAAGGTGAAATTTTTAGAATAAGCACCGAAGGTGTGTGCGTCCGAACTGGTGATTGGATGAAAAAAGACATGATGCTGGATTCTTGAGCTTGAAGCTTGAAGCTTGAAGAATGGGAAGAAAGAGGAGATTTTGACAGTTAAAACATCGCTAGTCGCAACGGCCCTTTGGTTGGAGCAGACAAATTCCAGAAATGGCGCACGATAGATAGATGTACTTGACATACCAAACTCAAGGTGCTCTCTCCAATGTCAATTTTTAGGCGGGATTTATGTGTTTATTCAGATACCTTGAGCATTGGAACGTCTGCAGTGGCGAAAGAGAAGAGAGGGGAAGACCGGATAGACGCCGTGGGAATGTCCGCATCTTTTTGCTTTGAACCACGACCACCCGATGCTAAGGCTTGCTGCTGTCCGTAGATACTCACCGGCCACCGTAAGATGGAGTAGGCTCGAGAGTACAGCGCCTACGTGGGTCCAGTTTCTTGCTAAAGTGTTGCTGAAACTCACCGGATTCCATCAGGACGACCATAGCTACCACCTCGGAGCTGCCACCAACACCAGCAGCCGAGGGCGACTTGTGAGGCATATTCCTACCATCTTATGGCTTTTCCATGACGCATATCAATGTAGGCCTGCTGCAACGCAGGGAAGGAGACGCGCGAAAGCAAAGGCGAAGGCAGTTCAAGATGTTGTGGTGGCAAGGTGTGTCTTGTGTCCTTCCGGCCCATTCCTAAGCTAATACGCTCGTTTGCAGGCCCCAAAAGGATTGGAAGGAGCTCGGCCTCAAATATGACCCAGATACACTCCCCGTCGTGCAGACACTCGACCCCAACCTCGCCCCCTTCACCGAGGAGGACTACGCGATGACGCTCATCCACGGCCGCAGCGTGCACAAGCCCTTCTTCCACCCGCGGACGCACGACATCCCCGTCGCGAACATCCACTTCCGCTCGCACCACGTCCGCTTCCTCAACCTCTTCACGCACTTCGCCTCGCACGCCGCCTCCGCGCTCGGCATCCCCGCCTCGCAGGTCGTCGCCCTGCCCACGCAGCGCGCCTGTGGACCGTGCTCCGCAGCCCGTTCGCGCACAAGAAGAGCCAGGAGAACTTTGAGCGCAAGGTGCATAAGCGCGCGATCAAGGCGTGGGACGCGCACCCGCAGGTCGTGCAGCGCTGGATCACGTACCTCCGCACGCATGCGATGCCGGGCGTGGGTATGAAGGTCATTACATGGGAGCGGGCGCCGCTTGGAATTGGTGCTTCGCATCTGAAGAAGGAGGCTAAGGGGCAGGTGTTGACTCCTTCAAAGAAGATTGAAGCTCTAGGCAAGAAGATCGTGGTGGAGGAAACTGTTTCTCAAACGGAGGCACAGCAGCAGGCGTGAAGGGTGGATGTGCTATAGATTCGAGATGTCCACTCCCGTTAAGTAATTTATAAACATTTAATTCTCCAACGGCTTCAACTCGTTAGCTCTCTCCAATCGCCATCCAGTGCAATGAAGATTCGTATTCAAGGCGCGGACGAAGGTTCAATTTGTCACTAGTGTGTTCATTTTCTTTTGTGATATCACTCACAAAACTAATATACCTTTAGCTACTTAGCTCTCTTGATTCTGCGTCTATGTTTCGGGCATCGGTTTTTGCACTGCAAAGCATCTGAGATGGGGCTTGATTCGTCTTGAGAAAGAAAGCACACCGAATAGAACTCATCATTCTGCGTTTTTCTTGGTTTGGGTATTATCCCTGCTTGACATTCCCTTGTCAGGCTGATCTCGTTCGAGCGGTATGTTGCGCGTCTATGGTGCCCCAGGCCTAGTCACCACATATTTGTGACAAAGTTTATTCAGGTTCAGAAATTTCCCCAATTTCTTAGTTACTTGGTGAAAATGCTCCTTTTGCAATTGTCTATCAAACCTCCAAAGGGTTTCTTGATTGAAGCAAAACTGAGTGAGTTATATTTTGTGACCATTTCAGATTTGGCCAGATAAGATCATCTGTCCATATATGGTAACTCTAGATTAGATAAGGCATTATCTAACAGCAATCTACTGATTAGATAACTACCAATACTGATCTCCAACTGTCCACAGCTCAATTTTTGCATGTAAAATATACATAAGTGAACTCACAGATGGATTTTAGTATTTATTTGCTTATTACAGGCTACAAATATAGTGGTAACAGGTTGTTCATAGATATTGTCAAGTCATAATCTAATCTAATCTTGCAGTGAATGGCTATCAGGGTGCCAGCAAAGGCCAATTTGGCAGATTATAGTGTGCAAAATGCTTATTTCAATGATCCATGTCAAGATCTGGCTTGAGATAAATTTTTTTTTTCTGGCCGCCAATTTGGCCGCTGTCCAAACACGTGGTGACTAGGCCTGGGGCACCATACAGAAATTGTGATTTCTCCTACTTGCAATGAGATAAAATGGTTCCATTATATCTGATGCAAATACACGGAGGCGTCTCCAATCACAGTTGGAGCTCAATCTGACATGCAGTAGGTGCAAGACCATAGAAACACGGGGGGGTCCCACAAATGCTGCGCTAATGGTCACATTATCTCTCTCTATGTAGATTGGCCGCGTCATCAATCGATCATCATTCACTACCACCATCATGGCGGGCAAAACATTCAATGTACTCGGTACGTCCTTTCCTCACCCATAACACAAACAGCCATAAGCTAACCTCCCCACCCTCTTCCACAGAAAACAACCCCGAGGTCATGAACCAGCTCGCCGCCGAGCTCGGGCTCTCCCCCGCGCTCGCGTTCCACGACGTCTACTCCCTCACCGAGCCCGCCCTGCTCGCGCTCGTCCCGCGCCCGGCCCTCGGCCTGCTCGTCACCATCCCCCTGACGCCCGCGTGGGCGCGCGAACGCGCGGCGGAGGACGCCGGGCGCCCCGCGTACGCCGGCGCAGGCCCCGACGAGCCCGTGCTCTGGTTCACGCAGACGATCGGGAACGCGTGCGGCTCGATCGGGCTGCTGCACTGTCTCCTGAACCTGCCGGCGGAGACGAGGGCGGCGTGCATCGGCCCCGACACGGAGCTCGCGCGCATCCGCGCCGCGGCGCTGCCGAAGACGGTGCGCGACCGCGCGCGCGTGCTCGAGGAGAGCGCGGCGTTCGAGGCGGCGCATGAGCGCGCCGCGCGGCTGGGCCAGTCCGCGGTGCCGTCGCATGAGGAGGGCCATCATCTTGGGAACCACTTCGTGGCGTTTGTGAAGGGCGCGGACGGGCGGCTGTGGGAGCTGGAGGGGGCGCGGACGGGCCCGCTGGACCGCGGCGTGCTGGCGGCGGACGAGGACGTGCTGAGCGAGCGCGCGCTGGACCTGGGGCTGCGGCGGGTCATGGAGATCGGGAAGGCGGATGCGGGGGGCGATCTGCGGTTTTCGTGCACAGTGCTGGGGCCTGCGGTCTGAATAGCTCTTGGTGCGTTGGTGCGCGCATTGTCAAATTTTTTATAGCTATCAGCTTATCTTGCTGTCACCTTCGATTGGCATGTGTAGATAAATCTTTTTCTGTCCTTTGGACGCGGTTATTGAAGGCTGCCAGCGTAGCACCATATCTCCATCGCGGGAGGCTGCGCAGCATGCCCTTCTCAGACAATGGAGGAGCCTTGCTCGATTGAATTTCAACTAATGTCTTGTCCGACATTGCCACTGCGCTTTTGAGGACATCCCTCCGAAACAGTGATATATTTAAATTTAATACAACTGTTCGAATGCGATTGACCCAGACGAAAAGACCAGAAAAGACCTCCAAATTATCGAAGGAGATCACCAACTTGTTACAATACAGAACACGACAAGAGGCTCACTGACGTCGAAACTCTACATAACGAAACTCATCTCATTATCTGTGGGAAGGGAGTAATCGTGTTCCTGGGAGTCCAGTGCAAGTGGGGCGTCCGCAATAGTCAGGAATACCTTTCGGTGGCTTGGACGTCAAAATGCTGCAAGGGTTCAAACCGCTCAGCGTTGTGTGACTGAGGGTGGCATATTCACAGTATGAAATCCGCTTTTTAGTGAATCCGCATGTGAAAATGATTTCATAGGTCGTGCACATCGTATCTGCGACGATGCTTATGCTAGCTGGTGGGAAGGTGGTGGATCTAAGTGTAAATTGTTAGCCATAGGAATGACGCCAAAGTTTATCTTGCCACTCACTGTCGCTAAAAAAAATCAAGCACTCAGATTTGAGGTGGTGAAAGTTTGATTAATCTTGGAGAGGTATTCAAGTTATAGTAATTTGTGTGCATTGCACTTGCTCCTGCGATCCGACTCAGAATCGAGATTCTGTAGTATCATTGTTCCCAAAAACATGTTGCAAAGCAACGTGTGTGTGTCTAAAGAATACATCGTCCACATAACTGAATCTTGAGATGGTCCAGGCCCATTCTAAGGTTCCTCAGATGAACAGGCACTTTCAAAGCTGCTATCTTTGAATACAATTCTTAGTCCATAAGTTCCGGAGAAAACTACTTGATTGCACACAACACAGCAGACCGGAACTCGGAATATCACATGCATCTTATTCTGGTGCTTACACCGTAGGCTGATGCAAAATCGGAGTACATATGCCTAGGGAGCAGATGGTCAATGGTAGATGAGCGTCTTTGTTGTCCAAATGGGCGAAAATTGTGTAAAACGAAGCATATTTTCGTGCCGGATGGTCCTTGAGCTTGATCGATTGATCTCCCGTCTATGTCTTTCTATGTCGGTATGTCGATGGTCCGAAATCTTTTCTCGTTTATCTTCTAATTCGCGCAGAGCGGAAGAGAGCGAATGGCAAGGACAATGGAATTGATGGACCAATCAGGAGCCTCGGCAAATCAGCTAACGAGATCTACCTGTTATAGATATGCAAATATATTACTATAATTGGGAAATGGTCAATGCACTTTAGCCAAAGTCGGGTGAAATTTGGGTGAAAGTTGAACGGAACTTGTGTAAAACGAAGCACTTTTTCATCCCGGAATGGTGCTTAAAGCTTAAAGGCCCTTAATCTTCGCCATACCTTTTATTATCTAAATTTCCATGTTTCTCTATCACGATTCGTCGATTATCCGAAACGTCCACTGGCGCTGGCTAGACAATGGAAGTGATTGACCAATAACCAGCTCACGGTGAATCAGTGGATATGTAGGATACGAAGTAATAAGCTGGATTACTCAAACAGCTGGAGCTAATGTAATAAACCCATTTACAACTTGCAGAATTCCGAATCTGACATTGAGTGGCGAGTTGGAACTAGGACAAGTGGTTTCTTTATGTGTGCGAAGGCTGTTCCCTGAGCTTCCCTCATCCCAACAGCCTCTGTGCATTTAGCGCATCCACCAGTGACCCATCGAACGGTATGACTTGGAGTATATTTTGCGCAGGGGGTCACTTTGTTCGACGAGGGAGTGACAACGGCATAAGGGCAGAAGGCCATCTTTTCCCAGGAACACCGCAAGCATAAACGACGTTGTTATTAGTAAATGCATCTACTGTATATTATATGAATAGAGTATCAAGCGAAAGCGAAATTTATGCGGACAAATTCTATAGAATAAAAGAAGTAGCCCAATGTCTAATAACACTCGCCCCTTGTCGATGTGTCGACGGGAAGTGCTTTACGTCACGAGAAATGATCATTCCATGCGCATTCCTTACCGCCGGGAAAAACACAAGCTCCTTATTGATAGGAAGCTTATTTAACCAGCTTGCAATGATCTTGTGTGTCGGGCTAATAACGGGATGCCCCTTGGACACAGATGAGGGCGGATACACTAGAGAGGGATTGGGGTCGTCGATGTTATCCACAACAGCCTCTTCCATCTCCAATTCAAGTCGCTCGACGAGGTCGAGAAGTGCTCTGCGGCCACCGCCTTGGACTTCTGCTTCGAGCGCCTCTATTCTTGCCCGCGAAGAGCGGGTTGCGAGAGAACAGCGGAGGACCAGTAGCGAGAGAAGCGCGGGTACGAGGACAGGTAAAAAGGTATACAGAAGCTAGAATAACAATGTAGCGTATCAGAATAGATCTGTCTGAATTTTTTCGAGGCACTCACGATATTGATGGGGAAGCGGAATTGAAGGAATGGGTGTATGAGAGGTCTAGTAGGGACTACTTCTTTAAACCAGTCGGGGCTCAGAACGGTAGGCGATGGAGGCTTTGCTTGAGGGACTGTTGGCAGGGAGTACTGGCCGATAACATGAGGATATTCCTTTTGGAAATTGCTGCAAAAAAGACGATATTGATTAGATTCGTCGTCGCATTTGCAAGATCGCCGACGTACACCTCAAGACCATTTGTTTCGTAATCGATAAATGGATCTGATGTTTCAATTGCCGCTGTTACATAAGGGACTGTCGTATCGTTGATCCTAGAAAGTAAATGAGGATGAGGATGGCTTGTATACTTGTAGTCTCCAGGTAAAACATACGCATTAGCATATATCCTGATGTGCTTGAATTTAGCCAAAGCCTTGTAGAAAATGAGATCTGCCACAGACATGACTCGATAAGCCACAGCACTTGGAAGGTAGAGAGAATTTTGACATACCAGGATCCGCCATGACAACAAGCAGTGGTCGTCCTGTCGGAGACCATCTGTCAACAGAGAAGAACTGTTCCCCGGTTCTTGATAAAAGTTTTGGCCCGAGAGACGACGTAATCCATGACAGTAAGGATTTGCATCGAGGCAATCCGCAATGCGGAGTGGCGATGGTGTTGAAATTTATACGTTCAACATTTTCGAAGAAACCTTGCTGATCCAGGACTCTGCAGTGATGTACGTGATCAACGTCAGAAATTACTGAGCGAAACCTATAACACCTACCCAAGGCAGTATCGAGCAATCAATCCGCCCAGACTATATCCTGTCACGGAGAAGCGGATGACCTGGTCGCCTTCATTTCCTAGATCTTTCACAGTTTCCAGGACCTTGAGAACGAAAGATAGTCAATTGCGATTTCTTGAGGGGATAATTATGGGATCATCGACCACACACTTCTTTCACAACCTGTTCACCGCACCAATCGACACCATCATATGTTAATTCTTTCTGCATTGTCCGCGCCACTAATAGATGGAGTCGCGTGCCATCAGAGCTTGGGCTAGAGTGGGTCTCACGAGCAATGCGGGCAAGTTCGGCGAGGTTGCTTGGATTCCCCCACATTCCATGGATAAGTACGAGAAGGTGGACTGGAGCCATTCCTGGGGATGGGGCCTTGCTGCAGTCGCAAATTCGAAGGATGATATAGAGAAATAGCTGCACAGCCATAGCCCATTTATAATCGTAATAGTGCACACAATGCACATTGCGGCACAATAAGCGCTCTGGATAGTAGATACCCATATCAGGAAGGGTACACAGGAGAACACAGGGGTGTTGAAGTGCATAAGATGATGGCTTCGGAGAAATAGGAGCTGCCCTTGAGCTGCCCTGATTCGATGCGCTTGTAGCCACACAAAAAAAAACACGATTATTGCCAGATATGGTCAAAGTTTTTATTAGCTGTTCCGCTATATAAACCTCAAAACGGGAAAGAATTCCTCGATTTCAACCTGAAGGTGACGAAACAATCTGTTTTAAGATCTGATCGATTACGGCACGCAGCAGAGGACGTACCAATTGAAAGCCGAGAACTTCATTGCAAGCCAGAGTTTCTTCTTCTACCCGCCTCGCTCCAGAGGCTCAATACAGATAGGACACAGCCAGGAGCCTGACTGTTTCTGTGCCTTCAGCCATTACAATTCGGGCCGGCTAAAAGCATGTGAGTCAACCGTAGAGAAGGAGTGTCGACGAGCAGCCAGTGAAGGAGTCTAACGATATCATAAGGTTCGTTGAATAGAGTTGGTTCGCTAGGTGCCCGATCCAAGCTGTTGACCAGAGCATCTGGCAGACTCGACCCAAGAACTGATAGAGTTCAGGGAGTATTTCATCCGGCAGGTGAAGATACCAGAAGTTATCGAGCAGATAGACAACATCATTGGTGTTGTTCATATCTATACAGCTCGGGAAATGTCGGGCTGACTCAGAGCGACCACGAGCTTGTACGTAGACCATAGTGGCGAGGCCTAAATCACGAGCAGTCCCCGCGAGTTGTTGCGTCTTCGAACACCCAAGGCTAGTATGTTTGTTGCAGGTTTGGTCATGAGACAAGGGGTGGCCTAATTCGCCTCCGAATCGTACGGATGCTGGCAGTGGCTTCCAAGTTGCCTCAGAATCCTGAAAGGTATACTAGCCTAGTCGTCTTCGACGTTTATGCTACCAGAATCTGTAGCAACAGAGAGAGTCGCATGAGCATACAGTGTTCGTGGATATGGTTGAGAGCGAAGGTGGGATGACTCCGTGGAGTGGCCACTGTCCCTTGTTCCCACTTGTCTTTGGATGATGGACGAATAGTGTACACCACGTCCACATGTAGAACATTGAATAGAAGATACAGTTTCTTGACGTCGTGACGTCTGATCGATGTAGATATGCATGTCAGAGCCATCCAGAATTGAAAGGAGCACGGCGAGATGGGAAATCTGTAAGTTGATGAGTGAACTAGTGACGAGTCAGTACTTCAGTTCCCAATCCACAGAATCATAATAAATCTTACTTACCAAATAAACATTCAAGATATAACGATATACATACTGAGACCAGAGAATTTGGCTTTTACAGAGTGCGGAAAAGGTGAACGACGACAAAGAACAAGCGCTGATCATGAGCGACGCTGAACAGCGTGCGTCGTGAGCAATTGGTTCTCACGATATGGAATGCGGACATGCAGACTAGCAATGCGGCGGCCACCATGCAGTTACTCAAGAGGTTTAGACCCACTGCCCACTTTCGTTCTGCGTCTTGGACCAGGCGGTTGCTCCTCGCATATTCCCTGCTACTGGTTTCACCACTATCCCTACCTCAGAAATGCTCGAGGAAGAGAACTGGCCATGGTACACACCGCAATCCTTCTACCCAGTCCGTATCGGAGACGTAGTTCATTCCAAGTACCAAGTTCTCTATAAACTCGGTTATGGAACCACCGCTACTACCTGGATGTGCCGGGATCTTCAGTCAGTCCCTTTGTTTTTCGTCTTGAAACAAACTGAGCGTTTCCAGTCGCGATGAATACGTGTGCATGAAGTCCATGGTCTGCGACTATACCTCCGTCCGACGCGAGGTCACAGCGTATCAAGTCTTAGCCGAAGTAGGCAAGACTAGCGGGTCGACCGGAAAGCTGTATGTTAGGCAGGCATTAGATCAATTTGAACTTCGTCACGGCGACCGCAGCTACCATTTCCTCATTCATGAGGCGCTCGGTCTTAGTGTGCAATTCTTTCTCGACTACGCTGACGGAAGTCTTCCTATCTTCTACGTTAAGGAATTTACATCCCAGATGCTGCAGGCTTTGGAATTCATCCACAGCGCCCATGTCATTCATGCAGGTCTGACCTCTTCTGATAACATACTCTGTCCTGTCTTCTCACCTTTGACTCTAGACCTACAACCAAGCAACATTCTCCTTCACATTTATGATGAAACGGTTCTCAAAGACGGCGAGGAAGCGGAAATCGAACATCCTAGCGCGAGGAAAATCATAGGAGAAACTGTGGTCTTCGAAACCAGGGATCTTCCCGGACCCGTGCGTCGCTGGCTAGGTGGGAAGAGCCGACCTGTTCTGTGTGATTTCGGCGAAGCACGTACGGGGAAGGA
The DNA here is from genome assembly GCA_014925825.1 of Pholiota molesta. Taxonomy (NCBI): domain Eukaryota; kingdom Fungi; phylum Basidiomycota; class Agaricomycetes; order Agaricales; family Strophariaceae; genus Pholiota; species Pholiota molesta. The sequence goes on from JACGCK010000020.1 coordinate 404,117, forward strand.
CTCATATATAGAACACATCCAGCCAGCTGTCTATCGCGCGCCAGAGGTATTCTTGCACCTCCCGTGGAGCACACCCGTGGATATCTGGAATCTTGGCTGCATGGTGCGTGTGATCATCATCGCCTCTTCCCTCACGTTGTCATTGATTAATGCAGGTATGGGGCCTCGTGCTGGGGCGACACCTCTTCTCCCGGACGGGTGCGCCAGATGGGGAGACTGCAGACAAAAACCAGCTCGCTCGGATGGCTGCTCTGCTTGGACCTCCCCCAGAAGCGCTCCTCGCCGACTCGGGTCCGCGCGCTCTCGAATTTTTTAATGAGGACGGGTCTGCCAAAGGGGACGCTCCGAATGAGACGCTCGAGGTGGTCCTTGCGTCTTCTCAGGAGCATGCTAGAGAGACGATGACGGTCGAGGAGTCGGAAGCGTTCCTCGCTTTTATTAGACGAACTTTGACGTGGACAGAGGAAAAGCGAGCCTCTGCCTCAGAATTGCTCAACGATCCCTGGATTGCAAACTAGTTTAGGTACGTGCTTTCTTTGTTCAACTTCCATGCTTGCAGATGCTGACTTTGATGTTCTCTTCCCATAGCTGAATCTGCTACATAATCTTCAAGTTCCTATGATCTTTGATACCCAAACACACAATGTACATCAAAACGGGGATGAAGGTCGTTACATGGGAGCGGGCGCCGCCTGGGATGGGTGCTTCACATCTGAAGAACGAGGCTAGCGGGCAGGCGATGGCTTCTTCGAAGCAGATCGAGGCTCTAGGCAAGAAGATCACGGTGGAGGGGACCGTTTCTCCAGCGCAGACACCGCAGCAGTGAAGAGTGGATGTGCTATAGATTTAAAATGTCGACCGCCTTTAGGTAATTTATAAACATATAACTCTCGGATGGCTTCAGCTTGTTAGCGCTCGATCGCCATCTATACAAGGAGAACTCTTGTTCAAGACACAGATAAAAATTCAAATTTTCACTAGGGTGTGCATTGCCTTTCGTGATATCGCTGAGAAAAACTAATATCCATATAGTTTAGCTCTCTTGATTTTGAGTCTACCATGTTTTGTATGCTCTAAGGCTTCGGTTCTTCCCTGGCAAGTATCTAAGATTCGGCCTTGATTCGTCTTAAAAATGAAAGCACACCGAATAGACCTGTTCATTGTGTTCTTATTCATGTTCATCTGGATGATATGTCCTTGTCCGGCTGGTCTCGTTCGAGTGGTATCTTGCACACATACACATGCAGTGACCGTCTCCTACTTGGAGTAAGGTATAATGATACTTTATAGCTTTATATCTAATTCACATACATACTAAGTGCAACCACGCAAAACACGGGGTCCCACAAATGCTGCGCTAACGGTCACATTATCTCCCTCTATGTAGATTGGCCGGCGTCATCAATCATCATTCACTACCACCACCATGGCACGCAAAACATTCAATGTCCTCGGTACGTCCTCTTCTCACCTTCCGCCATCAGACTAACCTCCGCACCTTCTTCACAGAAAACAACCCCGAGGTGATGAACCAGCTCGCCGCTGAGCTCGGGCTCGCCCCCGCGCTCGCGTTCCATGACGTCTGCTCCCTCACCGAGCCCGCCCTGCTCGGGCTCGTCCCGCGCCCAGCGCACGCGCTGCTCGTCACCATCCCCCTGACGCCCGCCTGGGCCCACGAGCGCGAGGCGGAGGACGCGCAGCGCACCGCGTACGCCAGCGTGGGCCCCGCCGAGCCCGTGCTGTGGTTCAAGCAGACGATTGGAAATGCGTGCGGCTCGATTGGGCTGCTGCACTGTCTCCTGAACCTGCCAGAGGAGGTGCGGGCGGCGTGCATCGCCCCCGAGACGGAGCTCGCGCGGATCCGCGCCGCGGCGCTGCCGAAGACCACGCGCGACCGCGCGCGCGTGCTCGAGGACAGCGCGGCGTTCGAGGCGGCGCACGAGCGCGCCGTGCAGCTGGGCCAGTCCGCGGTGCCGACGTATGAGGAGGGGTATCATATGGGGAACCACTTTGTGGCGTTCCTCAAGGGTGCTGATGGGCGGCTGTGGGAGCTGGAGGGCTCGCGCACGGGCCCGCTGGAGCGTGGGCTGCTGGCGCCAGACGAGGACGTGCTGAGTGAAAGGGCGCTGGAACTGGGGCTGAGGAGGGTGATGGAGATCGGGAAGGCGGATGCGGGTGGGGATCTGCGGTTTTCGTGTACGGCGTTGGGGCCTGCGGTTTGAGCTCGGGTAGTATGTTGGTACGCACGCTGTCTATTTTTCTTTTAGCTCGGAACTCATCTTTCTATCACCTTGGGTTGGAATGTATAAATAAATTCTCTTCTGTTATTTGGGCGCCTGAAGCGGGCGCTGTACGCTACTTCACTTCGAAACAGTCATATTTAACTTCACTGCGATCTATTTGAATTATAGCGACTAAGGTTGACCCAGACGAAAAGATGAGAAAGGAGCTCCAAATGCCCAACAGTGTTGGTGATGTCAACACTCCATAACTAAATGCGTTCTCTGTGCGAAGGGAGCAGCCGTGTTCCTGGGAGTCCAGTGCAAGGGGGGCGTCCGCAATAGTCAGGAATACCTTTCGGTGGGCTGGACGTCACAATGCTGCAAGGGGTCAAACCGCTCAGCGTCGAGTGGCTGAGGGTGGCATATTCACAGTATGAAATCCGCTTTTTGGTGAAGCCGCATGTGAAGATGATTTCGTAGATTGTGCACATCTTGTCTGCAACGATGCTTGATGCTAGGTGGTTGGAAGGTAGTGGGCCTAGGTATCAATCGTTAGCCACAGGAATGGTGCGGAATTTATCTTGTCACTTACTGTCGCTCAAGCAAGCACTTGAATTTGAGGCGGTGGATACTTGATTCACTTGGGAGAAGTGTTCAAGATGTAGTGATTTTTTTTGCTTGCCCATGCTCTTTCGGTCCGAAGAATCGATAATTCATTGTTCCTAAAAACATATTGCTTTGCAACAAAGCATATGTCGCCCATATAACTGAATCTTGAGATGACCCAAGCATTCTAAGGTTCCTCGGACGAGCAGGCCCTTTCAAGGATGCTTATGTTTGAATGCGCTTCTCATTTTATAAACCCCGGAGAATACTTTTTAATTGCTTATCAGACAATATACCGGAGCTCGGGATATCATGCGCATCTAATTTTGGTGCTTCGAGTTCCTCTTACAGCGTAGGTGCAAAATCTGTGTATGCCTAGAGAGCAGATAGTCAATGGTACCAATAGAGAAGCGCCTTTGTTCTCTAGATCAGGCAAAACTTATGTAAAATGAAGCATATTTTTGTACCAGAATAATCCTTGAGCTTGATTGAATGATCTCCTCTTTATCTCTCTCTTTTTGTTAGTTTGTCAATGGTCCGAAATCTATTCTTGTTGATCTTCAAGTCTCGGGCGGAGCGGACGAGGACAATGGAATTGATGGACCAATTAGCAGCCTCGGTATATCAGCTGATGAGATGTACCAATTGGATGTCGCCGGAAGTGCAAATTTATTACTATAATTGGCAATATTCAATGCACTACAGCCAGAGTCGGGTGAAAGGCTGTGAAAGATAGATGAAACTCGTGTGAAACGAAGTACTTTTCATCCTGGAACAGTGCTTAAAGCTTAAAATCCTTTTACAGTAGCTTCTACTCGAGTATTTGATATGAGATTCCCATAATACATCAGCCATGGCCCATCATACAGTACTAAGGAGTTTCGGAGTCCCGCTTCCACAAACATACTCCATGATACGAGGGTCCATATCATCCTTCGATCTCCAGATCACCTTCAAACCAGTAATCATATCTAAAAGACGTAAGTCTCCAAAAGAATGCGATGTTTCTACGAGGTCGAGGGTTTGGATCGGGCTGATCTTCAATCGATGAGAAAAGAAGGGCATTATACGCTTTGCCCTATGCCTATAGTTACTTGGATCTATGAGAATGACTGTTTCGAGTACAGGAAAGAAGAGCCGTTCTTTAGGCGCCCACTGCGACATAATAAAGGAGAGGCCATCCACGCTAGTATACAGCTCCTTGATCGACTCGAGGGCGAAGAAGAAGGGAGCAAGAGGTGGGGTGTGCTCTTGTAGATGTAGGTTTGGAGGGGTAAAACGAAATTGAATGAGAGACGCAGGATAGTTAAAAGACAAGAGTGCGCGGGCAAACACGTCGTGAATAGCCACTGAATCGGTGTATCCGATAAATTCCGTTCGGACGTACGCGTCCGAGAATGTATCCTTCTTCTGATGAGCCGAAAGACAAAGCTGCCCCTCGATGAGGGAGAGTGACAGAAGGGTTGGGCACGATGTCCCTGTGCTATGTGTTGCAAAGAAACTGGACATATAGCGTACATGGATGTCATATATTTCTCTTGCATATACTTCGATTGCTTTGTTGGGGCTTCCAGGGTCTCGAGCGACTATGGTTGTATCCCATCGACAGTTGGGACTCGGAAGGATGCGACCTAAAAATTCTGGGTATGTATCTAAGCAAAAGGAGCCAATGTTGATCGCTCTGAGATTAGGAAGAGATACCGAGGATTGAGCGGATGGGGTCAACTCCAGCGATTTTTCCGGAGTCAATAGCGCGATGTTGATCGATAATTCCTCGAGAAGCGGCATCTGGGTGCATGCGGCGAGTAAATTGTGAGCTGGAATAATGAGCGGCTGAACCACAGTCAGGTGTCGAAGTTGGCCGTTGAGCAAAATCGATGGAAAGGGGATTAGGCTGGAATTTGTAACAATAGCACTTCCAATGAAGAAATCGGTGAGCAATGGGGAATCATTCGCAAACAGTGGGTTGGTTGCAGAAAATTCCATGAATACGGAACCGTTTCTGTCCGGCAGGCTCACATTTTGGATAGCAAATTCCCTCAGACACGGTGCTGGACAACGGAGAGCGCCTTGAACCTTTGGGCTCTGTAAGATGTCCGAGGAACCAATCACGACATCGAGCACTCTTATCCTCGCCCAATGGTCAGAAATGATATCGATGAAGAATTTCTGCAGCCCAACGCGTGGATCGTACACGAGGGGAAGGCGGGCCCGCACAATCAAGAGCGCAGTGCCCGTCCTCCGCAGTACCTCGCGGCGCCATCTATCGTCTTGCTGACGGAGTAGATCGAGATTGAGACATTTACCCCATATTGATGGGGACTCGAGGACAATGCGGCGCCAAAATTTGCATACTTGCGACAATCGCCGGGTGATCGCCAAAGGGCTGAATTGCGGATCGGAAGGGGGATACCAGCTTGGAACTGAGGACCGTGACTTTGAAGAGTCTGCGCTGATAGAGAAGATATGCCAAAGGATGTCGCGATCGAGCTTGAATACCGGTGCATATGTGTTGTATTGGATCGCCATCGATGTGCCTTTTGAAAATTGAAGCTGAAGTTTGGATTGATGTCCAAATATTTAACTTAAAGTCAGGTTGAGATCTGCTCAAGCGCCCCGGCCGGCTGTGGGAAAAGTATTTCACAAAAGATCGCCTACGAGTTAACTGCGAACCCTTGAACATGTCGACTCGGAGATGATTCTAGCAGAGAAAGAGACGGGCACCCTTAGAATAATTGATTTGCTGCCTCTGTTTGATTTTCCAGAGGTAAAAGATCTAAATTACTTCTATAGTGTATGTTTTACACGAAAATCGAGCGCGCGAGGCTTCTTCAAATGGCTCGGCCGTAGCGCACTCGTAGCGCACTCACACTGTCCGTTAGCGGTGATGGCCGCTGACAAACATCCGCGGCGCGCGCACTGCCACATTCGAACATACAGGCGACCTCCGCTCGCTGGATATTTTGTCCTACAAACCACTGTGAATACTAGGTAATGCGAGAAAAACATAGTTAAATATTCAAACTAAACTACTTTGCAATCCAGGGATCATTGAGCAATTCTGAGGCAGAGGCTCGCTCTTCCTCTGTCCACTTCAAAGTCCGTCTAATAAAAGCGAGGAACGCTGCCGACTCCTCGTCCGTCATCTTCGGTTTAGCATGTTCCAGAGACAATGCAAGAACCGACTCGAGCGTCTCATTCGGAACGTCCCCTTTGGCAGACCCATTCTCATTAAAAAATTCGAGAGCGCGCGGACCCGAGTCGGCGAGGAGCGCTTCTGGGGGCGGTCCAAGCAGAGCCACCATCCGCGCGAGCTGGTTTCTGTCAGCAGTCTCCTCATCTGGCGCACCTATTCGGGAGAAGAGATGTCGACCGAAAATAAGGCCCCATACCTATGTTAATTGATTAATGACAACGTGGGGGAGGAGGCGATGATGACCACACGCACCATGCAGCCCAGATTCCAGATATCCACGGGAGTGCCCCACGGGAGGTGCAAGAAGACCTCTGGCGCACGATAGGCAGCTGGCTGGATGTGTTCTGTGTATGATTTCTTCCCCGTACGTGCTTCGCCGAAATCACACAGAACAGGTCCGCTCTTCCCACCTATCCAGCGACGCACGGTTCCGGGAAAGTCCCTGGTTTCGAAGACCACAGACTCTCCGGTGATTTTCCTCGCGCTGGGACCTTGGATTTCCGCCTCCTCGCCGTCTTTGAGAACAGTTTCGTCGTCAATGCGAAGGTGAATGTTGCTTGCTTGAAGGTCTAGACTCAAAGGTGAGAGGACAGAGCGTATTATCAGAAGAGGTCAGACCTGCATGAATGACTTGGGCGCTGTGGATGAATTCTAAAGCACGTAGCATTTGGGACGCCAAATCCTTGACGTAATAGATAGGAAGACTTCCGCCAGAGATGTTGAGAAAGAATTGCACATTAACACCAAGAGGCTCATGAATGAGGAAATGGTAGTTGCGGTCGCCGTGACGAAGTTCGAAGTGATCTAATGCCTGCCTAACATACCGCTTTCCGGTCGACCCGCTAGTCTTGCCTGCTTTGGATAAAGCTTTGTACGCTGTGGTCTCGCGGTGGGCGGAGGTATAGTCGCAGACCATGGACTTCATGCAAACGTATTCATCGTGACTGGAAGCGCTCAGCTTGTGTCACGATAAAGAACAAAGGTACTGACTGAAGATCCCGGCACAGCCAAGTAGTAGCGGTGGTTCCGTAACCTAGTTTATAGAGAACTTGGTACTTGGAATGCACTACGTCTCCAATACGGACTGGGTAGAAGGATTGCTGTGTGTACCATGGCCAGTTCTCTTCCTCGAGCTTTGTTGAGGCAGGGATAGTGGTGAAACCAGTAGCAGGGAATAGGCGAGGAGCAACGGTCGGGGTCCCAGACGCAGAACGAAAGTGGGCAGTGGGTCTAAACCTCTTGAGTAACTTCAACATTCAAGTAGAATTATACATTCTAAGTTAAACTTATGTATGCCCTCAATCGTACATGCTTTCTTTGTTCAACTTCCATACTTACAGATGCTTACTTTGATGTTCTCTTCCCATGGCAATTTGGACCGTGACCTTTTGTGGGTGCCATGCTTATTTTAATATTTAGAAAACTGATATAGAACATATGAATAAGTATATTTATTAGTCATTAGCTACCACGGCGCGTCAAGTCTAAGTGGACCTCGCCAGGAGAAAAAGCGTCCACAGCAATTGACCATCCAGATATCCAAGGCTAGTGGAATCGTCACCGCTGCAAAGACCTCAGGTTGGCGGCCGTTGGCCGGGTTGCACATTCACATCCTTCAGACCCGCTGCCTGGATCACCGTCCCCCTCTTCCTTGCATGCACTACTCCCTTGGGCGTGCGAGGCTCTTCAATTCGTTATCCGTTTCACTCTCTCCGCCTCTTCGCCGTCCATTCTCCTCGCTGCGTTCAGCATATCTTTCCTCCTCGACCTCTAACTTCACTCGGACCTGCTGGAAGCTGCAACGTCATGCTTTCTCAAGCATATCGTACTCTCCTGACGATGTCTTCAACCATACATCAGCACGTTGGCTGTACGCCTTCTTATACATGGTTCTCTGGCTTATACTTACGATTAATCCGTCACCTTGCACATTCAGCGTCAACAATGATCTTCGCGTCGCAGAGCGCAGACTTGAGTTCGACGTCGACGCGCTCTGTCGCCTCGCGGCGCAGTCTGTTGGCCGGAGTGCTCAAGATATCGACACATTCGTGAAGCTCGCCGAGGGCGGCTTCAACCGGACGTTCCTTATCACCATGCATGACGGCTTCGAGATGGTAGCCCGCCTCCCATACCCCATCACAGTCCCCAAATTCTATGCCACCGCCAGCGAAGTGGCCACAATGCGTTTCCTCCGTGCCTTTGGGCTACCTGTCCCCGAGGTCTACGATTACTCGCCTTTGTCGGACAACGCTGCGAAGACGGAATATATTTTTATGGAGTTCGTGAAAGGGACGAAGCTTGCCGACGTGTTCCAGGAGCTGGAGGAACCGGATATCGTTTCGGTTTTGAGCCAACTGGCACAACTCGAGTCGCACATGATGTCGATTTCGTTCCCGGCTGGTGGGAGCCTCTACTATACCAGCGATCTGGAGAAGGTGGCAGGGCGGAAGTGCATCCCGCTTGACGACGCGCGCTTCTGCGTCGGTCCAGATGTTAGGCTGGAAATGTGGCGCGGAAGGAGGGCGCAGCTCGACGTGAACAGGGGACCATGTACGCCACTCCCTTCCTTTTTATTTTCTGGAACTCATCGACACTATAGACGACAATGCCGAGGTACTGCTCGTGGCAGCAGCTCATAAGGAGCTGGCGTATCTGAAGCAGTTCGGCCGGCCGCTGCTGCCATTCCACCGGGAAAGGTTGGAGTCCTATGAATACAAGGAGCAGTCCCCGTCGGACCATATCAAGAATCTCGAGCGCTACCTGCTCGTCGCACCCTCGCTCGTCGCCAACAACCCGTCCCTCCATCGTTTCCATATCCGCCATCCCGACCTCCAACCGAGCAACATCATGGTGTCGGACGCTAACCATTTACAAATCGTATGCCTGTTCGACTGGCAACACACCGCGATCCTGCCCCTGTGTCTGCTCGCTGGTATACCGCGTGAATTGGCGAACTACAACGACCCTGTCTCTCAGGCGCGCATCCCGCCCTCCCTGCCGGCGGACATGGACGAGCTCTCCCCGGCCCAACAGCACAACGAGAGGTGGCTCTACCACCGCCGCCTCGTCCACTTCCACTACCTCAACAGCACGGCGGCGCACAACGCGCACCACTCCGCCGTGCTGTCGGACGACGCGGCCATGGCCATACTACGCCTGTTCAACAGCGCCGCGGCGCCGTGGGAGGCTGAGACGCACGCTCTGCAGACGGCGCTGGTCGAGGCGACGGAGATGTGGGACTGGCTCGCGGGGGACGGGGTGCCGTGTCCGATCGCGTTCGACCCCGAGGAGCGGCGAGCAGCGGTGGCGCTGGGCGAGAAGCTGGAAGGGGCGGACGAGATTCTGGACATGTGCCAGAAAATCATTGGGTTTGGGCTGGAGACGTGGGTGCCCGCCGACCACTACGAGGTGGCCGTCGCCAAGGCCGCCTGGTTCAAGCAGGAGATGTTGACGAGGATCGAGGACTCGGAAGTGCGGGCGAAGTTCGATGAGCACTGGCTCTTGAATGATCCTAGGGACGAAACGGATTACAAGTAATATTAATGAAGCGAGCTAGATATTTCACGGTGTTGCTATTTTATAAAGCGTCGCAGGCTCTAATTATTAATGTAAAATTATGAATTTAGTTCCTTTTTAATCCCAGGAATAAGGAAATATATCTAGAAGATAGACAAGAGAGATTGTAGTACAGGGAAAGTTCAGAGACAAGAGAACGATTTTCCAGGAAAGCAAGTCCATTAATTCATACATGCGAAGGGTTCGCCGGTGTTCCTGGAAGTTTAGTGCAGTATTCACTTCCGCAGAATGTCATGGACAATTCTGTGGCGGAGGCATCGAGTTTCCCATTGGTGCAGGGTGATTTTGTCATGACGCCGTTCTTCGTGGCCGTAACGGCAGCTCTGCACCAAAGATGTCTGGTGTGGGTTGCTCCGCAAGCGAAAACGATCTTCTTGGTCGAGCACATTCGTAGATTTTGTGAAAGGTGTGCGCTAGTACGTAAACGTAAGTACAAGAATAAGAAATAAAAGTGCGTGGTCGCTTACCGTCGCTGGGGCTGAGGCAGATACCTTGAAATTGTGCAGATCGACATACTTCATGGCTATGTTATATACACTTTGGAGGGTTTGGCCCCTCTGAGATGGCACACAATGCAAAGTTTTCCTCTTCGCCATAACCGGTAATCTCACCTGAAGCATGCGCATGTAAAATCGCGCGGGCCCCAAGCGTCCTCGAGGATGGTGCGCTTTTGTCCCTTTTTACAGCTTCAATGGATGGTAATATTCCCGACAAAATTGCAGGCCTCCATTTCAGGAAATTTATCTATATGTCTTTTGGCTTCAATTTCTGACAATGGGAGCGTGCAAAAATCTATACATTATAAAGAAAAGGCCATTTCAACTGTACATGCCTCTTACCGACTGACTGACATTATGCAACGGATATCCTGTGGGCAGTGAGTCAGTTGCCTGGCTCTATACAAGAGCTTTTCCTCTTTCTGTATTATATTGGCTGAAATTGTAGAGAATATTGACAATATGAAATGAGAAGATCAGCGCCGTTTCACCTTTCTCCTCCTGAGCATACAAGCGGATAATGATCAGCAACAAGCGCAAGCCTTTGCAAATTTTAGAAAAAGCTGCGCTATTTTACGCTGATTAGACCAATGCCTCTGGGGACATGATTCGGGAGAACCCTCGCAAAGCTCATTTAGGAAATAATCCTACAGTGGCATGTAATATTACTCAGATTAATGGTCACTAGTCACTGGGCCAATGCAGGCGCTTGCCTTTCATGATACAAGCAACCCAAATTCTCTGAGAATGTGGCTACGAATTCGCCCAACTGAAGCATGAATATTTTATTGTCGTCATCACCCACTTTTTAGCCTTACACCGTTGACCATGGCAGTTATTGCAATCAGGAACAGATCCGACCGATGTACATAAAAATCTGCATGACTGTTGGACTCGCTTCCCCGGATCTCTGATTTTCCCTGCATCGAACGAGCTCAGTCTGGCACTGAGCACTGATGCATGGCGTACGCAGCTAGTAAAAAAAAAATTACTACAAATCTTGAAATAAGCTCAGCGTAAAGCAACTTAATACTCTTCAAGCTAACTTACATGCTACATATTACAATCTTCTTCTTTACATTTGATTATCGACGCTACACGCCAGGACACTTAGCATGGCCGATCAACGTGGAAAGGACGGCATTCGTAGAAGGTCGTCGAGCAGGGTCTTCCCGTAGGCAGTTCTGGACAAGAACGCGAAACCACTCGGGCACCCTATTCCGCCCGTCGTTCCAGGAGAGCCTTGGGATATGCCGGGTGGTCTCCCGCCCAAAATACAGCATCTCTTCGGCGAGCTGCCAAAATATAAGCCCCAGACTGAAAACGTCGCGAGGGCCTGTCAAAGCGAGATCCAAGCCGTCGTTGATCTCTGGTGCAGCGGTGTATATGCTGAACCCCACGAAGGACGATATGTCAATCAGCTTGATGTGTCCGTCCCGTCCGAGAAGCAGATTGCAGAGGCCAAGCGCGCCGATATAAGAGCCAGCTTTGTGTAGCGTTGCCAGTCCGGTAGTGATATCAATCGCCCATTGGTGTTTGACGGCCCAAGTGATGGCTAAAGAATCGGAGGCGAGAGAGGTCGGTGTCGATGGATTCGTGGCCCATGAGCCCATGGTAAAGCTCCATATCGACGTTGGCGTCTGCGCATTGGCCGCCCGTGCCTTTTCCTTCTCCTTCCCTTTCCTGAGCCGACGAATGACGTCAAAGAGAGAGCCGGCCGGATAGTATGGGCGCAGGAATCCACGAAACTTGGACACAGACTTTCCTGTCCCAGTGACGATGTAAGAAGGGGATAAGATAGACGCAGACTGGAATTTAGAAATATGAAGCAGTTCCTTGAGAACGCGATCGTCCCAGCTGATGGATTCCGGTAAGGGGCAGATGGTGTGGTTTTTAAACACGTATAAGCTGCCGTCGTAGCGCACGACCGCGAGGTCCAGCTCGTGCGAGAAGAATTCCGGCGGAGCGACCAGCTCGGAGATCTGCACGCGCGGGAGGTGGCTCAGCTCGTCGGGGATGGTGTTGTATGGCAGGTCATCGATTGTCATGGAGTTCACCGGTTCGAATAGCCTGACTCCATCTTCCGTGCGGAAGTCTACAGCGGTGATGTACGAGGACGGGCGGTAGGTCAGTATGTCGGGAAAGCACCCGTCGTGAAAATCGACCGGGGTCAAGAACGATTCAGGGTGGTTGAGAATGTGGTTCTCCAGACACTGGCGTTCGTCGTGATTACGCTTGAAGTGGACGATGAAGATGCGCCCGGTGTCAAAGCGCGTGAAGTCGATTTGGTACCCAAATATACCGACGCCGTCCGGGGTGTCATAGCAAGTGGGCCCGAAGAAGGTGGCGAGCGTGGTGATGCCGTGGTAAAAGGCATCCGGGGTTTCAAGATCTGGATGGTAGTACAGAGGCTCATCTGGATTCCCAAGCCCTGTTACAGCGCTGTTAGCAATTGGGGAGAGAAGAGTGCTGAAATTCACGTACGACGCGCTTGGTCGTAGTGGGGCAATATTTGGCTCGCATTTGCACCCATGGAGCTCCAATTGTAGGTTGGGAGACGGAACGAACGCGCGAACGCGTGGGCCAAGGTCCCAAGACGCGTCACGGTTAGAGGACACTGATGGAGGCCGCTCAAACCAAGGTGAGCGATCACGACTCCCAGGCTGGCATGCGGGAAAGTGACGCAGACGAAGAAAAGCCGCCCAACACAGCTACAACGACGAAGAAGATGACCGCGAGGGGATTTCGCAGTAGCCTGGCGGGAGGCGATGTGGTTCAAGTTGAAAGCAAGTTGAACAACTTGAACGGTGGATATTCATAATCACAAACTCCGAACCAGAAACCCCGCCCGTATCTTTTATAACGAGTCCAGATGATGTCAAGCATATCATCCCCTTACCACATATTTTCATCGATAACGTCCAGAATAAGAACAAGAACGAGGAGCAGTGGAGCGTATCGTGGACACGTTCTGGAAAAGACGCTATCAGAGCCGCGAACGAAACGGAAATTGCATTGGGAACCACGGGATACATTTCTATCACTGATGCACTTGTACTTACACTCACATCTACTACATTACAATAACTCACACATAAAATACACGAATAACATAAAAATAAAAAACATGAGAGGCATTCGTTGGTTCGAGAAAAATGTTGAAAAATGAGACACAGAGTTTGCACAGAGTCGATGTGATGAAAGAAGAACCCGGGGAAGTTGCGGGGAAGACACAATTAGACGTTTAGTCATCTAAATCACTGATGTCCGAAAACAAGTTTGGACAAGGTATCAGACGACGACATGATCCGTCGCCGTCAGAGCCAGAAGCGTCGCGAGAACATGGTCATCCTCGAAGTAGTCGCCCTCGCCTTCCAAGGTAGATTCCTGATGGCAGGCAGCAGCGTGCTTCCACCTACCCATCCAATACCCGCCATAAGCCTCACACACCAAGAGCATCAGGATACAGGGAACGTACCAATGCAATTCCTTCACCTATTCGTCGATGCAGCAAATGATTAGCGAGGGGGAAACGGTGCCAGATATAGAGAGACGTAGTGAAGATACCTACCTTACTTTCCATGTCCTTGACGCCTTCGACGGCGACCCACCGGCCGCAGTTGTGGCATTTTCCTTGCTGGATCTGGTGCTTCTCCTTCTTTCCGGGGTTTGGTCTTGGGACGATACGAAAGGCGACAGGAGGCGAGAAAGGACGGCCGGTAGACGCGGATATTCCTACAAAGGGACGTAAAGGATGATAACGAGAAAGAGAAAAGAAGCCAAGGCGATACATACCGTGCGCGTACTGCATGTGGTAGCTGAAGCCAACGCGTAAGTGGAGACAGAAAAAGGAAAGAAAGAAAAATAGAAAAAACGCTAGAAGTGACGAAACAATCTAATTTAGAATCTGATCGATTACGGTACGCAGCAGAGGACGTACCACTTGAAAGCCGAGAACTTCATCGCGAGCCAGAGTTTCTTCTTCTCTCCTCCTCGCTCCGGAGGCTCAACACAGATAGGGCACAGCCCCACTTTTTCTGTCCCTTTACCCTTCACAAAACGGGGCGTATAGAGGTCCAACGCCGTCCGCGGGGGATTGTATACACCGCCGCAGTGTACAACTCCGAAGAGCGTACACGGTGACCTACGGAACATATCAGACATCAGAATGTAACGCAAATTGAAGAGGAACAGAGGCGATAGAATATAACGTACTCGGCACTTCCAGGCATGTAATACGAACTTGCGGGAAAGCGGCGATAGAACAGAGGGAAGTTATCCGACACCTCGATCGTACTCGGCAAAGTACGGTTCGTATACGCAGGCGTCGGATCTTCGAACGAATTCTGCGCCAGGGATGACTGCGAAGACTGGGTTGGACTTGTCATTGTAGGCAAGGTCGGCGAATCAACAAGAACGGCATTCCTCCGCGGACGCTTGCTGCGTCGCACAGCTGTGTCGGCCTCGGTTGAATCCTCACGCAGACGTTTGAGATTAAGAATAATTTTGAGGCGCGGTCGCTGCTCGGGAGGTGAGCTTGCAAGGGAGGTCAGAGGAGTTAGTGGTGAGAGCGCCTCCATGGGCGCAGTTATGAGTGATGGTGTAGAAGGGGCATTTTGATGGGAGTCCTGAGCAACTGGATTTTCGAAGGGTAACATAGGTAGGATAGGAAGCGGTAGATCTTCTTCGTGTTGAGCAGAGATAGAGCGCGTCGTTTCAAGGCGACAGGGAGACATTAAGACGTTTTCAGAAAAGGGTAAGACTAGCGGTGCGTCGAAAGATAATCCAGAGAGAGGCGCTGTGACCATATCCTCTCGAGGTGCAATAGCAGAGGTCGACGGGACATTGGCAGGCGCCTCAACAGCTCGAAGTTTCTCGACAAACGATAGAGCAGGAGCAGGCTTGGCATGCTTGCTTCGGCGGCCTCTCTTCGCTTTCGCTTTCGATTTTGACTTCGACTTTGAGTGATTCTCTTTGTCGTCAGATAAGGTATGGACTTCTAGATTGGATGCACGGACTACGGGAGACACATCTGCCAGAGTGTGTGAAGGAAGAGCAGGAGCGGCTAGATCATTGAGGTAGCTTCCAAAGGTAGCGCCTTGCAAGTCTTGCAAATATTTTGTAGCAGGAGAATAAAACAAGGAAGAGAATGGCGATCGATTGTCGTTCTCGTTCCGAAGGACTCCAGTCGGGCCGGCCGAGAGCATGTTAGTCGATCGCGGAGAAGGAGTGTTGACGAGCGTCGCAGTCACCGAGTCTAGCGAGATCATACGGTTATGCTCGTTGAATAGAGCTGGTTCGCTAGGTGCCCGATCCAGGCCGTCGACGAGAGCATCCTCGAGCACACGTCCATTTTGACTCCCAGATGTCGAGCTGATTTCGGAGCTGAAGAAGTGAGAAGGATCGTAGAAATAGTGCAGGTCCAGGAGATCTCTAGCTTGAGCATTGATACGAGAAGACGACGTGACGTCGTGCAACGGCGGCGAAGTCAGCGAGCTCGATGGCGGCTCCGAGGTCGTAGGCGAGCTCGTTGCCGGAGAGACGCGCAGCCAGTCAGTAAAGTCAGGAGAATCAGAGTTGGGCACTGGAGAGCTGGTGAGCGTCGCGGAAAGGGAAAGCAGCCAGTCGAGGGCGGCGTCAGTAGTCGACATGGGGCAGAGAGGTAATCCGAGAATCGCGACGCGATGTCCTCCCTTTTACCTTCGCTGTGCACGGACCCCTGTCACAAGTTCGCACGATGCTCTTCCACTCGGATGACATCAGGCCCCGAGTCTCGAACGCGTTGAATAATTTGGGGAAATAATTAGAAACAGAGGCAGGTGCCATATATTGGATTTGAATTGGGCAGTGGTTTTTGACGTTGAAGAGAAAATAATTCTGACTTTTCGGCGGGGGTGGTTAGATCTGTAGTGTCGAGCTTGGTCAAAAGCTTCGATTGGGACGACGGCATTGGTTACCACTCGGAGGGCTGAAATACAAGCGGCTACTAACTCTTCGAGGCCGTGAAGGAAAACAGTTCTGCCCGACATGAGCATCGAATTTTCTCGAGGCAAAATTACACAGGATAGCAAATCCCCGAAAGGATAGCGTACTCAGGTAAATCAAGAACATTCCAGATCCAGGCCGAACAGATAATGAGTTATACCGAGTAACAACGAGAGATTTTTTATATGCATAGAGCTTGCAACAGGATCATTGTAAAGTAGAATCGCAGCAATCCTATAGAATACACCCAAATCAAGTAGATAAGCCCAGATTTGAGCGAGATCTGAAAGATCGCAGAAAATTCATGAAACTAGACGTCGTGGCGAGCTGCTATGCTCTTGTCGAAAGCTACTTCCGCGCCATTTGGCATAAAACTGGCGATGTTGTAGACAGAATCATCAGTGTTGTTCGTGTCTATACAGCTCGGGAAATGTCGGGCTGACGAGCGACCACGAGCTTGTACGTAGACCGTAGTGGCGAGGCCTAGATGGCGAGCAGTCCACGAGCAGTCCCCGATAGTTGTTGCGTCGTTAAACATCCAAGGCTAGGGCTCAGGTTGGGCTCAGACCAATCATGAGACAAGGGGTGACCATTGTGCCCCGAATCGTACGGATGGCGGCAGTGGCTTCCAATTTGCCTCAGAATCCTGAGAGATAACCTAGCCTGGTCGTCTTCAACGTTTATACTACCAGGATCTGTAGCAACAGAGACAGTGGTATGAGCGGACAGTGTTCGTGGATATGGTAGAGGGCGAAGGGGGATGACTCCGTGAAGTGGCGCGTGCTGGAACTCCGACGCCATATTCGGTTTTGTCTTTCGCCACCACCATTCCAGCCGACCACAAGACCCAGCAAGCTTTCTAGGCTCAGTGTATATTACCCCGTTTCAAACTGGGAGTGTATTTCAAGCCCTGGTAAGCTTATAAACACTCGAACATGGTTTCATCGAAATTGATTCACATCATCCATGTCTCTAGATTCAACATTATAGCACTTTTTGCCGGCCTACGACTCCCAGCTTTTGAAATTCTATCTGTAATCTAGGCAATAAACATCCATGTCGACACCCACGGCGCCATCTCCCATCTTTAACGCCCAAGAACGCGTCCTGTGCTATCACGGACCTCTGATCTACGAGGCGAAAGTGCTGAAAACCAAGAGCTCCGACGACACTTCCGCCGCCAACGGAGGCCCGGGCCCACGCTATCTCGTGCATTACAAAGGATGGAAGCAGACGTACGTCCTCTCCTTGCCCTGCATGTTGTTTTCGCCCTTTCCATTGCTGTTCTGCCATGTTCCTTTGTTTTCGATGGCGCTCTCTCTTTTTACCACTTCACGAGTATGCTAACCCCACCCTTTTTTGTATAGGTGGGACGAATGGGTCCCCGCGAGCCGCCTGCTCAAGCTCTCCGAGTCGAACCTCGCGCTCCAGAAGACCCTCCAGCAAACCAACGCCCCCGGCATCCACGGCGGCTCCACCGCGTCCAAGGCGCAGAGCAAGGCCGCGGCGGGGTACAGCAAGGAGAACGTCAGCACGCGCGCCGGGGCGAGGAAGGACGGGACGCGGGGGACGAAACGGGGGCGGGAAGAGGTGCGCGCTTTTTTCGCTCATGCTCGCAATGGCTTACGCATTTGGATCGCCATTCCTTTTTTTTTCAAGGATGACAACGCCAAAAAGCCGGATATGAAGCTGAATGTTCCGGAGGTGCTGAAGGCGGTCTTGGTGGATGACTGGGAGGTCGTGACGAAGAACAACCAGGTGCGTCAACGGCGTTGCCCTTCCTTCCGCCCTCTGTCTTACTTACGGTATGCGGAAAATTTAGCTGGTGACGTTACCACGGACCCCCAACGTCGCCGACGTGCTGGCAGAATTCGCCGAGTACGTGCGGACGACAAAGCCGCCTCAGTAAGTCCCCTCCTCCCCATGCATTGCGCGACCCTCACACCGACGCTCATCTCGTTCGCCCTTCTCCTTCCCCCCAGCTTGAAAGAGCCGGCGCTCGTCATACAAACCGTCGTAGACGGGCTCCAATGCTACTTCGACCGCGCTCTCGGGAGCAACCTCCTGTACCGCTTCGAGCGTGCGCAATACGCCCACGTGCGAAGAGAATACTGGACGGGGCCGAAAGTGATCGTCGGGCAGGAGAAGGAGATGAGTCTGATCTACGGCGCGGAGCATCTGCTGCGCATGCTCGGTGCGTCTGTCTACACCTTCTGTATCTATCTGTCGTGTGTTGTGTTATCCTGACCCCGCGGTCGTTTTGCAGTGAGTCTGCCGCAACTGATCGCGCAGACGTCGCTCGATTCCGAGTCTGTTGCGCTTATCCGCGATTATTCGAATGAGCTCATGGTGTACGTCCATCTGGTGTCATGCTTCTTTTGCTGGCTTTCTGACGTTACGCATGAAGGTGGATGGTGAAAGAGAAGGACAGGATATTCCAGCGGGAGTACGAGAACACGCCTCTGCATTACCAAAACATCATCAGGTCGTGATACGCCCCGCCCTATCGATGCCTTCTTGTTCTTTGTTTCGTGTCGTCTCTTTTTTGTTTCTCCTTTTTATGTTATTCGCGTGAAGCGTCGTAATGTTACAGCTGTTCGCTGCTGTTCACTGGCCTCCAAGTCTTCTGATATGTCTCGAAGCGGTAAGATGATGTAGAGCTCTTTCCACTATGACTGAAAGGAGTACACTGCACAGTAGGTCATGTAGCTGTCACGCACTCTGGCGGCTCATGGGGGTCATTTTAATTCAGTTCTTTTAGCGTGCTCATTGGAAGACCAGAGTCAGCGATATGTCTCCAGCGACATGAATGATGATACGAATGATTCAAGATAAATCATGATATCAATGCCACGCATGTGGACTCCCCTGTTCCGGGAACCCTATCTATATTACTGTGTGTGTGCGTCGAGGTGAGGTGGAAGAATATAGCGCGCAGCCGCTTGAACCTCTGCAGGTGAAACGGCGGTGCCGATTTCTTGTTGTGTGGTGCACGTATGACTGGACTTGGACTGGAGTCTGCTCCTCCTCAGCTCCTGTTCACAACATTATATGAGGTCTTAGCAATGTCATAGCTCATTCCCTTGTCCTGCAGGGCAAATTCTCTGTGTCAGAATTGATTGTTTTATACCACCGTTATTGGCAATTTCCGACTAGTGTCGTCAAAACTGATACTAGATTAATGGGCACTAATGAGTCTCGAAAGCTTATTATACACATCCTGCAAACATACTGCCAGTGGTAACATATTGAATGACAAATAGCAAGGCGTCGTAGTGGCGCGGCTCTGCGAGGCTTTATAAACTAACGACACCACGGAATATGTCGATCGCTTCCCTACATGTAATCCGTTTCGTCCCTAGAATCATTCAAGAACCAATGCGCGTCGAACGTCGCCCGCAGTTCCGGGTCCTCCATCCTCGTCAATAACTCCTGCTTGAACCAGGCGGCCTTGGCGACGGCGGCCTCGTAGTGGTCCGCAGGCACCCGCATATCCGGCCCAAACCCAATGATTTTTTGGCACAGGTCCAGAAACTCGTCCGCCCCTTCCAGCTTCTCCTCCAGCGCCGCCGCCGCGCGACGCTCCTCGGCGTCGAACGCGATCGGACACGGCACACCTTCCCCTGCGAGCCGGTCCCACATGTCCGTCGCCTGGATCAGCGCCCTCTGCAGATCGTGCGTCTCGCCCTCCCACGGCGCCCCGGCGCTGTCGAACAGGCGCGATATGGTTGTGACTGCGGGGTCCGACAGCGCAGCGTAGTGGAGAAAGTTGTGCTGCGCCGCGCTGTCGAGGTAGTGGAAGTGGACGAGCTGGCGGTGGTAGAGCCACCGCGCGTTGTGCTGCTGGACCTCGTCGAGCGTGTCCATGTCCGGCGGCAGGGAGGGCGGGGTGCGCGCCTGCGAGACGGGGTCGTTGTAGTTCGCCAATTCACGGGGTATACCGGCGAGCAGACAGGGCGGCAGGATCACGGTGTGTTGCCAGTCGAGCAGGCTCACGATGTTCAGCTGCTTAGCGTCCGACACGATGACGTTGCTCGGCTGGAGGTCGGGATGGCGGATACGGAAATGACGCAGGGATGGCTTCTGGGCGATGGTGGGTGCGATGAGGAGGTAGCGTTCGAGATTCCTAATGTGGTCCGCCGGGGACTGCTCTTTGTATTCATAAGTCTCCCATCTTTCACGTTGGAATGGGAGCATCGGCCGGCCGAACTGCTCCAGATACGCCAGCTCCTTACGAGCCACTGCTAAGAGCAGCGCCTCGGCATTTTCGTCTATAGTGTCGATGAGTTCCAGAAAAGAAAAAGGAATGGAGTGCCGTACATGGTCCCCTGTCCACGTCGAGCTGCGCCCTCCTTCCGCGCCACATGTCCAGCCTAACCTCTGGACCGATGCAGAAGCGCCCGTCGTCGAGCGGGATGCCCTTCCTCCCTCCCACCTTCTCCAGGTCGCTGGTATAGTAGAGGCTTCCACCAGCCGGGAACGGAATCGACATCAGTCCCGACTCGAGTTGCGCAAATTGGCGCAAGACCGAAACGATATCCGGTTCCTCCAGCTCCTGGAACACGTCGGCAAGCTTCGTCCCTTTCACGAACTCCATAAAAATATATTCCGTCTTCGCAGCGTTGTCCGCCGAAGGAGAATAATCGTAGACCTCGGGAATAGGCAGTCCAAAGTCACGGAGGAAACGCATTGTGGCCACTTCACTAGCGATAGCGTAGAATTAGGGCCTGTGATGGGGAACGGGATGCGGGCAACCATTTCGAAGCCGTCATGCATAGTGATAAGAAAAGTCCGGTTGAAGCCACCCTCGGCGAGCTTCACGAATGTGTCGATATCTTGAGCACTCCGGCCAACAGACTGCGCCGCGAGGCGACAGAGCGCGTCGACGTCGAACTCGCGTCTGCGCTCTGCGACGCGAAGATCATTGTTGACGCTGAATGTGCGAGATTACGGATTAGACATATACATACGCCAGAGATCCATGTATAAGACAAGACGTACAGCCAACGTGCTGATGTATGGTTGAAGAGATCATCAGGAGAGTCTGATATGCCTGAGAATGCACGACGTGGCAGTCGCCAACAGGTCCGAGTGAAGTTAGAGATTGAAGAGGAAAGATTTGCTGAACGCAACGAGGAGAAAGGACGGCGCAGAGGCGCAGAGGGTGAGACTGGTAGCAAATTGAAGAGTCTCGCGCGCCCGAGGGAGCAGTGCATGCAAATGCGTGCGGGAGACAGTAGTCTCCTAAAATAGGCCTTATAAATCAAATGATAATAGATTTGATTGACGGAAATCATTTCCCCATGGCACCAAGACATGCGCTTCGTCGATTCTGAGCAAGTCGAGGTTATCGCGTTCATTGCGAATGATCGCATCGATTTGGTATGAGATAAGTCGTTCTGCTGAGAGCAAGACGACAGACCATTTGCCTGCTCGGACTTCCTTCAGAAGGTCGCTCCCTGTGATTGAGCCGCTTCCAGGCTCTCGGCGCTGTGAGAGATCGCACTAATGCCAAATATTGAGAGATTTCGACAACCTAAAAGTAAGATTTGAACATTAATCAAATAAAGAATAAGAAATAGAACATACATGAACATTTCCAAGCTCTATGAGATGTGTTACTACTAGAGCAACTGGAGAAAGATATGGTGCTTTGACTCGGGGATGTGGGTGCTTTTGGAAGTGTTTTAGGACAAGTATCGGAATGAAAAAGGCGGAGGTCTTTCCCTAGCCAGTCGACGCAATGAGAATTGTCAGAATGCCTTGAAGAGCGTGTGCGCAGCAGTCTATTTGAGAGTCGCGAGGGGCTGGCCATTGCGGAACTGCTGCTTCGACAATTTCTCGAATGATAGTTCGTCCTTCAAGAGATCTAGAGGTCCATTTGAAAGGCTCAAGAGGGGCGAGCGAGTCCGTAGATGTCATGAAAGCGCAGCAACAGGGGTCATTTGTGTATTGAACAGGAAAGTCAACGCTAGCCCTGGATATCGGATCGTCAATGCTGTAGAGGCTTTTTCTCCTGGCGAGGGCCGCTACGTGAGCTTGGGGTCGGCTTGGGTTAAACGTTAAACGTTAACCTGTAGACATGACGCGCTTTGGTAGCCAATCAATGGTGTTTCTTGCGGGTTAACTGACTTCTACGTACTAGCTAGCGATGTCTCTCGGATAGATATTCTACTTACCCTCTGTCACTGCATATCCGTTCTGACCAAACTTCAACTATAGATGCCAGATAAAATCGCGATTAAAGAACGGGGAGCATGTATAAGACCTAGCGTGCGCAAGGAGGGTATCTCCACATGAGGACCGCCGAGATGAGCGGAGTGGCAAGTCCATAGCTCCGCTCAGATTTTCACATAATACGCGCAGAATCAAACAGAATCAAGCAGCTTTCGCGCCTGTGCGAGCGTCACTGACCCTCATTCAAGTTAGTCATTCGGTGCTGCGCTCATATGCATTGACGCAAGCAGGTCAGTACCCTCGCTGTTTCGAAATATTGCTCGCCAGTTTATGGTTCCCCATGTGGGCAAGCAGCTACTACTCTAAAATTCCGGCCGCCCAAGTCAAGGACGTTATCGCTTCAGTGTCCAGCAGTGATCCTGAAGGCAGTAATCATCGTTCGCAAGAAACCGCCTCTCATGCAACCTCAAAGTACCCCGCGCACGCCCCAGGGCAACTGTCCGCGGGAAACAAGATATCCATAATGATAGATAGAATGTATGCGGTCCGAGAGAGAGAGAGAAAAATGGCATAAATACATGAAGCAGCGCGCAATTCTACACCTTGTACCGCCGGCCTGTCTTCGTGAAGAACGTCTGGAGGATGTACACCTGGAGCCTGGAGAGGGATAGAGGGTCAGATGCATCCAGGCGACGAGGAGATATAGAGGAAGAGGGGGGGGATAGGGAGGAGGGTGACGTACACGGCCATGGCGATAACGCCAAGACTCTCGAGGATGGCGTACCAGAAGAGACGGCTGTAGAAGTGGCGGTTAGGATTTAGCGGGATAGGCGGGAAGCGAAACAAAAACGCACTTTTGCGTCGACTTGACGATAGAGAAACCGCGGTTCTCCTGCGTATGATGACTGCACCCCCAAAAACCCCCCATCAGCCCAACCCACCAAAAAAGTCATAAAACAACACAAAACACGCTTCACGCACTGCTTCTGCATCCTCTTAATATTCAGCAGCATCCCATTCAGGCGGAACACGCTCTCCTCCAACGCGCTCGTCTGCTCCGCGATCTGGCCGGGCTTCGCGGGCGGCTCGCGCCGTGGCTCGCTCTCGACCATGATGTCGAAGTCGACGAGCTTGTCCGTGAGCGTCGACATGTCGTTCTCGAAGCAGAACGCGTACTCGCCCACGGTGTTCGCCGTCAGAACGTAGTCGCCCTGCCGCTCGCGCTCGCCGTCGAGGAGCACCTTCTGGTTCGGGTCCTTGATGTCGAAGTCGATGTCGAAGGAGCCGCCGGATTGCACCTGTGCGGGGAAGGGTGAGTGGTTTCGTGTGGACAGAGCGAAATAAGCACATACAGCATAGTAGAACTACACCGCAAAAGCCAAGAAAATGTCAGCACATATCCACATCCACCCACACCCAAAAAGCCGGATAATTACCCCAATCTTCTCCCCGACTTTATCCACATCCGCAAAGAAACATATCCGCTCGTTGGGCGCGATGGTCGTCGTCAGCGCGGAGGCCCTGACCGTAGCTGAAAGGGAAAGGAAGACGAAGAAAGAAGAGAGGAAATGGAGCAGCGACGGCATAGTTCGCCAGCAGGACGTCAACGTCGGTGGGCAAGCGGTGGTGGTAGTCGCCACGTACATCGGAGTCCAAAATCGGAAGTGGGGCTGCCGGCCCGGCTGTCCGCCTCTACCTCGTTGAGTGATCCACACAGGACGCACTACCAAATAAAGGGGTGTCTTTTATTTGATCTTTATGTGGTAATTCATTTACATCTGAGACCAAATATCTTGCAGTAATTTACCTATGAGATATTTGTCATGAGTCAATAAATAAAACGGTCTGATATATTTGGTACATATGCAATAAGATATTTGAAACATAACAAGCACATGAACTTGGTAAATTTATCTGGTACGGTTATTGTCACATGCATCACAATAACATATAGAATGTATGGACGTGATATTTTTGGTACATATTTAGACCTTGACATATGCATGAGCTACGAATAAATTAGCCACGTTTATTTGGAGCCAAATTGTAAGCTATAAGGACAGTTATTAGGTAGAATGTTTGAAGTACTAACATCGACCCACACATCGTCCAGCACCTACCTTTCGTCCAGTCACACATCATAACGCTCCAAAGAAGGAAATAAATCAAGCTCCGCATGATGGCATCGTGCGAAACTTCCAAGCGACAACATGGGATGTCGCCCAACTTGCGATCACTGTGGCTATGTCGAATTCAGTTTCCGACGCGGCAAGTCTCGGCGAGAGTGACAATAAGCCAGTTTTTTAATTCTTCATTGCAAGCCTCTTTAGCTGTAAAACAACATAGAATAGGTTTCTAATACTCCGTAGATTGCTCCTTCAAAATTTCAAGCCAATTGAGCAAGGAGGGAGCGAGTTATTCAAAGTGGACGAAAGGTGGGTGCTGGACGATGTGTGGGTCGATGTTAGTACATGTTGATTTAAAGTGCACAAATTTCGGCAACCCCGCGCAATTTCTGAAATTGCCGTATGCGCAATCTTGCGCAAATTCTAAGATTGCCGTATGCGCAATTTCCAAGTGCGCAAATTTGCGCAATCTCACGCAAATTTTCGCGTGCAAATTTGCGCAATCCTGCACAAGCCGCAAATTCAAGATTTGCGTGCCTATCCCACTCGAAAATTGCGTGCACGGCAATTTCAGAATTTGCGTGGGATTGCGCGCTTGTAAATTGCCATATGCGCAATTGCGCGCAAATTCTGAAATTGCCGTGCACGCAATTCTCGAGTGGGATAGGCACGCAAATCTTGAATTTGCGGCTTGTGCAGGATTGCGCAAATTTGCACGCGAAAATTTGCGTGAGATTGCGCAAATTTGCGCACTTGGAAATTGCGCATACGGCAATCTTAGAATTTGCGCAAGATTGCGCAAATTTGCGCGCAATTGCACATACGGCAATTTCAGAAATTGCGCGGGGTTGCCGAAATTTGTGCATTTTAAATCAACATGTACTTCAAACATTCTACCTAATAACTGTCCTTATAGCTTACAATTTGGCTCCAAATAAACGTGGCTAATTTATTCGTAGTTCATGTATATGTCAAGGTCTAAATATGTACCAAAAATATCACGTCCATATATTCTATATGTTATTGTGATGCATGTGACAATAACCATACCAGATAAATTTACCAAGTTCATGTGCTTGTTATGTTTCAAATATCTTATTGCATATGTACCAAATATATCAGACCGTTTTATTTATTGACTCATAACAAATATCTCATAGGTAAATTACTGCAAGATATTTGGTCTCAGATGTAAATGAATTACCACATAAAGATCAAATAAAAGACACCCCTTTATTGGTAGTGCGTCCTGTGCCAGAAGACCAGTCAGTCAGCCCAGAGTCTGCCAATTGAAAGTTGGTTAGAACACACACACACATGTTATATACAGCATCTACGTACATACATAACCTCATAAATTCGTACAAATTAGGGTGATCGTAAATAATTATAGCAAATACCACCTCCCAACAATCCATCCATACCAAGAAGAAAAAGTTAAAAAGTCAAAAAAAAATCCAAGGGAAGCAAGAAAGACCAAAGGAAAGAAAGAAAGAAAGAAAGAGAGAAGGGAGCTAAGAAAGCAACAAGAGCAAGAAGCAAAGCATGATACACAGCAGTTCAACGAGGGAGCTAGGTATGTAAAAAGTAAAAAGACGGCCCAAAGTACCAACCCAAGGACGCGCTCGCGGCGGAACAGCAAGCGCAGAAACGCCGGTACATAGTCGGGTGGAACACAATCGCAAGCACAGCAGAAATCCAATCGCACTCGCGCTGCAAAAAAAAAAAAAAGAAGCAGACACCAAACCACGTCAGCGATGCAGCAAAACATTAAAGGACCTTTCAAGACACACCTAATAGAAAAACATAAGGGAAGCCCGGCGAGCCAGCCACCTCACAAGCGCGCCATCCGACTTGATTGCGCATCCGACGGTCGACAAAATGCGGACCACGAACGGGTGAGACGCTTGCTTGTTCTGACTCAAAGACAACGGAGGAGGGTGGGTCCCAACGCGGAGCCCACACGAGGGGGAAAACGGAGCAGCCGCCCGGAGCATGGACGGCGCAGGGTCGGAGCGGCCGACGCGTCGTGGACGGGTGAAGTATTTTCGCAGGCCACATGCACCGAGGGACAGAGCCTATGAGCGGGGTGCCCCAGGATGGGCGCGGCGGTATCTGACGACGCAGAGATCCGGGGGCCAGACACACGTAGACCCCAGTCCGGCAGGCAATGCACACCGTCCCCCGATGCGCCCGGGCACGCCGCCCCTCACCACCCCTACCTCCGGCGCGCATTGCACGCCTCACAATACCGATGCCCCCCGCCCACGCTGCCCTCGCTCGCACTCCGGCTGGGATGCCGCCCCGCCCCGTCCGCCGCCGGCACGCTCCAGTCATATACCCCGTCATACTCCACGCCCACCTTCTCCGCGAGCCCCCTGAACAGCTTCCTCAACCCGTCATAGTCCGGCAGGTCGTCGAACTCGAGCTCCCTCGCGTAGCGGTACAGGACGTCGAACTCGGGCGGCAGCCCGAGCGTCAGGCGCTCCTCGTTCGCGATCTTCGCGTCGCGGATGAGGTCCCACGTCGTGGACACGGGGTTGTAGTGCGCGCGGACGTGCGCCTGCTCGGAGGGCGTCAGGCCGTCGAGGTGGGGCGGCTCCGCGGGCGCGCGGATCTTGCGCCAGGGGAGGCTGCCGCGGATGAAGTAGATCAGCATGTACGCTAGGGACTCGAGGTCGTCGCGGCGCGAGGACTCTGCGGGGCGACGCACGTCAGAAACTGCGGGGATGGGAAATGGAACGAGCACGAACCGACACCGAGGTGCGTGTTGATGGCGGCGAACAGCGATGTTCCCACACCGTGGAAGTCGTCCTGCTTGTACGGGATGTGCGTGGACGTGCGCGCGTCGCGGAATTTTTTGGCGAGCCCGAAGTCGATGACGTTGACCATGTGGGCGGCTTTTCCGGTGCCCATGACAAAGTTGGCAGGCTTGATGTCACGGTGCACGATCGAGTTGGAATGGATGAATTCGATGCGCGATATCTGAGATATATGAATCAGCCCCATCGACGAGGAGATATGGACAGAGAAATTTCTGGAGGGTATGACAAAAAGCACAAAATGGAAACTCCGAATGAAAGTGAGCAGCTCAATAGTTACTGAGTCAGCCCCAACGATCAGCAGCGACAACGAGATGAAAGAAGGCCAGCGTAGGTTTTTTTTTTCTTTCGGTTAAGCCTCTCGCAAATGGCAGCGAACCCCGGTCACACCCCATTCACGCGCTGGTAAGGAGGTGAATTCCATTTATGAACGAACACAATTGGAGTTGTGAACAGTGTGGGACTCAGGAGGGGGTCTCTACGCCAATCGAGGACCTGCCGCCATTTGATAGTTGAAATCGTAGGCGACAGGGCTCGAAGCAAGGACCTTGCCATAGCAGTTTACCCGCATGACTCCCCAGCAGGAATGTACAACTTTCGCGAAATATTCGCTAGGCTACACAGCCGGCAGGCCAGCGTAGGATGCCAAGGACAAGAGGCTACGTACCAGTTGATCTGCGAGCTGCAGCACTGTCTTGAGCGAGAAGTGGCGATTGCATCGTTTGAAGAGATCTTCGAGTGAGGGGCCGAGCAGGTCGATGATCATGACGTTGTAATCTCCCTGCCGCCCAGACCACATAATCCATGGGACGCCCGTCCCCCCATGAGGGTCTTGTAAATTTTGGACTCCTGCTTCAGCGGACTGTGCTTCGCGACAGCAGGCTCGAGCTTGATGGCGACTTCCTTCCCGCGACGGTGTGCACACCCAGAAATACAGTGCCTGCAAATAAGGGATATCTATGAGATCAACAGCGGCAACGTGTATGCAAAAGTGGCTGACCACATCCCCCGTTGGCTATCTCTTCTTCCAGCCGATATTTGCCTGCAAACGTTGTAAAGTCCATCATCTGCGTCGTTGGCGGAGCAAAGTGGGACGATAGTGGTTGCAGACCAAGGGGAAAGGGGACGTTATATTGGAGTGTGGCGTGTGCTGATAGAGAGCAGACACAAGGAAAAGGGAGGCGGACAAAACCAACCACGAGTCGATCCAACGCGTGTCTTTGTCAGCACCGGCTCCTCGGCTTTCCTTTTCGGCATGTGTAAGTAACCGCTGTAACGGCAGACCATCTGTCACGCAGAATGGTTTTTCCTCTGTCTCCTGCCTGCCAGTACAACATTACGCTGTCATTGTGTCGCTTTGGAGTTTTTTCTCGCTTCCTTCTTCCAGCTATCTATTACCCCTGTCTTCGCCGCCTTCATGATGAGAAAACTGCCTCGTGGCCGGTAGTGCTGCTAGTGCATCATGGGAATTGATCCACCTTCTTCCCAGATGACAAAAGAGATGACACTGACAGGACGACCCAAGGTTATTCTTGCACTGGGGATCACTCTAAATGCCTGCAGATTGTGTCACAGGGCAGTCAGAAGAAGAGGCTTCCATGTTGCACGTAACGGCCAGCATGATAATTCCGCTGCCAGTGGACTGTGATGCCCTCTCCATCATGGACCTCCAACTGCTCAATGGCCGCCACTAGCTCTTGCTAAAGCCCCAAGACCGACTTGCTCTTGGTTCTGGCTGCCTTGAACTGTCGAACTCTGTGGGTCTGGACTTGGCCCGCTCAAAATGCGCCTAAAGACATTTCATTTATTATTTCTCTTGTCAAAATATTACTTGGCGGCTTTCCAGGCTAAGAATCGTTGTCTGAATGCAACGTTAACATCTCACTTGCAAGTCCTTCCCGAATTCTTCGCACAGAGAGCTGCCAGACATTATGAATCACGTCAGATGCATATCGTGCCGCTTGTAGGAGGATACAGTTGCAAGTACAGAGCTCTAAGGCCATGCGAAAATGTAGGAGAAATATTACTTATCGACTACTTGAGCAGCCAATTTGCAATGCTTCACCAAACTCCCAATTCTTCGCCAATCTGATCGGGGATGATCGATGAATTCCCTTCGACGTCGGCCGCACACCTCGGATAAAAATGGCACGCGCACCCCTCTCGCGCAGCAATGTAGCCTGTGTCTGACGGTGGCCAGCTCTGTTGGTCGAACATCCTTACCTGTACCGCTGCTGGTGTCACTGTGGCTTCTTCCCACCCCACCGAAAGGTAGCTGAAAGGTTGTCAGCGAGGCCCTGCCTGGGATACTGGAATAGGGACCGGTGACCGATGATCTTGTAAGTTGCGATACCGTATACGTACAAGTCTCAGCGAATGATATGGGACATATGAATGAATGTTATGCTTTGCCAAGATGGTTTTACATTGCAAAGACTTGTAGTTGGCGATAAACAGTTAATATCAGTGTTCAACAACTGCTGGGTGTTCTCAAAATACATATCGAGCAGCCCTTGTTTCCCCAGTTCTTTTTTGTGCATACCAGACGAATTGGGGAGAAGACCAAGCTTGATTGAAGCGACTTGAGATCAAACTTGTATGAGAAGCTGTTTCTTGCTATTGCTGTTGGCAAACGCTGCGGTGAGAACTGATTTGGTTCAGAAATTCTTCGGCAATTTGTACCACCTCGAGATATTAGAATTATTTCATTACCATTACGATGTCGATCACGAGGGTAGTTACAACTCCAATTCAAACGTTTCCAAAGTACCACAATCTTAAGAGATAAATTCTATTACATTTCAAGTAAGTTAGAAAATATTTTTGGGATTATTGACTTTTACGGACTGTATTTCACACATTTCGTGCAATTTTAGAGTGTTGCATGGGATTGTACGGCTACAAGACATAAAATACAATGGAATTCATTTGTAAAGTTTTCGCAAGCTTTCCAAAGACTTGTAACTCTCAAATTCCTCGCGTAGGATTCCAGCTCAACAAACCCTTGTAATGATCACTTACATTCTAATGGATTCTATCATAGAACTGCCTTGCAAACGTCAGAAGTGTTCCGAGCATTTTACAATGATTTATGACATTGTAATAAAGCCTCCATACAGCGCGCTTTTTTTTGGCGATGTGTACGTCAACCGGAGGAATTGATGAAACGGGTGACGCACGGACCCCAACGCGGCGCAGTTGACCGAGAGACCCAATTCAGGCAGAACCAGCCTCCCATACCCCTTATCATCCTCCACCACGGCAGACCCAACTTCTTCCCCTTCGCCTCCGCCCACCAGTGCTCCCACCAGCACCACCAGCACCGGTTTCGCCCCCAGTGCACCTTCGACCTCTACCACCACCACCAGTTCCCAGTTCACCGCCAATCTCAAACACACAGCAATGGAAGGGTGGTCGAAGCTCCAGTCGAGCCTGAGCGGCATCAACTTTGCCCAAGCGGGCACGAAGTTCACCAAGGGCTTCAACTCGAGCGTGCAGGCGACCCGCGAGCGCCTCGGCCAGGTCGCTGCGGATGAGATCACCGAGCTTCCTCAGGGTGAGTACATTTCGTGACACTATGAGCGCGTAGTGGCGGCAGTCGGCGAAAGTCGTATTGGGTGGGCTACGTGGTCTGCACTCTGCATTGCATCGTCGAAGGAGCACCTTCTGTATCTCGCAAGGCTGCGTTGTGCCGGGGAATTGTCGCGTCGCGATGTCAGACGTATGCATGGGCTTGTAAATGGGTTAATGTTGCTCAGTTTGGGCTGGGATATCCTCTTTGCTTGTCGCATAAATCTGAACGAGCACTAACTTCGTCATCTGCTCCAAAGAATACAAGGACCTCGAAGCCCGGGTTGATGCTCTGCGCGCCGCTCACATCTCCCTTCTCAAGTACGTGCCTCCTTGTCTGCCCATTTCACATCACATCTCACCCTCACCTGCACAGAATAACCAAGGTCTACGAATCAGAGACGTACGACTACCCCGTGCAAATCCAAGAGTCCCTCTCCGAGCTCTCGTCCTCCATCGGGTACAACATCACCTCCTTCGCCGCCACCAACCTCAAGGGCACGAACCTGCCCTCGCCCGCCGCCCCCTCCGCGCCGCCCGCCGCGCAGCACAAGACGCTCCCGCACGCGCTCACCCGCGCCGCGCACGCCGCCGCGGGCACGGTCTCCGCTGGGCCCGCCGGCGACGCCGAGCGCCTCGGCCGCGCGCTCGAGCTGTACGCGAGCGGCTGGGACAAGGTCGCCGCCGCGCGCCTTGAGCAGGACACCGGCGTGCAGCAGAACTTTTTGCACCCGTGGCAGACGACGCTGAACTCGTCGATTGCTGTGGCGATGAAGGCGCGGCAGGCGGTGCGCGTGAGCCGGCTGGAGCTCGATGCCGCGAAGCAGGCGTACGTGGCTTTGGTTTGTATGGCATTGCCCTAGGTATTGATGTCTCGTTTATAGGCTCAAGACGGCCAACCCGGCCAGGCAGGAGCAGGCCCGTCTTGAAGTCGAGAATGCGGAGGACGACCTCGTCCAGAAGACCGAAGTCGCGATTACGCTCATGAAGACCGTCTTGGAAAACGTGCGTCATCCCTTTCACTCTCCGACCACGTCTTTCCCTCTCCATTTACCGGCCGTCGACTTCTGAAAGCAATTTGACTAACCCACCCTCCCTAGCCCGAACCCATCAAGAACCTGAACGAGCTCGTCAAGGCACAGCTGCTCTACTTCAGCATCGCCGCCGAGGCGCTCTCCACCGTCCAGGGCGAGATCGAGGAGCTCAGCGTCGCCGCCGAGGGCGAATACAGGTGCGCACCCCTTCCCGCCTTCCCCCTCCCCGCCTCGCCCCTTGTAAGTGATCCCAATCTGACATGGTCTGTGCACCCCAGGAAGTCCAGGGACCACTGAGATCCCGCTGGCTTGATAAAGACATGCTGGACGGACGCCTGCGTTGCGGACTAGGATTTTAATTACCGTTCTACTTCACGCCCTTTCGAGTTCCTTTCTTTCTGAGCTATGCGCTGCCTCTGTCCGCTGTTTCTGCTGTTTGATTTTTTTTACTTACTCTGCCGTCTTTGACTATCTGTTTTCGTCCGTCCTGGTATTGCGTTATTGGGAATCGTAATTTTGCGTCTGCCTAGCCATCTGGTATGCGTGGTGTTATTTCGTCTACCTTGTTGAGATCAGAATGAAATATTGCGGTTTTATCTTTGGCATGCATGCTGCCCTCGTTGCGGGTTGGCTCTGCTCATTGATGGTCTGAAAGTGGATGGACACGCATTGACAAAGATAGCAGCGCCGAACTCGACGAGTCGATTCGCTCCATGTACTTACAAATGGTATCAAAACACTTCTTGCATTACCTACTTATTTTGCATAAACCACGAATCTCGAGCAGATGCGAGGTGACCGCTGGTTCACTCGAGGGAGGACGTTGCAGGAGCTTGTCACGTCGCGGTTGGACTTTGCAAAATCTCCTTGCTCCAGAACATATTCAGATATACGATTGTGAGTGGCAGAAGACCGTGCTTTGAATAGGCAAGAATAAAGAGAACCTTGGAACTCACGGAGTCAGGCCGCCGCCACGAGTATGGAGAGCAAGTTGTATGTACTTTTCTTAAAGGACCCGTCATGACATTCCCATCTCACGAAGGACGCAGACACCATGTACTCTCATGGGCATTTTCGATGACAGCGTCTCCATTGCGTAGAATGGGCGTTCCTACGACTTTTCAAGGAGATCTAGGTTTGTGGCAAGGCGTATGTACATGGTAAAGTATCGTAAATGCGAAGTAGAACGGCGGAAAGAGAAATGGTATGGTACACAAGTAGTGATGTTATGGCTTGGCTTGGCCTAGAAACCATGGCTTTGGCCTGGCTTTTCATGGCTTTGGCTTGACTTTTTCCAAGCCAGAGCCAAACACTTTGGCCTTGGCTTGGTCTTGGCTTGGCCTGGCTCAGGCCATGGCCTGTAGGCAAATCAGCCCCTATTACTATTCCTCCCAAATAAATTAACAAACAATAGATTTCAAAATAACTTATATTGATTTTAGTTCTTTTCAACCATTTATTAGTTATTTAGAGTAGAATTGGACAAGATTTCAATCAGTGACCTCAAGATAAAATTTGATTCTTGCCAAAAGAGCCTTTTGGATATTTTAAAAAACCCCAAACCAATGTAATGCAGACTATTTGACTTTTTTACCAAGATTTTGGCCAAAAATTGTACCAAAATCACATGATTTTGGGCAATATTTGTGCCAAAATTATGTGACTTCATTGTCTATGAAGCCATGGCCTGAGCCATGGCTTCTGGCTTGGGAAATTTCAAGCCAGAGCCATAGGCCAACCTAAGCCAAGTCCATGGCTTGGCTTTGGCCTGACTACCATGGCCTGGTTTGGCCTGGCTTCTGGCTTCCAGGCCAAACCATAACATCACTATACACAAGGGGGGGGGGGGGAATATAGAAAGCGATGATAATAAAAGTGTGAGGGAGAAAGAGAGAAAAAAGAAACGACAGACCTTACGCATCCTGACAGAGCAGACAAGTAAAAACAGTAGTGCAGTCTCGCACCGCCACGATCCACGCCCGAGTCCTGACCGCCCTCCCCTCCTTCTGCAACGCGCCCTCCTTCTGCAACGCGCCCTCCTTCTGCAACGCGCTGCCCCAAAAGAAAAGACAACACACGATGCTGAGGAGGTCGTTCAACGTTCAGCCCCGGCCGTCTCAGCGCCGCCCAGTCCCCCTCCGTCGCCGCGCGCACGATCCGCCCCGTCCCAAGCACGCGCCATCCCGGCTGGAGCGCCGTCCACCTCCGCGTGAAGTCCCGGCCGTACTGCGCGGGATCCGGGATGGCCGGGGCCAGCACTGGTCGGGGTTTCCTTGAGAAGGTAGATGATTGAACGATGGGTGTATATAGACTTACAACCGTCGCTTTGAGGAGTTTCTGACCCTGAGATTGGGACGCACCCACATCTCGCAAAAGATACAACGGCCGCGATTTGGCCGACGATACGCGTAGGAGACGATGCTGCATATTCGTAGATGAGTATCTCCTACGCTCTGCTACGTCTGTCGGCATCTCCATTATCTATGACGAAATACGATGGCGCCGTAGAATTTATTGAAGAAGTCGATGTGTCTGATGGGCCCGGTGATGCAACGTCAGTCCCACATGGTTGCGATACCAGAAAAAAAAGTACCAAAATTTAATTCTATAGCATCTCTATTGACCTACATTTTACAGAAGTGGAACTCATTGGCAATTTGGAAGTCGGGGTCACTTGTAATTGTAGTATACTTCTAAGTCCTACGGTATGCATATTTTCAAACGTGGAAAAATCTTCTGATGTTGTGTGACATTTGTCGAGTATTTTCATTTTCGATTATTGTCTCGTTTGCTGGATTGGAAAATCTTTATTTAGCGGCAAAAAAATTCAGTAAATGAGACAATAACCAAAAATGAAAATACTCAACAAATGACACACAACTTCTAAAGATTTTTCCACGTTGGAAAATATGCGTACTGTCCGATTTCGACCAATCGTTCACGCCTTGTGATGCGTGATGCCCATAGTTCACTGGGGCAGATGTTCAGAATCCACTGCGATGCGTGACGCGGAGAAAAAATTGTTCATGAGACGAGCAAAAATTCAAAATGCAGATGGACCTGCGAGATTTTCGTTCTGGCAATTGTTCACTGGGCCGTGTGATGCGTGACGAATTGCGAAATTGTTCAGTTCACAGGCCCTTGTGATGCGTGATGTGAACAATTGGTCGAAATCGGACAGTACTACAGGAATGAACTCTAGTAAGTAGTCTGCCGTCGTGAGCAAGTCGTGAGCGCTAAATTGCGCTTTACAGCATATGACATGTATGCCCCCGCATCATGCCATATTTCGCGAACTTTGCAATGGTGTCGATAGTCTTGTGGCGCACGTCAACCGCGGCCTTTGAAGTTAGCCCACATCCAACGCGCACTCGTCTTCAATTTCTTGAAGTTAAGTACTTTGGATGTTTCCGGCTAAGTATGTAGGTCATGTGACCGAACGCGCTCACATTGGATCGCGTTTAAATCGCGTTTGCAAAATCCTCGATGTACTTCTTCTTTCTTCCTTGCCCCCACCATCTCCCTTCCTCTCCGCTCCATTTGAAACCCTAGAGAACACCTCGGATGATGCCTGGCTGAGCAAATTTCAGGCTCTGCGATTATAGCATTGCTCAAGTCCCAAGACTAAGTACAAGGCGCAACGGCAAGGTCCCTTCATGTCCATTTCATTCTGCCAGGTGAATCAAGTCTTTTTTCATCCCCTTTTGACTTGTTAAAACTTATGATCTATCTTATCTCTCATATGAGGTCATCACTTATGAATAAGCTGGCATGATCGTAGTTCTCAACTTGTTCTCAACAATGGGTCCGACGCAATATACTTATGTGCATATATGCGCATATATTTGCAATTCTCCTCACAATATGCTCAACCTACCACTGTTGTATACTGATTCTATACATTTAAGTCCGTAAAGACTCCCCCACTACGTCCTATTTTGAGCTACTAGCCCTCGTATAGTGCGCTCGGACGAATCAGACCCCCAGCACAAGGTATGTAAGAATTCTCTCTATGCCCTGAACTTATAAATGACTACTGTATCCTCCGTAGTCTCACAGCCTGAACTTCTTGGAATGTATGATCGATACACGACAAGCTGTGGGATCATGAAAGAGGTATGGCTACGTACAAGTATTCATATCCTGACTTGACATTGAATGAAAATCACAGCTCGTCTATATGCATCTGATGGAGGCATTCCCAAGATTCCCTCCCCTCCATTATGGCCCCACAGAGGAAGACAGGTATCAAAGTGCGTTCATATCCCGAATGCGATTGGTTCAAAGGTCACAATGAAATCCTCAAGGATCTTTTACACTGTAGCATTTAAATCTCTCACATTGAATTTCTGCTCGACCACTCCTTCTAAATGAGCAGGAAAATTCTAATGGATTCAATCCAGGTTCTATTAGGAAATTACCTTGCAAACATCGGAATTTTGTGAACATTCCCAGGAGCGCTTTCTTGCGACCAACTTGCGACGCTGTTGAGTACTATACTTGTGATCATTGTATGGAATTCTGGTCATACTTATGGGATTCTTTGACCTAGTGTAGAAGTCACTTTTTTTTGGCGATGATACTCCTTGGGCCTGAATGGTTCCGGGTCGATCGGGCGCGATACCTTTTGTAGTTGTGGGACGGATCGAACATGACGAAGCGGAGCGGCAGTGACTCGGCCGTATTTGGCGATGTTGTACGGCACTATAATAAGCAAGTGCTTGCCATCAAAAATAATCTTTCCACTCGTCCCCCTCCTCGCTGGCTGGCCCACGCATGTCTGTGCGCTATCTCTCGCGTTCCCTGCGGCCCTATTCCACACGACCGACGACGCCGACGCCACTGCCCCGCCCCCGCCTGCACAGATATGCCCGCCGCTCTGCCCTGCTGCTCCTCGGCCTCGGAGGTGCATACGTCTGGGACCGGCAATACAACGCCTCCTCTATAGTGCGCAACCTACGCACTCTCCAAACAGTACGTCCTCTCTGTTTCCCTCTATGCTCGTTCCTGGACGCCGACACTCCCCCGCCCCGCGCAGTGCGCCATGATCACCCTAGACTACAAGTGGAACTTCACACCCGAGAAGAGCGAGCAGATCCCCGAGCTGCATGAGCGCGTCGCGCAGCGGGTCTTCGACCTGCTCACCTCGAACGGCGGGCTCTACATTAAGATAGGCCAGGCCATCGGCGCGAACGCCGCCCTCCTCCCGAAGCCCATGCAGATCAAGTTCGCGAGCCTCTTCGACGACGCGCCGCAGATCCCATACGCCGACGTGCGCGACGTCTTCGTCCAGGAGCTTGGGCGGCCCCCCGATGGGCCTGGCGGCGTGTTCGCGTACTTCGATCCGCAGGCTGTGGCCAGCGCCAGCGTCGCCCAGGTGCACCGCGCCCGGCTGCACCCTGCGCCCGGCGAGCCCGAAGGTGAAGAGCGCTGGGTTGCGGTGAAGGTGCAGAAGCCCGCGGTGGGCACGCAGATGAACTGGGACCTTGGCGCGTACCGCGCGGTCATGTGGATGTTCGAGCACTGGGCGTTTGACCTCCCCGTGTACTTCGTCGTCGACTTCGTGTCGGAGCACCTCCGCCAGGAGCTCGACTTCGTGCGCGAGGCGGAGAACGCGCGCAAGACCGCCGAGTTCGTCGCGGGCGAGCCGCGGCTGCGCGACAGGGTGCACATCCCCAGGGTGTACCCGGAGTACTCGACGCGGCGCGTGATGGTCGCGGAGTGGATCGACGGCGTGCGGCTGAGCGACAAGGCGGGCGTGCAGCGCACGGGGCATGCGAAGGAGGTCATGCAGACGATGGTCGAGCTGTTCGCCGCACAGATGTTTGACTGGGGCTGGGTGCACTGCGACCCGCACCCGGGGAATGTGCTCATTCGCCCGCGCCCCGACGACCCGCGGCGCCCGCAGCTTGTCCTGCTCGACCACGGGCTGTACGTGCCCGTCCCGGAGCCCTTCCGCGTGCAGTGGGGCAAGCTCTGGCGCGCGATGCTCGTGGGCGACTATAGCGGCGTCGAGAAGATCACGAAGGAGTGGGGCTTCGGGCTCCCGGAGGTCATGGCGAGCTTCACGCTTCTGAAGCCGACGGTGCTGAAGAACAACCGCAAGCACAACAAATCGGGCGCGGCGCCGAAGACGGAGCAGAAGCCGCTGACCCAGTACGAGATGAGCGTGAGGATGAAGCAGAAGCTCAAGGAGTTCCTCGCGGACACGGACCGCATGCCCAAGGTGCTCATCTTCCTGACGCGCAATATGCGCATGGTGCAGGGTGCGTCGTCTGTCCTGTATCTGTGGTCTCGTCGTGCTTACTCATTCCTGTTTTTCTTTTTGTGTAGGCAACAACCAGGCCTTCGGGTCCCCCGTCAACCGCATCAAGATCACCGGCCTCTGGGCCTCGCGCTCCCTCACGCGGCACCTCCCGCCCCCCGCGCCGTCGACCGCGCACGCCCTCCTCGGGCCCCTCGCCCCGGACGCGCTCCGCGTGCGCCTGCGCGCGTGGTCCGAGCACCTCGCCTTCCTCACGTCCCTCGCGCTCCTGGACGTGTTGTTCTATAAGACGCGCGTGGTGCAGTGGGCGCGCGACGTTGGCGCGCGCGCGGCGGCGCTCGTGGGGTGGCGGCGGGAGGCGGGGCGGCGGGTGGATTTCGAGGCGGAGCTGGAGCGGGAGGTGCGGGGGTTCGCGCGGGATAATCTGGGGATCGACGTGAGCGAGAAGGTGTTTGTGGGGTAGGCGGGCTTCGAGGCGCTGATGGCGGGGGTGGTTTAATGGCTCGTCTCGGTGTGTGCGGTGGCACGTTGTTTGGGCTGGTGAGGGTGTGCATGCGATTCGTGCATGCTCGCGTCGTCAGAGTCACTTTTGTTGACTTTCGTAGCTTGTGATTTGTCCAAGCTCCTCTATTCCTCTGCTCTCAATCTCCGCCTTGCTGTTCGTCTGCCTTTTCTTTTTGGTTTTGAATCCTAACACAGGTTTTCATAGAGCTATATTATTCGTTATAGGTATTGGACTGTAGATCTGTAACACGATTCTTTATAATGCATGTATCCACCTAGAACATAATTAAATGTATATTCGAAAGCTCAACGGAAAGGCAGAATTGATGGATTCGAATGAAACGATTTATGATGCAGTGGCATAATTTTGAACGCGGGCGAAAGTCGCGATGTCGACGCGATATGAAGAGTACTTTCCCACTTGTTTAGCGCAAGAGCATCTTTCGACGCACCGACGTCGTACTGACCTGGTACTGACACAGCTGCAAGGCTTTTTCCCTTTGCCCGATCACAACTATAGCCTCAATCTGATAAATCGATATGCACTTTCCAAAACATGCAAAACTTGGAAAACAATTTATAGGATACAATTTAACGAGCTTACCTTGGAGAAAAATAGCGAGCAGAGTGGGCCGGTTGTTCCTCTGAGATGGGAAGGAACACGCAGAGAAATATTGAATGAGGCTAACAGTATGCTGGCTTCAGGCCTAGAAAGGAGGCATCGAACAGAAGATAGGTGCTGAGTAAAGTGAGTGCTAAGTTGAGAGATATCGGATGGTAATTCACCGAATGACTTCTCGAGGACACCTTTTGTCTGGAAATTTTATCCCTCAGGCATCCTTCCGTGTCGGGCCCGAGGCTGCAGCAGCATTAGATCCCGATAGACGGGACTCATTTGGAGTCAATCCTCGCGAGTGGCTCCGGCCAAGACGCAACTCTTCATGAATGCTGTTCCACTAAGCAGAGAGCATAATTAGGGAACATAGGATGAACGCCTAGAGACGAATGATCAATGAGTAATGGTAAACTTCAGACGGAAGAAGCTGGGGAAAAATTTTCACGTAGCAATGGCCTGGCCTCGATGGCCCACCTTGAATGGCCTCCCCTCATGAGGTTCATTGGCGAGTCGTAAAGACCACACGAACTTTAACGGCCGAGTCGCACGGCGTGTCTTTCGACAGAATTATATCGTCAAGATGCTCTCCCTGACTTGTAAATTTTAGACGACGTTTGAATTTGAGAAGCTGAAAGCAAAGTAAACTTTGAGCTTGATTGAGAGAAGCACTATAATAAGAGAGACCATTGGTCACCGGTCAGCTCGCGCAAGCTCTCCTTACTCAGCGAGAACCTGCCACTGTCACTTTCAAGTCACTTTCCAAAAAAGATTGGATTATCAAGCCTACCTTGGCAAGGACTCTCAACTTAGACGCACTCTTCCAAATTCTACGACTGTCTAAAGCTTTCCATGAGCTATGGTACTATGCCATTTCATTTGGGTTTGAGAAAACGTATAAAAACAGCGACATGAGACTCCCCGAACTCATCCCATCTTCCACA
The DNA here is from genome assembly GCA_014925825.1 of Pholiota molesta. Classification (NCBI taxonomy): domain Eukaryota; kingdom Fungi; phylum Basidiomycota; class Agaricomycetes; order Agaricales; family Strophariaceae; genus Pholiota; species Pholiota molesta. The sequence continues at coordinate 444,254 of JACGCK010000020.1, forward strand.
AAAACACAGAACTCGATAACCCACACTCAAAGCCTCAATTGAAATGTCTACCAAAACCAACATCCTTATTACTGGTGCCACTGGTAAGTTCCTTGGCTGTATGTTCACCGAAGACCTTCCTGCTAATAGCCTTTGAACTGGCAGGTTACATCGGTGGCTCTGTCGTCAGCCGATTCCTCCAGCGCCCTGACCTCGCGTCGTTCAAACTCACTGCGCTCGTTCGCTCGCCTGAAAAAGCCGCAAAGCTCAAGGCGCTCGGCGTCAACACCGTCGTAGGGTCACACTCAGATACCCCACTGATGGAGTCGTTGGCGGCGGACAGCGATGTTGTCTTTTCAATGGTAAGTCATTGCAGATAGGTAGAAATTATTGTATCACTTAACGATCGGCCCTCATTTGCAGGCGGACTCTGACAATTTGGAGGCAGCCCTCGCGACTCTGAAAGGCCTCAAGAAACGCCATGACGCCACCGGGAAGACCCCTAGCTTGATTCACACTGTATGTATTTCAAGGCTACTATGTAATCGAGACACGAGTATTGATGCCCGTTCTTTCTCCCTCAAAACGATAGTCTGGAACTGGTGTGTCAAGAACACCTCAAAAAATAGATGAACTCAATTAATTTACTATTTATAGGTGTTCTAACGGATAACGCTGACGGAGAATATTTATCGGATGTTATTTACGACGACGCAAACCCGGACCAAATCGAAACGTTGCCAGATACTGCGCTTCATCGCAATGTGGATCTGGCCATCGTGGCCGCAGACCGTGAAGGTATGGTTTAAATGTTCTTCAAATGTTGTAGACGTTTCTGATGGAGAATTTGCGCGAAGGATACCTCAAGAGCTACATCATCCTCCCATCAGCCATCTATGGAATTGCCAAAAACACTCTTGTCGAGAAAGGAATCTCAAACCCCTATGGAGTCCAAATCCCGGTCCTTATTGCGGCTTCCTTGGACCGTGGTCGTGCGGGAAGGGTTGGAGCAGGCAAGAACGTGTGGCCGAATGTACACATCGATGATCGTGCGTCGCTTTCCCGTTGTCCAGATATAAATTATACCACTGACGCCCGACAATGCAGTCGGCGAACTTTACCACGTACTATTCGACGCGATTCGAAAGGAACCCACGACAGGCCACGGACGTGCGGGATACTACTTTGGCGAAAATGGCGAGCACAACCTGGGCGAGGTCAGCAGTGCTATCGGAGAGGTGATGGTCGCCCTCGGGCAGTCAGAGAGCCCCGAGCCAACCGCGTTTAATAAGGAGGAGATGGATAAGTACGTCGGGGTGAGTGTTGCAGGATATCCCGCGCTGTCTACCTGGCCTCACATTTCTATCTCAATAGAACACCAATTTCCTAGGCACGAACTCGCGTGCTCGTGCTAATCACTCGAGGGCCATTGGCTGGAAGCCAGTCTATACCACGGCCGATCTCTTCGCCAGCATCAAGACAGATGTGGAAGTACTGGTAGCCAAAACTTTCAAGGCATAAATGCAATCAGCGTTTGTGAGATATGTCTAGTAATGTGTTTCGTCGATTCAAGAATTTTCAGAAGAAATCAGTACAATGTATAGATAAATACGATTTCTGCGATCATGATGCAAAGGATCACATAGCTTCAAAACTTTGGACCGCTTCATTTGAGGATGTTCATAACAACGTGGTGTTGTTGTGGTTGTGTTCTTGGGGCTCAAAATGGCCTCTGAATTACTAAGTATGTATTTAGAATCGTTGCAATGGTATCTATGAAATATTGAATCCCGACAACTTAAAGTTTATATTGCAATGAATGTTTGATCACCTCGACCGAGTACACCTTCGTAACGGGGACACATTTGGTTACCCAAATGGCATGCCTAGGTTTGTGGCGTCATACTGGTAAGCGCCCGTCCAGACGGGTGTGCATGATCCTGGAGAAGGGCGGCGGCAGACGGACGCAGCTGGCGACCTGTGAAAAGGCTTGGAGACGATACACCCGGGGCAGCTTGTGTGCCCGTTGCCGTTATGGGGCAGCTACATAAACGAGCACGGTGCACATTCGCGAGCAACGGGCCGACCGCGTCCTCGCCGTCCTCAGCGCTTATGCGAACAGAGACGGCGTTGGTGGTCGGTCGTGACATGGCGCAGGCGCAGGCTCCAGTGGCCGCCGCGGGCGATGTCGGTGGGTGGGTTATGGTTATCGATGGTCGAGTTAGCGCTCGTCCATCCTGGTGCATCGCCGTGGAAGCTAGAAGGCGGCGGCGGCTCGTGGCTCGTGAGGTCAGTCACGGCCTGTGCATTCGTGAGCAACGAGCTGGCTGCGTCCTCGTGGTCCTTGCGCGAGCGCGCTCACACGGTGCCGAAGGTTAGGGGCCGGGATGCTTTACTGCGAAGAGGCGCTCGAAGTCGGCGACGGAACCGGAAAGCGGTGCGGAAAGGCAGAAACGATGGCTTCGAGATGAAACGAAAATATATGATGCACTCAGGACGCACTTATTTCCCACCAGAATTCACGCCGTACTTGGCATATGGATGCGAACAATGCGAACCAAGCTCATTCTGTGAACAATCTTTATCAACATATTCATTTAATAAGAAAACTTCGTGTATGCAAAGCAGGAGACAGTGACATGTGATCGGTAAATTGTCGGTGAAGGGACTTAAGTACGTACGAAGAGTCGTCAAATATGATACTAATACAAAGAATAATGACGGAGCAGGAAAAGAAAAGAAAAGACCAGATTTTGACCGAAAACAAGACTTGCATTTGACGAGAAAGAAAAATATGCGATTGGGAAAAACATTAGGCTTCAGCTTTCTTTGCTTGTTCAATAGCAGCAAGGACGATATCCCTTAATTGGGGATTACTCAAAAGAACATCCGCAATCTGAGCAGGATCCAACGACGAGAGTGCTGCGAGATCCTTTATAGCCTGCTGCTGCTGCTGTGCAGTGGCCATTAGCATTGGGCTTGCTGTATTTGGAGGAGTAACGCTGGGAACCATAGAAGCATCGACAGTGGCGGTGGACGACGACGACGATCCTTCACCCTGCCCACTAGGCCCAAAAGTACCTGCGCCTACGGAAGGAGGCGTGGGTGTCAGAGGCAGAGACCCAGAAGACGGCGTGGAAGTAGAATTGGTCTGCGCGCTCTCGCGGTAGTGTTGAGGTTGGTCCCCTGACGTCGCTTGTCCTGGACCAGCCCCTTGCGACGGCGCTGGAGGCTGGCCAGTGGCACCTCCAGGACCAGCGCTGGCGCCCGATTGTGTTTCATCCGTCATTGCCGGTCCTTGATAAGGCTGCTGCCAGTTCAGCGCACCCCCGCGGTACTGCGGCGCTGCGCCACGGGCGTACCCCTGCGTGAACGTCGTGTATGGGTTGTACTGCTGGTGCTGGCCGCCACCGGCCAGCGCGCTCGAGTAGTATCCCCCGTAGGGATACTGGTACGAGGACACCGGGGGTCTGCTGCCGTACGGCATCTGCCCACCATTGGTATATTGCGCCTGGGCTTGGGCCTGGACTGCAGTGGCGTAAGCCCAGTAGTCTGCGTATGACCCCGTACGTGGAGGGTATATCGACTGTGTCTGGGTGGCGACGGGTGCATACTGCTGGCTTGAGGTGGCGGGAAGGTTGGTGGACGATTCGGCGGCCTCGATTTGTATAGGAGTAGTCGAAGAACTTGAAGGATGAGATGTCGCCGACGTGGGGTACGACTGATTCGACGTGGCAGCATGTATTGAAGGGTAAGTAGGCACCGGGAGCATGTTTGGAAGACCTGCAAAGTGGGGAGGATTTGTCAGCTCCGAAAACTCCCCCAAAGCAACACAGGAAAAATCAATGACTTACGTTCCGATGCACTAGGGAGTATCTCAGATGGTTTTTGGAGCACAGGGCCATCAGTATTCCCAAAGACGACGCTTCCCCACTTGAACTCGCGCTTCACGCCGCGGTCCCACACCACCTCTACTGAACTGGTCTCCTCAATGACCCGTATCAGTGACACCTCAAACACACCCGCGCTGACACGGATCTTGATCCTTGCCATGCTGGGCAGTGCTAGCAGCTCGCTTCGAATCTTGTCTTGCTTGCTCGCTTTCTTCTGAGCAGCCACAGCCTAAACAGAATAACAGTCATAAGTATGTTAGATGTGAGAAAGAAGGAACGTGTAGTAAAAAAGGGATTGATGGACATTTAGGAAGCGGGAGGGAAGGAGACATACGGGATTGTGCTGTGTACAAAGTATCTGCACTTCTAGCTTTTTGATGATTTTTAGGACGCGAGATTGGACAGCGGGCGCTGGCGTGTCCACAGCCATCCTCTCCGCATGGGAACCCGTGGCGTACCCAATACTCGCGCCAGCGTGCAGCGCATCGCCCGCCACCCGAGTCGTCGACGGCGAAGGGTCGAGGAGCACCACCTCCTTCTCCAAGTCCCGCACGACCGCGAAGACGATGCCCAGGGCGTGTCCGTCTCGCGCACAGTTCACGTGGAACGCCTTCGGGCACTTGCCCTTGGTGCACTGCACCGGCGCGCCGTGCGCTTTGGGTCTGGCTTTCGTACACGCAGAACATTTCTAAAAGGACAAACAACGATTATAAACAACAATAGCAACGGGATGAAACGAGCTGATGTGAGTCATCGATAGTTATGCGGGGCGGCGAACATACCAAGTTCCACCGATCTTTCACGATCCCATCGACGCCGAACACGACCTTCTCCCGCCCGCTGTATGTGTCGATCTCGTCCACCCACGTCTCCGGCACGATGCTCGCACAGTCCTCGTGCGCAAGCCACACCTTGGGACTGCCCGCGGCGTCTACCGCGTCCTTCCGCGTGAGCGGCGGCTCGTGCACGCGGAGAAGGCCTTCTCTGTTCATCGAGACGCATAGACAGCACGGGAACGGCTCGGCCTCCGCTGGACGGGGTCCGAGCTTTAGTGTGATCGAGAGCTTTGGAAGGGGCTTGGAGGCGGGGATGGAGATGGTAGCGGAGGGAACTTTGGAGGTGGCGGCAGGCTTGATTTTGATCTTCTTCAGCTTGGGCACTGCGTCTTCGTTGTCCTTGCTGATGTCTGATTTGCGTTTGCGAGACGAAGTTTTCGGCGGCGGCGGCAGGACGTCATCCAGAATTTCTCTTTTGACGATCGATTTCTTACTTGATTCGTGCTTTGGTAAGTACTTTGCCGCTAGGGCAGCTTTCCGCTCTTCCTCCTTTTCTGCCAGGAGTTGATCAACATCTATACGCACGCTATAGCAAGCAATAAGTCATAAGGAAATATAAAAAATATTGCAAAAAGCGTACCTATCACTCAGACATTCGCATACTTTTGCCCGACGGCCGAGTTCAAGCCAACTTTCCAGAGCAAAGTTCACGCTTTCGGCGCAATTGAGACCTAAATTGAAACCTGCATGGTAGCCGCGAGGATACGTAATGACGAATTCTCCAGCTTGTTGTACCAGATGATTTGGTTTACACGACGAGTTGGCAAGAAGTGTAGGCGAAGCGAGGAAGGATTTGTGGCGGAGGAATTGAGGGCACTGTGATGTATCTTTTGGGAAATACCCTAGAGGTGGAGAAGAATTTAGAGCAGACTATGCCACCAGCCAATGAGAATACGCACCTCTCATAGTCTGTTCCAGCGCTGGGGCGCGCCCTTGCGGAATCGCATACCAGAACTTTGGAGCACCGAAGTGGATATAGTTGATGCTGAAAAGATCCATGTCTTCAACGTGCCATGCAAACGTAGCTCGCCACATTCCGAAGTAGAGATAAGGAGTATTGACTCCAGGCAGGCCCTGACTAGAGCTTGGGAGTAACCGAGAAAGTGCAGACGGCAAATGGGCGACATTCCAAGCGGTCGTTTTATCGGTGAACAACGAGCCTAGAACAAGGATGAGTTAGGATAGATGGGCAGTAGAACAAGAAGAAAATCACCAAGAGTATCTGCGCCATACCATGCAGGTTTTCCCAGTCCGCAATTCCTCCAATATTGACGCTCGAGTTTCTGGCAGAATTCTGGCGTGTAATCCAACGCTTTCGTGTTGGGCGGCAGCCATTCGTCTTCCGGGTCGAACACTTCGAGGAAAGCGCGATCACGAGCAGCACGCTCGGCGAGACTAGCTTCGCGAGCCTCTCGCGTTTGCCCAACACGTTTCGGTCGGGGTTTCGGTTCCTGCTTCACCGCCGGCTTCTTTTTCTTCGACTTACTGCTTTTGCTCGGCCCAGCAGTAGGTTGGGATGCAGGGGGCGTGCCTTCGCTATTCGGAGGCGTTGCGACGGTGTGTGCAGGTCGTATGTCATTAAGTGCACGGTAATCGTCTGTTTGTTCTTCCTTAATGACGATAGGTGCTGGTCTGGATGGCTCAGATGTGGATGTTTCGGCCTTCTGCTTTCCTTTTCGCTGGGGCCGCGTCCTGACAGGCGGCGTGTTCAGGTTTCGCGAAGATAAGCCAACATCTTGGACGCCCGGCGCCCGGAACTCGTCTTTTGTACACAGCTCCACCCACTCGCGTACGCTCATGAGCTTGCGCTTTTCCATGTTCTCTTGGCGAAACAAACCCCCGCTTCCGAGCATGTGTTGCTCGATGGGCGTCTTGATCTTGACATTGGCAAGTTGTGGCTTTATATCTGGCAGGGTGGCGGTCCTGGATTGGAAATGGGATAAATTAGCGCCCTGTGACCGATTACGTAGAGCGCGAAACGGTAGCCTCACCACTCCTTCGGCGGGATAACTTTGACGATGCCGCTCCTGCTGCCCCAGCACTCGACGCGGTTCATGTAGCCCTCGAAATCCTGAAACTCCTCCATGGTGGGTTTGAAGACGGGGATACCGCGGTGGGCCAGGGGGTCATCTGCTGGGTCGAGCCACGTCTTTCCATCGGAATCTGGCGATGGGGGGAGTTGTATAGGCTCTGAGCCGTAGAAATGGTCGGGCTGGACGGGGATTGAGGACGGTGAGGGTGATCTGCAGGGTGTCAAAGTGGACGCCCGAGAGAGCGACGACATGATCACTGCCGGCAGGAGTGAGGCGTTTCACCCTGGGGAAAGCCGCAACGTGGAGAGGGGCGACGACGGGGGGACCCTGGGGACAGGGTGTGGGCGCTGTTGGCGACGATGTGGAGGGGTCCTGGCGTCGTTGGTAGACTGGAGAGCTAGACGTCCCAAGTCGGGAGCTGCGGAGATCGAAAACGACTGCCTAGAATGGGTCGAGGCCGACCGGATCACAGCCTGCAGGTCCGTGCGCGTCCCGCCTCTTCCTCCTATCATTCACCTCGAGCAGCCTCGAGCGCACGCGGCTTATATTAAACTAAAAGGGTTTGCGTTTTCAGATAACAAGAGAGGCACGCGTAAATGTTGTGCTGAAAAGGTGTGTTCAAGTCAGGTTACCTCACCACATATTCAACGCGTTCACTAATCACACCATTCAATTTAGCCCAATGCTTGGTCGGGGTTGTTTGCAAATCTGAATGGATTTATTAACCTTGAGCCTAAGCGATCGATGTCAACCAGATAGTATCTGACAGACAAGTAAGTAAAATGAGCGGTGCACGCACCTGCTGGGCGTATTGAAATCCAGGACATATCACAGACATCTCTACACACAGGGGTTCACGATATCGACAATGCACCTCCGTCGGTGTATTATATCCAACTATTTTTGGCTTTTGCACTCCCTTCTTAGTGCTCACTTGGTACTCCTCATCGAAGATACATCGGAGCCGCAATTTTGACATGCCTCGTGTGTAATTTCAATTTTTTCTACTCAGTGCCTTGACCTGGACTTTACCTGGACATACATACTCGATGTGATTGGTCTCGAGCACCAACTCATTTATCGATAATGACCTGCAGGATCATGCCTTTAGCCATACATTAAAGACCCGTCATGATCGGGTTGTTTGCTTGTTAGCCAGTTGGCCACCCTTCGAACGGTCACTCAGTTACATATTCCTCCCTGCTTCCGGAGTCCAACGCGCTTTCCCAAGTTCCACGCAGGCCGAGAGCACAATTGAAGAAGAACAACATGACCAGCCCAACATTCCAGCATGGTAAGATACTCTCTCAATATTTCCATATCTCGTCCGTCCTTGTCGTAACGATACTTTGTGTCTATGGTATGTTAATACACTCATTGCGCGCGCTTGGCGCGCGCTCCGTTTACATTGCTTACCTACATATCCACCCATCCTGATTCCTAGATCTGTCAAATTGCCTGTCCTGTGGCGCATGAGCGTATCTCCTCATTATAGCCGACTGCATGCTATTTCGCAACAGGTGCAGGACTCCATCAAGCACCGCGAACTCGTGCTCCTCCTCGTGCCCAAGGGTTTTCGGCCAAGAAATCCGCATTACCCCGCGCTTCCGTTTTCACGACATGTACATCTTCCCCAGAACAGGATTCACGTTATCTGCACGCCACCCCATCATCCATGTCTCTCGGACTCGGAGGCCTATCGCGGATGTCAGCACCCAGGCTGCCAAACTTGCCCATCAGATGTAGCACCGGCGATCCCTGATGGCGTCTGCCAAAAATTGGCCAAAATAGGCCGTGTTCGAAGTCTATCGGCGGATTCGCGGCTCCTTGGGGGTGTGGGGGATTCAGCCAACGCTAAGGAGACTGTCGATCATGGGCGACGAAGTGATTGGCGCTCAAACGGTGCTCGAGGCGGGAGCGCGCGCGGCCTCCCGCCACACCTGCGCCTACATGCCGAAATTACTCTAGAAAGCGATTTTTAATTAAGCCGCGGCCCAAATACCCGCCCAGTGCTGACCGAAAGCGCTCCTTGCTGGTGTGTGTTCCTTTCCTTCCTTTGCGAGAATAAAGCACGTTCATATCCGCGCGCATGCACCGCGTCCGATGTTGCAGGATGGCAATGTCGCTAGTGTGACCTGGCCATCCGGACCGTTGCCGCCTCGCATCAGCCGCCGGCCAAAAAAGGCGTCGACCAACAGCGACCAACGATCCTTCTTCATCGGAAATATCACAAGTTCCCTCCGCCCCCGCCTCTGCGAGCTCTTCGTCTCTTCTTCCCGAAAGCCGATAGCGTGGTATAGGAGGGATTCGCGCACTGGCTATTTCTGATGACCAGTAGACGAAATTTTGAAGAAAAAGAGGGCTGGACCTGCTATAGACTACTCGTCGTACTTGTGGCTCCGTAGGTTGTACTGGCAGGCACCGTACTTATCGCTGTGTTTGAGTATCAGGAAGCAGAATTTGACCGACCAGTCACCACTTTGTTTGTCTTATTTCTCGCTGAGTGTTTGAGCTTCCTGATTTTTTGGAGCACATTTCAAATCGAGTTTCTATGGCATCATTACTTTCTTGGCCTCTTGAGATCTCACACTGAGTCACAGTTTCGGTTGAGAAGTGTGCCAGTATTTGTTCCAGCCTGAATTTGTCCAGTCGAAACTCATGTTCTGCATTTAATGACATTCCAAACCTGGTCCAGGGGTGAAGGATCGCTTGAATTAGGAAGTGAAGGGATCACAGCCTATCTCGAGTGCCACAGAGCGCTGGCTGTAGCCTGTGAAATTGTGTGAATTCATCACCTTGAGGCAACTGAATGATGCCAGCTTGCAAACGCTCTGTTACCCCGCCAATTCCGTGCCCAGATTATGCAATTCAGCCCTGCAAATTTAGGCACTCGAGAGCTGCGACCCACAGACGCCTGGTCCGCTCGTCTTCGCGACGCCAAAAGACTAGCAAAGGTGTGCAATGACAATTTCTAGGAAGGCTGTATTTTATCAAGGAATACGCCAGGAATTCGTCTTTACCTACACAAACGTTATCGGGAAGCATTTAGGTACACCAGGCTGTGCGATTTGCGCTGAACCTTCCCATCATCTGGGAAATGATAACCGGTAGATCGCGTATATATTTCGCGTATTCAATTTGGACGGCGGTGCATAATCTCTGTATCGATGACGATCAGAAAGGCTGCACGCCACACATATGAGCGGTCATTTAGGCCCTCGTTAGAGGAACGCGCTGGCACTTTAAGTATCATTTTGAGGATGAGCGCTGGAGAGCGAAAGACAAACAGCTATTTTTGTAGTGATTTAGTGATGCGTTCAGTCAAAGGTCTAACACCAGCTTCTCTGCCTACAGCTATGTTGCTGTGCACGTCACCGACGATCTATCAATAAAACACGTACATACAACAACATATTGGCGTCGAGTAACTCATCCAGGCCATTCCGAGGGATATGTATGGTAACTAATGCAGATGAAAGGATCAGCGAGTGACAGATGTGATGCGCCATTGTACACCCCGTGCTGCAGAGCGCGCTCCACTAGCCACATGCTGAATTGGGGTTTTCATGTAGGCAGCAAGAGGTCGTGACTCAGAGGAGAGCCAAGACTCAGATAGACTCAGATGACAATGAAATATCGAGGGACAGGAAAACGAGCCAATGGAAACAGGGACGGGGAATCAATCTCCTGAAAGCGCGGAGTGGCTGTCCGACTCAGGCACATACTAGGCTCGGGTCTGTCTGCTATTTAGTCTTCATCATGCCGTATTTGGTCATAAGATCTGTCTCATTATCAAGGCTTTGCCAAACACACCCATATAATCGGCAACTTCCTCAACCTCCGTGCCTTACGTAAGTAATTTTCTCGGAAGACATTCCATCCCTCTGCGAAGCCCGGGTCGCGTATTTTTGGGACTTCCGCTATTATAGACGTCTGTGAATTGCCTTGCTGATCGCTTGAAGACCTTATGGTCTGGATGGATTGCTGGAAATTCCTGCTACCATGCTCGGACCACGTTTTCCTGGCTTTGTCTCCCAAACTCAATGTGTCGGAGGCTGTTCGCGTGAAAATCGTGCCTTCCCACATCTGGCGCTCGATCTCATTCCATCCAAATATATCCATATATATAGGCTCCCGGGACCCTGGGCCTCCTCACTTTAGATAAGAAGCCCACAGGCTGTACTGTCTCAACCATAACCCCGAAGCGCCCACTCAGACCTCTCCAGAGACGCCCTTTCTTGTGTGCTCCGTCTCCATCGTGACCAGACCAAGACGGATATATATGCCTGCTGTGAAAGTGCCATCAATCCCCTCCGGTATGTAGCCTTTGTGAAACGAAACACCAGTCCGCCATATTAAATGACACGTTTCTTCTTTCCGGCATACCCTCTCAGCCCACAAATCCTTCTCCCCGTACGACATGAACCACTACCCTCGCGCGCCCTTCGTGCGGATACACACGCCGTCTTTTGACGCCCCCTTTACGGGCCACGATTTTTCCGCCTACGACACGTTTGATGGTCAGTTTCTTTCGCTCCTGCGCGGCGGGTCATGGCCTAAATAAATCTGCAACAGAATCACAGATTTCCCTGTCGCACTGGATGAGCGCAGGCCCCATGTACCACGACCCCGAGCTGTACGAATCGGGTGCGTTTTCTACCCACTCGAACTGGATACCAAATTTTCATACCGCCTCTAATGTAGCTCAATGTCCACCAAGCTATAACCCACAGCACCAACAACATTTCGATGTCAATGCCACATATGGTTTGTCTTTGTTAGCCTCTCTCCTGTCGTCTCGTTCCTTACGTATCATGCAGAAGACCCTATCGATAACAATCTGTTTTCTTGGCCTTACGAGAATAACGCGGGCTGCGACGCTTCCTTCTCCTCGCTTCCGGAACGAGATACTTTTTCGAATACCTTCTCTCCTTCCGTTTCTGTGGTCTCCTGCTCGCCACGGTCAGAAAGCAGCGGTAAGTCTTATTATCTCTCATTGAATCTAAGTACATCTTATTCATTCCACAGCAGCGCTGTCACTTTCTCCCCAACCAAATCTACATGAATACTACAACGCCTTGAATTTCAATTACACTCCCTCCATGCCCCAACAATTTGCGGCTTCATCGTCGACATGGCAAACGCTACCAGTGAACACTCCCTCGTCACGGTCCTCTATGTCCCACTCTCCCTCCGCTTCCTGTTCGAGTCTAGACGGCGTGGAGATAAAAACCTCGCCCTCACGCGATGGCTCACCCATGCGGGCCGCGCCCGAGGTCGTGGACCCCCAAGCCTCTCGCCGACGCTTCCCCTGTATCATCATCGGCTGCGAGCGCCGCTTCACGAGTCAATACACGCTGAAAGTGCACATGGAGGCGCACAAGCCCAAGCCCCGCTCGTCGTTCCCCTGCACGCTCGGCTGCGCTGAGCGCTTCTCGCGGCAGCACGACCGCCTGCGGCATGAAGTCGCGAAGCACGGCAAGGTCTGCGAATTTCTGTGTGATGATTGCGGCCGCTTCTTCTCGACGAAAAAGACGCTGGGGAACCACAAGTGTCCCGTAGCGCAGGGTGGGACCCGATGGGTCAATCAATAGCTGGACGACTTTGATTCCCGTTTCTGTTTCATCATCCGCGTGATTTGGTGTCTGCCCGCCGCCGTTTCAGCTTTCAGTCATTATCAATCACTTACCGTCTTTCTTTTGCTGTGTTTGGGCGTTTTTATGGACTTCTCTTCTCTGACTCACCATGGACATACGCTTGCATTGGCTCTCGAAATTTCCACATTGGATTCTGGAAACACCCCTCCCCCTGGACATTTTTTAACGACATCTATACGTACATCCAAATACTCCTTGTACCATTTACCAATCTAAGTATCTACTTATGATATTCATTCGGACTTGACAATGTCGGCGTCACATTGGACTACTTAACTCTATACTACGACGCCAAAAAAGCCAAAATTGTATTAGGTAGACAAATACATCACCTCAATCTCTCCTCCCTGAGGAATAAATTCGGATGGCTATCCGTTGGTCTCCCAGCCCCTCTTTCACTGCTTTTGAGAGTTGGAGCCTGGGTATATTTCGGAAATATGTATATTACTTGGTAACGAAGGTTCTCCATTATACATACATACATACATAGATTCATACCAGGTTCATACTCAAGCCAAGATAATTCGCCTTTCATGATTTATTTTTAGAGTGTCTTTTACGTCGTATGTCAGTACAGGGAGCCTTTGAAATAGCCTAATCTTTTAATTACTCATTTTACTTTCCTTCTTTCAAAGCTTCCAAATTAACCGCACCAAGTGGCTTTATCCTGCTAAACACTCACTCAAGGTTCGAAGATAAACCTTGTTTCCAGTCATTTCTACTAGAAGTTCTCGAGTGACATTTGACGTTCACGACGATCCCGGAGTCAGTATCAGATCGGCAGGTCATGCTGTTATTCCTGCGGTTATATATAGAAACAGTAGAATCCCTGCCTAGTGCCTACCGCCGATGACATAGGAACTTCAGTAGGACGAATACTGGTGGAAGCTGTAAGGCCGGGCCTTGTGATGAGGAAGGAGTTCTTTGGGTATTTTAGTACGTCCTTTGTACTCTTTTAAGACTTTAGCAGTCTTCAATCGCGGGCCATGCGCAACAGTATTTTTTATACGGAATGGCGATGTTGAGCTTATCTGTTTGCCACGATGTCAATCCGAGAGAAAAAGCTTTGAGATTTCGATAATTGAATTAAGTAATATGTACACTGTATATCTACATATTCGTAGATATTCATATTCCCTCATATACTGTTTCCTCTGTATATAGCATTAGAGTGAATGCCGTAGATGAGCACGTTTTGATAGACAAGCTGATTGCTTCGCGTTGGCTTCGCGAAGTCTGGCCAGTGGTCAGCATAAGAAATCCTATCATAAATCGCTCTCGTCATGACAGAATCTCCCGATCATAAGGGACCTTCTGTGAAAACATATGGAATGACGGTTCTTACGATCCAAACTTGATATTTAGGTATGCCACACTGCATCCAGATAAGCCGCGGGGTTGAAACTGTCGGTCCGACTGACTCCGACAACTGTTACAATCATTATCTTGTCAACGTCAGTCTGTCCTTCAATCTCATACATATGTTTTCTAAGGTCTGAAACGACTCCGAAAACATCAGTCCGAACATACTGCATATGTTCTCCATCTTCGGCGGTATGTAGCCTCTGTCTCCGAACTCATCTTATGATGAACAGTTCTCGGCCAGCAAGTAGCGCCTTTTGAGTTTGGACGCCTTTTGTGTCGTTCGGAGAGTGGTCCGACTCCCGAACTTGAATGACTCTCGGGCTCTCAGGATTCTGCCGTCGAAAGAACCTGTCTCACGTCGATGGCGGCATACGTTTCCGGAACAAGAGGATGATAGCGCTGCTCCGTGGCAGCATGGAAATGACAGGACATTTTTGGCCGCGAGTGTGAAACCGTGTCGGTATTGAGGCTATTCTGAGAGCATCACTTTTCTGGAGGTTTAAATATAGCATGGAGCAAGTGTACTTTTGTGTGGTTGGACCCGTTGGATGTCAATGGAGCTTGTGACGGAGCTGGCCATTTTTTGAGCCGTAAAGCAGTCCAACATTCCAACGGAAGTGTTCTTGTCTCTGATGATCGGCGAAGAGAAAATCCGGAGACATGTCTTGTCCACATGCTTAAGATTTCGAAGCGGTAATAATCTCGATTGGTAGTAATAGGTAGCAATCTGCATAGAGAAGAAACATTTCGGAACGGTTGAATCAATGACCCCACTTCCCCGTTTCAAAGTTTGTAATTTAACGGTAGAGAGACATCAGCTTTACTCAAGAAATAAAGCCGCAACCCGAGATGTGGGTCATTCCATATTCTCTTGAAGCAACAAAATGTAAGAAGTTACGTGGGGTGTTATTGTACGCCCATATATGTACAGCACAGCCCTCAGGTGCCTTCAACTAAGGCTATGAACCGCTTGAACAAGATGAGCCAAGGTGTCTGTGGAATAGAAACCATTGCTTCTGACGGCAGACTCGATCGGTACCATGTAAGCAACCAAAACCGCTTGTAGATTCAAAAGTGACGTCATTAATACTAAGATTGGCGGTCTGCCCAAGGTGCGCCATAATGTCAGTGGAACTCGCACATGGCTTCGACTTGGCTTCGACATCTGAATCTTTGGAAGAACGTGTTGAGAAGGCGTCCCAACAAGGATCGAGGTTGGATCGAGGCCAGTTACTCCTTTGTCTCAAGGTTGCATGATTCTAAAATATGATCTCGCGTGGAAGCTAATCTCGATAGAAACAAGGGGTGCCGGTGAATCTTTAGACGCTCGTGCTATCCTGCCCAGTGCCCACCGGGGCACAGGCGCCTATATTTAGTGCACCATATTTATTCAAGACGACGGAACCAAACATGTTAGTCAGCCGAACGGCGCGGCGATGCCGTTGCACGATGCCTCACGCTCTCTTCACCTCTTCAACTCAGAGTTCCGTCCTCTTTCTTTCTACTGAGATAACGATGGACCGGCCGCGTCGCACTGTACGTCCCACAGCCAAGGTGGCTCAGGCGCTCGCCCCTGAGCCCAAAGTCCCCGCTCGCACCAACAAAGCGAAACCCGCACCAGATCCTGTCGACCCTCAGAAGCAGCTCAAAACGCTCTTGGAGAGCTCCAAAAGCGACCTCGTCTCGCTCGACATGCATGTATGTACCCGGTTCCTAAGTCTGTAGTTGAAGTTCTGTCTCCTACAGCCCTGAATGCACATGATACAATGCCATTGTGCGATCAACCCCACTCCATGTGTTGTAGGCACTCAACGGGCGTGTTGCTCTTCTTCCCCTTGCATAGGATATTATAAACGCGGACACGTGGGCAGTCCTCCCTGAAGATGCGCGCAGAAGATTGAAGGCGCTCCTTCCGTCGACAGCGTTCATCGGTGCGCGCGGGACCATAGGCGCCGATCACCCCTCAGTCATAGAGGACCCTACAACGATGCTGGTTGACACCCAAGACGCAGATGACGCTGTACCAGCAGAAGAGAAGGATCTCAACCCTAGCTTCTTTACCGACTCACACTTCCTCGGCGCTGCGCGCACATTCCAGGACCACCTTTATCTAGGCTGGTTCTCAGACGCGCATCGTGCGAAGGTGAAGCAGTTCCAGGAGGGAATCGTCGCTGGAACACTGGCAGCTCCGTGGAAGGATGAGGTGTGGATCCGCGATAACGGCGTCCCTGAACCCCTGCCTGCGTCCTCATCCTCGTTCTCCTTCCCGAGTGACTCTAGCGCCCGTGCGGGGTACGTTTTATGTATGCTGATACCTGGAAGTGGCGGTGTGGCTGATGGGTGCATACCCTCTTCATCAGTGGCGCTGGTGAGATCAAGCTTTCAGTGCTTGTGAAGAACGGCATAATCCGTGTGGGCGATGTAATCGCGTACAAACGTTGCTTCACACTATCTGACGTGACGGTCGAGAAGGACTGCATTGTAAGTGACACATACCACTGCTTTTCACGTAAACACGGCACCATTCTTATCTTTGTTCTTACTTCATCCATTTCATAGATTGACGATATTCAGCCCAAAACATATGCTCTGACAGTCCTCACGCTCTCCGGACCCACCAAAGACCTCCCCGCGCACCTGCTCTCCTCATCCCCCGCCTCCGAGCCAGATCCCATCTCCGCCCCCGCCTCCGCTCCCTCGCCCCACACCGCGTCCAGTCTATGACCATCACCAGCCCTACCATGCTGGAGACAGGCCTTTTGGACCTAGACGGCCGGATTGACAAGGCGCATCGGCCGCATGGGAACGCGTGGAAGAATTTCACGGTGTGGAGGTGGCGCGCGGAGGCGGAATACAACCCATATGACGCGAGAGGGGGGAGGGAGAACCATGGCACGCTGTTCTATCTGCGGGGAAGCTACTATCACGAGAGGTAGACGCTCAGGCAGCGCGGCCATTTTCTTGATTTACTGGGTTGTCTCTTGGATCTTCGGAGACCTTTTTTTCTTGTGGACCTCAGTCCCATTTTTTTCGAAGGCTGAGGCACGGACGCCCTACTTTTGCGACCTTTCAAACAAACACACAGTCGCCGTTCAGCCTGTCTATTCACCTCATCCATCTCTATTGATTGGCATGCCTCGCCCAGTCTCATAAGCGCTATCCCTAAAACGGTTTCAGGACAACCTTCATCTACACGGACATCGGACTCTACACGCAGGCGGAGGTAGATCCCCGTGATAGCGATATAGGTCCATATCCGTGTCTGTAATCTGTATATACATCTGCCATTGTTACTTTTTACATACATATGTACATGTAACATAACTGCGCCCAAGAAACTTCGAGATAGCTGTTATCGTTAGTTGTAGGGAAAGAAAGACATAGCATAGCGTGCCTGCCTGCCTGGTGCCGTCTGGTACGTGTTATGGAACATGCGCACAGCGCGAGTCCGCCGATTCAACTCTTGGGCGCAGCGGGTTTGCGGCTCCGTTTCTTCTTGCCATCGCTGTCCCGATCGAGGAGGGGATTCAGGAGCCCCGCTTGTTGGAGCGACTGGATGTATTCGCGGATGAAAGGCTCGTAGTCGAACGTGCGTTTCGTATGGTCGGTCTGGATAAACGAAATACGCAAGTCATAATTCATAAGTCAATACACCGCAAAGAGAAAATAAGAGCGAACGAATATTACTCACGTTCGAGCGCACGCCTTTGCTGTACTCGTCCTCGACGCCCACCTTTGCCGCCACGGCGCTGCGCACGCACTCCTCCCAGGACGCAACCAGCTCCGCGGGGCCGAGCTTCATGATCTCGAGATCGCGCGCCATCTTCCGCGCACCGAAGTCCGGGGCGTAGGTGTGCGACGGCTCGCTGGAACGGTGCGGGAGCGAGAACGCTGTCGGCGCTGTGGCGAGAAGAAACGGATCGACCTAGGTAGGAGGACAGGAGCATCAACATGAATAGCATACGCAATATGTAGTTTATGAAACAGACCTTCGCCTCCCATCCGTCGCCCATCCGCCGCTCGAGCGCCGCGCGCTCGCGCTTGAGGAACTCGAGCTCGTCGCTCGCCTTCATGTACACATCGTCGACGATGGCGAGCAGGCTGAAGCGGATGTTGCTGTTGTCGCTCCCGGACCCGCCGTACTTGTCCATCTTCATGCGCAGCGCGGGGCGCGCGATGTCCATCCACCCGTGCGCGGGCGCCTCGCCCGCGTCGGCGTCGGGGGCGGGGCGCGAGGACGAGGCGGCGGCGGAGCGCGTGCGGTGGGTGTGTGCAGGCGGCGTGGGCAGCTCGCCGACCTCCAGGGGCCCGGATTTGAGCCCGTCGAGCTCCCAGACCTTGCCGTGCGCGGGCACGTACCCGATGAAGTGGTATGTCTCTTCCTCGGTGTTGTTGGCGTTTTCGCGGTTGGAGTCGTCGTCGTCGGCGTTTTCGTTTTCGTCTTCGGTGCTGTCGGCTTTGGCTTTTCCTTTCGGTTTCGGCTTTGATTTGGTGGGAGATTTGGAGGTGGAGCCCTTGGTGAGCTTGGCGCGTTTGGCGGGCGGCGGTTTTGTCGCTGCGTTCTCTTGTTTGCGTTGCTTCTCCTTGCGTTTGATGGCGTCGAAGGTGGTGGTAGCGGCGTTGCTTAGGGCAGCACGAATATCTGAGGGTCTGTGAAACATGGGTGTTTGAGTGGTGAAGATAAACATGTAGATGATACACTCCAGGAGCCACCAATTTTCCGAGATTTAGAATCAATTGCAGTTGTGACTGCTGTAGAAGAACCTCAGATTGGTAACGAAGTCCTCGGCGAAAACTCCATTACAAATAATAGATCGCGCTAAGGCATAACGTAACCAACCCTCATGAGATTGACTTGATTATCGAGGTAAATCTACCACAAAAACAAAGGTTGCCACGATGCTTAACACGATACATGCAGTCTAAATGAACCTTCAATACGAAATCTCCAACTGGTGGAAAATCATACTGAAAAATCCAGTTAGAAAAGGCAGAATGTGGTAAGCATAGGAACAACAATGTTGTGGTAGTTTTCCACCTAGACTTTCTGAAGCAGGGCATTGATTCTCAATACTGGAACTATAGTTGACCTTCTGCAGCGATAGATAGGTATGCGTACCTGGCAAAGAAATTATGTGCGGGGCGTATGAGAGGCGAGTTGGTAATGGCTAAGCCCCGCATCTAGATTGGAGATATATTCATTCTTGTCCCGTCTTGATTCGAACGCGGCCAAGCCACAGAACTTCGACGTACCAGAGGTGACATGCGCTCTGTCTCTCTCCTGAAAGCGTATAGTTCATCGCCGAGATCGATAGTGGGGCAGTTCAAGAGCACGTTGAGGATGGCGTGGGTCGCACACGCGTCGTCGGAGAGCTGGTTGGCGAACCAGACGCGTTCAGCGGCGGGGTCGTTGAAGTCGGTTGGGCGGTGGGCGTCCTTGCGCCACATGAAGCAGAAGATGAGGCCGTATGGGCTCAGATGGTCGACGGCCCATGGCTCGATGTCGTAGAGCTCGACGAGTTCGAGACGGTGTATGCCAAGCCTGCGGGTCAAGGAGGTGAAGACGCCTGGATCCGATTCGATGACCGCGAACGGGCCTCCGACGAGATCAGTCGAGGTCATGTTCAAGGGGGTTTCAAAGTCCGCTAGCACGCCCAAGTTGTTACGATTGTCACAAAGTGACATCTATTTACGTCTACTAGAGACTTAACTTGAAGTTCATCGAACCATTACGGTCGAAACAGCGACTTCGCAGCTCGTATGAGGTTCTCCTTTGTTCGCCTTTTTTTATCTCCATATTTCCATTTTCAGCTCAGTCTTCCGTACCACCTCGTCCAAATTCGTCTCGTTTCTCCACGTTTCATATCGGGGGCACTTCGTCGGGGATTCCGTCGCGGCACACCCGAGTCTGCATCTGTCGGTCATCGATTAGGTTTCGTTTCTTGGAGGATATCCGCAGGTGAAAGTTGTCCAGATCATGCATATAGCTGTATCGCGGCGGAATGAGCAGACGTCGCTCTGAGAAGAGTGCTGCCCGTCGAGGATGGGGATTGGAATCGTTCACAAGGCTGGCATGCCACCAAGATTATCGTAAAGGCCCCTCGCTTCCACCCTCTGCCACCGCTTCGACCCATACCAATTTTTCTATATCGTCGAAGCTCTCCAAAGATATGGCAATGGCTCCTATTTGATAAAATTTACTCCTGCGGAGAATTCTCGGTGGGCTTTGGACCAGCTGGTCTCTTCGATTCACCGGACCGCGAACCGCAGCGCCTCCTCCGATACCAGCTCCGTGGCATCAATCGCCCCAGTTCTGGTATTATAAAAGCGTACCAGTTTCCAACTCTCCTTCTTCGGATCATCATGTCGCTCTTGAAGATAGCTGGTACGAAAATTGTCGATGAGCAAGGAAACGAAGTCGTTCTTCGCGGCGCCGGGCTTGGTGGCTGGATGAAGTATGTCAACTCTCTTTCCTCTGACATCTTCTCTGACGTATCAATTCCTTCAGCATGGAGAACTTCATTTCTGGTTAGTTGGCGTCGTCGACATCCATATGCTTAATTTAACCCATTGCGCAGGCTATCCTGGTTGTGAGCATCAGATCCGTGCCGCCCTCACCGAGACTATTGGCCAGGAAAAGTCGGATTTCTTCTTCGACAAGGTATGTCTTTCTGACAGTCAGCCCAACACTGGACCCAATCCATCGTCCTAGTTCCTCGAATATTTCTTCGAAGACGAAGACGCAGCCTTCTTCAAAAGCCTTGGACTAAACTGCATCCGACTGCCTTTCAATTATCGTCACTTCGAAGGTACTGATAGCCACATGCCGAGATTCTTTTTCGCATATTCATAATCCATTTTTTTAAAAGATGATATGAACCCACGCGTCCTCAAAGAATCCGGCTTCAAGCATCTTGACCGCGTCATTAATATCTGTGCGAAGCACGGAATCTACACCATCCTGGATTTGCACACAGCACCTGGCGGACAGAACACCGACTGGCATGCCGACCATGGCAGCCATATTGCCAACTGTGAGTACTTGAACGATAACAAACGCTAAATTAATCGCGTTACCAGTCTGGAACCACAAGGATTTCCAGGACCGTGTCCTCTGGCTCTGGGGCGAGCTCGCAAAGCATTACAAGGACAACAAATGGATCGCGGGCTACAACCCCCTCAACGAGCCCACCGACTCTAAGCACACCCGCCTCATTACGTTCTACAACAATGTCTACAAAGTCATCCGGGCCGCTGACCCAGATCACGCCCTCTTCTTTGACGCGAACACCTTCGCGTCTGACTTTTCCCACTTCGGGGACGCGCACAAGAACTGGGACAATACCGGCTATTCCATCCATGATTACACGAGCTTCGGGTTCCCCGCGTCTACCCAGGAGTACGTGGGGAGCGACGAACAGAAGAGAAGGCTGTACAGGAGTTACGAAAAGAAGAGGGAGTGGATGGACGCGCGCGGTTTGTGCGTGTGGAATGGGGAGTGGGGCCCTGTTTACGCGCGCAAGCCTTACGATGGTGAGGCCACGGATTCCATCAATAGGAGAAGATACCATGTCCTCAAGGATCAACTGGACATTTACAACAAGGTAACTTTTCTGTCCGATCTACGAAAGCAGTCGGCTCAAATGAATTCGCAGGATAAACTAAGCTGGTCCATCTGGCTGTACAAAGACATTGGCTTCCAAGGCATGGTCTACATCTCGCCTTCCACGGCCTACATGCAGCGCTTCGCGACGTTCCTCGCCAAGAAGCACCGCCTCGCGGTCGACGCGTGGGGCGCGGACGACGCCGCCGTGCGCGACGTCTACGCGCCGCTGCAGGCGCACGTCGCGGCCGAGATCGACGCGAAGTACCGCGAGCTGTACCCGGGTCCCGTGTGGAAGGTCAACGAGCGCGTCACGCGCATCGCGCGGAACATCCTGATCAGCGAGTTCCTCGTGCAGGAGTGGGCGGACCATTTCGTCGGGCTGGACGAGCAGGCGCTCGATGCGCTCGCGGCGAGCTTCAAGTATGCGAACTGTGTGAAGCGGGAGGAGCTGAATGCGATTCTCACTGAGAATGCGAAGGCGGTGCAGTGATTTCTTCGGACGTGAATCTGCGAAGTGCATTCGCTTCGGAGTTGGGTGGATAGGGCGTTTGACTGCAAGAAGTCGCCGCTTCGCATACATGGGCGCGCAATATATTTCAAAATGTAAAGACTTGATGTATCAGAACGAAGCATTGGCGTATCAACGTTATTCTATTGCTCTTATCTATGTAATATAAACACTCCTTCCATGCTCACACACGCTGTAGTATGGTTTACATGGCTATGCACGCGACATTGTTGTCTTTCCGATTTGCTGGAGCGTGTTTGAACACCGTGACCTCAGAACGGAAATGATGGCATGCCACAGCGGACCTCAGGCCTCAATTGTTGAATCTTGCTCTTGTGTTCTTCACTCAGTGCCTTATCGTTTACCGCTACACGCTCCTCTAGTAAGGTCTTGCCAAGGACTTGAATATGGATCACACTGGCAATGACAACAGCGTCTCATCCTCCGACATTGACACAAGCACAAGCGGTACCAATGCAGGTGATTTAACTACCAAATTGCCTCGTCAGTATGAGCGAGACTACCAGGACTGACGGGATACATCTCGCGTTTATATGTACTAGATCGAGCCAGCGTTCTCATCACGGCCTTGAAAGAGTTCATTCTCCCTCTCATGCATGCCGCTCAAACATCAGAATTAGGTATACGTATGTAAAATTTGCGCTTTATGTGGATGTAATCTGACGTTCACATGTTGTCGGCCATAGGCAGTGGTCATAACACCAATGGTGATGCCTTCATCTGGTTCATCACCCGATAGCTCCAGATTTAATAGCTTCGTGCAGACATCAAGTATCGTACAAAGTTGGGGCCTGAAGCTCGACAACTTGTTATTGCACTGGAATTTTCCATCGCCTCGCTCCTAAACCCCCATCAGACCAACAGACTGAAAAGAAAGCAGGGAAGGTCGGTATATTCCTGCCGCTTATAGAAATAATTTATGAACAAGGCGACCTCAATGTTCATTTAATTAGGAGACGAGGTGCCTAAAGAAGGAAAATTGGCCAGTATCCAGTCTACAGTCGTGGGGGATACATTCGGGCCTGCTATTTCCGAGGCTCAAGGTCAGCGGTCATGCATTTCAGTGCCCCAGGACATATATTCAAAGGCCACTTGTTCATGCTACAGCATCTGAAAAGCCCCTAATGCTAAGATTAGCGCTGGATGAAGCGCGCTCTCGTGTCTTCAATAAGATGCTTCGTTTGTTGGTCTTCGACTCAGATGGCTCCGCAATCCGACTCTTGGATCGGAATGCGATCTGGGATCGCGTCTCCACGTCGATGGAAGCTGACTTCAATGAGGATCGAAGAAGGCCCGGGAATTTGCGCCGATATGTACACGAAGAAAAGTCAAACTTCATTGAAAATACGGAACTTGTCGCATTACATGCGAGATACGCCATCCTATCGCATACCTGGCTCCATGATACACCGGACGAAGTCACTTACTCTGACTGGAAAAGCGGCACATTCAAGGCACATTCGACATGTCCCAAGGACAGCAGCGTAGTATTTGTATCTCAATTTGTTTTGCATTTTTTCATGTTCAAAATATGACAACTTCTTTCCCCAATAACAGTCTGGCTGTAATAATACACGTATCCTGTTAATACATCCGTATAAAAGTCTATCATGATCAAATATCCGAGGCCACTCCGATCTCCAGATCCAATTTTTTAGGTGACCTGGCGTCCAGTCCAGTACCACTCCCACCACTAACACTGGCACACTCACCATCACCACCGCCACCGCCGACCGGGTGCACCATGTACGACACGGACATCATCTCCAGCCCGGGCTCCGCGATCGTCATATGCGTGCTCAGCCGGCTATCGTCGAACGACGCGAACACGCTCCCGTTCGAGGCGCGGTTCGTCATGTTCGCGGCGGCCTTCTGCTTGAGGATCAGGAGGAGCACGCGGTTGCTCAGGATGGAGTGCAGCACGCGCTGGGGTCTAGGGGGTGCATGGGCGTCAGATGTCGGTTTCGGGCTTTGCTGATGAAGGGAAGAGAGCGGCGGCTTACGTCGAGAAGAAGTTGGCGTACATTCTCTGCAGGGGGGTTCAAAACCTTGCTAGTGGAGTGAAGCAAGAGCAGCGGACTTACTGGTGCGAGGATGGGCACGAGGACATTAGCCATCGATACCACTGCGTCAAGCGGTGAGTACGGGCAGAGGAAGAGAAGCAGCTTATTTGCATAAGTACGCACATAGGAGATAAAGATAGAACATGAGTCCTGCGAGATACAATTTCTCCGCGTGAGTACATGCAGCAAGGAGCAAGGTTTGGATATAAGCGCACCTTCGCGATACAGCTGGATAACCCAGCGTGATTGGGAGTACCGCACTATACAACACATAAGTAAGCCCCTCGCATCATGTCTTCGGAACACCACACTTACGATCCCGGTACGCCTTGATTGCGGTCAGAACAGCCATGGCTGCGAAAAAAACCTGGTCAGACACCTTGAATTCGAGACAGAGCAAAAACACCACCCAACTCGTTTCGGATATCGCTAAGGAAATATAAGCAATGATAACAATGCTGCTCGCTGATTTTATATGACATCCAGGAGCAGTTGACATCATATCTTGTGGGTTTGAGTAGTCAGCAAGCGCTGGAAGATAAAAAAAAAGACGCCCATCACCCACATACTATAGATTTAAACTCGAGATGAGTGGCGATAATCGCAGAAGTGAAGGTAAGCTAAGGAGTAAATTCCAGACGGTGCAGTCAGATGATACTGATACTACTCACCATACCCGTAGGGCTAAGAGAAACGGAGCTCTCACCACAGATGATATGCAGAGGATGACCAGAACAGCACGTTTGCCCTCCCAAATCGCATACGTCCGCAGAAGGAGAATCACTATAACGACAGCATCAGGCCGTGAGGAATGGCCATGCACTCGCTCAAGTTAGGCGTACCTTCAGAGATGATGATTCCACACACGATGAACCCTGCAAGAACGCGGTTGGTAAGCATACCACGAAGACACAGTTGATAGAGCGAATGTGTGGCGCACAAGTAACGACTCTGTATTGCTTCATGCATGTCTAAAGGGAGCCTCACAGTGAGAACGCGCATCCTGGGTTGGTAGGGCAACGACAGCGCACCTCGAGGGAATTGACTGCCAGCTTCACTGGAGGGAACGCACGCATCGTACGCGTAAGTTCAGGTGGTGGCTCGGCGAATAGGGATGAGGAGGGAAACGTACGTCTGAGCGCCATGAAGGTGTCGATGAAAGGAAGGTAGCGGTTGAGGATGAAGAGAACGGTGCCAGCGGACCATTGGGAGGGGGATGTCCAGACATATGCCAGCTACGTATCGCGACGCGTTCGTGCGGGATTGACGCGGAGCAGATTAGCAAGACGATCCCGGAAGCGAGAAAGGAGGAGAAGGTGCGTTTGAATTAGATGGTGTTAGGATGCAGACAGCAAGCAGTGGGATATCCGCACCTCTTGGTCGAATGTGCAAAGAAAGTCATATACCTGAACCGCACACACTATCAGCAAACCACACAAATAGAAGTGAAACTGCACGCACTAAAAGAGTGGAAAACGCGACGAGCGTGCTCTGTACAAGCTGGGTCTCCGTATTGACAATAATCTACACCATTGTCAATACCCCGCATCTGCGTCAATTCTGGGGCTACGAAACGCACCGTAGACATCACCGCCGGGTAGTACACTTCGCAGACAGAACCATTGACCACTGGCGGGGTGTCGACTCGAAAACAAGGCGGGCAGAGTGCGGTGCGTGGGGGCAGGAAGCAAGCGAGATTTGCGGCTTACCGACGGGTAGTTTTTCCCAGCCGCTGTGAGCTTCGATTCGGCCTCATAGGGGCTACAAGAAGGTTAGCTCGTCGTGGTTTATAATTAGCACGGCCAAAGGCATTAACCATTATTAGCTCAACGTGGCGTCCGGGCGAGCTTGAATCCGATTCGGCCATTCGCGTCCATCCACGACCACAACCACGCGAGGCGCGCACCCGTGTTGGCCTTCTCGTTGGGCCCCGGGCTTTCCTCAATCGCTCATTATTCACGGCTCTCAAGAAATGAATACTTGTTTTATTCCCAACTGCCTGGCGTGCTGCTGATAATACCTTCTACTTACTTGATGGGCCGGCATGATCGCCTCCACATGGGTTTCTAAAGCCTTGAGGCTTGAGGTAAAAAGGCCGGGGCTATATGTTGAAGCAAAGTTTGTGTTCATAGAAGCCCAAGTTCTCCACGCATCGACGCCACGCATTCATGTTTTTCGGAGATGAGGCTGGCATCGAATCTAAATTTTGTGATGGGGTTCAGTTGCGGCTTGGTGGCAGAATATTATAGGAGATAAACCATGAGTTATGGAGAGACCGGGGCAGGTATCTGCGTGTGTAGTATCTAACGGAATGGTCGGAGAGTGGCTTGAATAATGACTTCTTGGTTTTTATATGTACATTAGATGTTTGACCAAATTTGAAAGATAACAATCGAAGAGTTTGAATCTGTGCAAGATGACCCGTAAAGATTCAGGAAATAGCAATGGCTCAAGAGTACAGATCATCGACTACACAAAGTAATCGGCCAAAAATGCTCCAGCATCGCCATATCATGCTTAGGTAGTCGATAACGCGCCGCATCAGCTCACATTCACAGACAGACACACACAGACGGAACAGCGGACGGGCGGATACCGGATAGAGTGGATATGTATCAAGCACGGGAAAGTGAACATCGGGACGGCGCTTCGCGGCGCGCATGTACGAGTATACGACATGCGCCTGCGCGTACGCCGGCGTCGCGCGCGCGCCTCGGAACTCGGTCTGCAGCACCAACCAGGATGGAGGAGGGTGCGGTGCGGTGCCCGTCCGTCCGCCCACCCTGGCCAGACATTACCCTTCTCGCTCCGCGCGAGCGATCCACAATGTGCGCCCGCACTAAGGACGTCCAGGCAGGCCGCCGCCGCCGCCGCCGCCCGCGTCCGGGAAGAAGCTAGGGTCTCAAGAAAGAGCGCGGTGTCCGCTGCGCGCATGGCGCGTGGGTCCGGCTGCGTTCTTGCGGTCGTCCATGAAGTGCGGAAGGACGGGGACGGGGATGGTTCGGCCGTCGAGAGCTAGACACCGCCGGCTCCGCCCGATTGCCTGGTCCGCGTTGGCCTGCATGCATCGCGGAGTGGGAGGATGCGGACGGGGCTGGGTGGTGGATGGTGGGCAGCGGTGACAGCATTCTGGTGTTGTTGAACTGCATGCGGCGTAAGTTCACTGAGGAGCTCGAAGTTGGGGTGGGGTTTGGGGGCCGCCGCTGAGGCGGACTCGGAGGCGGGTGGGGTGGCTGCGAGGCGGCAATGCAGCGTTCACGTCCCGTCATCAGACAAGTAAGATGGTGCGGTGCGGATGCTGAGCGGGATTTGGTATTTGGGAGACGACGGGGATACACCCTGTCCGCACGTCCTTCCTTCCTCCTCCCACGGGAGATAGGCCTGCCACCCACCACACCATACGTGGAAAGGCTGTGCTCGTTGCAGGCCTCTCGTCCTCCGCGCCATCGAGGTCTAGGCGGGGTGTGTCCCCGGAGTGGATAGGCGGGAAGCGTCGGGGTGGGGATGGCGCATCCCTGAAGATGGACTCGGAGGAGTGTTTGGCTTTGGTGTGCGGACTGTGAAGCGCCAGCGAGCGGGGCGTTGGGATTGGGGGCCGCCTTGGTGTGGGACGTGCGAGACGCGATGGGGATGGGATGGCGGCGGAGGCGATGGCGGCTATGGCGCCTGGCTAGAGGAGGCGGGCTGGCGGCACGTCTTCCGACGTGGGGAGGGTGGGGGCACGGCTTCGACGGCGTTGTTTGAGTTGGCGCGGAGTTATGGTAGGGCGCAATTCTACAGGATAAGGTAGGGATTGAATCAGGCGGTGATCAGTGTGCGTTTCTGCGAGCGCGTCCGGGAACGGATTTGAGGTCTGAGCGGTAAGCGACCTTTTGTATGAGTAGAGACAGATGCTCTGCCACGCTTGCCTCCGCCCCGCGCGCGCCCTGCAGCACGCTATCGTATGTAGGGGTACATACGGACCTGATGATGAATCGACATGGTGCGCGTTGAGTGCGTACTGGTGTTCTTGAAGGAGGTGCGCGCCGTTTTGGAGGGAGGATATGGGCTGCTCGACGATTGCGGCGGTGTCTGCACACGCGTATGTAGAATGTAGAAGGGAACGCGGCCGCCATGGATATCGTCATGCGTCAGTACTGAGTATTGCGCTCGTACTCCTTGGTTCCTTCACCAGAATCGTTTTTGCTGGCTGCGCTAATGTCTGCCGGCCCTGGCCTGGAGGCCGGGGCTGGCTGCGTGTTGACGTTAAGTTCGTAGAAATGAAGGCAAGGGCAGCCCCGCATGGAGGCCATGCATTCGTGCTGTTCGGAGATGAGGCGAGCATCAAATTCGAAATTTGAAATGGGATGACATTTCGTACATGGTGGCATTATTATGGCAAGGGATAAGCCCTTCGTCGTGAGAGTGGGTCGTATCCAACAGTGGCCACACAGACCCGGGGGCACCGGGCTACGAGATGGCTGTTGGTATTGGAGTGTAGCACACCTCAGTCATGAAAGCTCCATGCGCATGTGCGTGTAGACTTGGAGCGAGAAATGCAAGTGTGAACGGACGGCACGGCGAGGCTGCGCGTGCATCGATAGCAGCGAGTATGCAGGTGACAGGGACATTCTTTGATCATCGATAATCGGTCTATGATCAGGGAGGCTATGGATAGACCTGGGAAGCCAGGCCGAGGGGTGGCATCAAGAAGCGCGGAAGGAGGATCGGCGAATTCATCGGACACACGAATTCCTCGAAGGGAATGGAAGTGTAGTGGCACTTGAATCCAGGCGCCGTCAGAGTAAGGGAAGACAGAAAAAAAAACGAAGGAAAGAACTCATGATCACGGACGCTGAGTATGAACACACATACGCGTCACTTCTGCCACTGGAGACGAGCACCACCAATTTGAAAGTGGTGGGTCACCGGTCATTAATAGCAGGCTACGCGATTCGCGGTCCCAAGCGGGGCTTCGATTGGTTCATTGTGCGGCCGGGGCGATAACGCGGGGAAGGGAATACGGGGTGTCGAAAGCATTACCACATGGTGTGCAGCTATGCAGTTCGTCTGGGCACAGAGCCCTACAGAGTCTCACAGAGCCCAGATGCAAGCAGAGGGAGCTGGGTGGAGGCGTGTGAAGGATGCGGAGACGGGATGTGGGGAAACCCCGGATGGCACGCGGGCACTTTCGGGATATGAGTTAGTGGCACGGTTGGCCGGGGAACGCCGAAGTCTTTTGGTCCTGACCACCACCGACGACGATGAGCCGCTCCATGCGCCAGCGTCTGCCCCTCTACCACTCGCTGCACCGGCCCTCGTCGCACCCGCTCTCCACCCTCGCCGCCTCGCCCCCGTCCACCTCCCGCCCCGTCCTCTCCTCGCCCCCGCGCCTGCCCAGCGAGGCCCCGAAGCAGAGCCCCCACTCCCAGCTCGCCCTCACCCAGCCCGCCCCGGGGCTCCAGCAGGCGCCCCTCTTCCCGTACACCCCGCCCATCCTCGCCCCCGCCCGCGCCCCCGCCGAGGCGCCCCCGTCCGCCGCCGTCCCGCACCCCGCCCCGGACACCCCCCGCGCGCACAAGCGCGCGCGCCTGGCGTACCAGCTCGACGTCGGCGCCTACGGCATCCCCAAGAGCCGCCCCGCACCCGCCGCCCCGCACCACCACCCGCACCGCGGCTTCCACTCCCGCGCGGCGCCGCCGGTGCCGCACACGCACCGCTCGGTGCAGGTCGGCGAGGATGCGTATTTCGTGATGCAGAATGCGATGGGCATCGCGGACGGCGTGGGCGGGTGGGCAAGGGTCGCGCCGCAGGCTGCGCCGCAGCACCCGACGCCGAGCGCGCTCTTTTCGAGGCGGCTGATGCACTTCTGCGCCGCGGAGCTGGAGGCGCTGGACGCTGCCCTCGAGGAGGCGGAGGACGCTGCGTTGTCTGCGGCGGGCCCAGCCGGCGGTGCGGGTGTGCGTCCGCCGACGACGACCCGCTTTTCGTTCGAGCACCATCTCAAGCCGCGGCCGGCGCCGCCGCCCCAGCCCATCCGCGCTGACCCGTACGCGTATGCGTTTGCGGAGCTGGAGGACTCGTTAGATGAGCTCGCGGACGGAATAGATGTGCTGCAGATCCTGGAGCGCGCGTACGATAGCACCGTCCGCGCGCACGTCGCGCCGCCGTCGACGTCGGCGGCTTCCCCCACGCCCCTGACGACCGGGTCGTCGACCGCGCTGCTTGCGGTGCTCGACCATCCGCCGGCGGGCCCGTTGAAGCAGTCCCCGGAGGCGCCGCACCGGAATTATGCGGCTGGTTCGTTGCCGTTGCCCGTTGCGCCTAGCGTGGCCGATCCTGCAGAGCCGGACCAAGCGCATGCGGAGGCGCACACGATAGAGCCGATGGGATCTGGTTGCGACGCGGTGGTACATATAGCGCATCTGGGCGACTGTATGGGCATGCTGGTGCGCGGGGACAAGATCGTGTGGCGGAGCGATGAGATGTGGTGGGGGGTGAGTTGTCTTTGTCTTTTTTTATAATCGTCTCGCTAACATAATTTTTATCCTATAGTACAACCACCCCCTGCAGCTGGGCCCTCCGCCAGCCGTACACCTCACCCCGCCCCCTCCTACACCTACACACCCCGCGCCACCCACACCCACACCCCCGCGCCATGCACCACGCAACTGCACCCGCCCCACGCAGCAGCTGCGGCGCCGCAGTCCGCGTCCGCGCGCCCGGCCGCGCCGCATGGAGTGGAGACAGGGGATGCAAAGCCAAAGCTGATCCCGCTCCCGGTGCGCCCGCACACCGTGACGCTCCCCGTGCGCGCGGGGGACGTGCTGATCCTCGCGAGCGACGGGCTGGGGATAACCTGTGGGACGAGGATGTGCTGGATGAGGTGGTTAGGGTGCGTAAGGCGGGGGGTGGTGGTCGGGGTGGGTTTTCGGTGATGGCGGCGGTGGGTGTGGAGGGTGGTGTGGAGGGTGAGGGGGAGGGGCAAGAGGGAAGGGAGGGGGAGGGCACGATGGAGGGCCTGAGAAGGGCGTTTGCGGGGCTCCACGCGGGGGATGGGGTCAGCACCGCTGCTGCTGCGGCTTCTGCGCCTGGCGCCACCGCGGCGTACCCCTCGCCCCCCGCGTCCCCGCCGCCTCTGCGCTCCGCGTCGTTGGCGGAGGCGGAGGGGTCGACGTCGGCGGCGTTCAAGAGCAAGGCGTTCGCGAGCACGCTCGCGGAGGCGCTGTGTTCCCGTGCGAAGCGTGTGTCGGAGCGGAGGCCGGGGGCGCCTGGGAGGAGGGGTGCGCGGGAGGGGGTGGGGTGGGTGTGGATCCTGAGAGGGGTGTGAAGGCGGAGGCGGATGCGCAGCCAGAGAGGAAAGTGGGGACGGCGGAGGGGCCTGTCGCGGAGGGGGAGGTGCCGTTCGGGCGGCGGGCGGCGCTGGCGGGGCGGGTGTTTCGCGGGGGGAAGTCGGATGGTGAGTTCCGCGTTCCTGTTTTTTGGGGGGGTGTTTTTTGGGATGTGGATGGATGGCTGATTGTGTGGGGTTTTTTTTTGGTAGATATATCGGTGATCGTGGCGGTTATCTCGCCGGCGGCGGTGTGTGGGGCGGTGGAGGCGGAGGGTGGTGGTGTTGGGACTACCGCGGCTGAGGCCAAGCCGGCCGCTGCTGCTGCTGTGGCTCCGCGCGCTGAGGGAGGTGCGTAAGCGCGCGACCCATAGTGGGGTGGCGGTGTGTGCTCGTGCGTCTAGCGTCCCGCCGCCCTAGCCGTTTTCTGCGTGCAGCAGTATTGATGGAGGGCGCACAATGTGTATGGGGGGCACTGTGCCCTGCCTGGACTGGGTTAGATGGGAAGGTGGGGGATGGAAGGCGATGGATGAAGAAAAAATGTACTACTATCTGTTGGAGGTGTGCTTTGATTTATTCGGACGGATTGCGCCGTGGGTTGTGCTTGTGCGGTGTTTCTTGTGTATATGTGTATGTGTAGTGTAATATAGATTCTTGGTTTTGGGTTTGTTACAATTGTTACAAAGTGACATCTATCTAGTCTCCCGTAGGCAGACTCCAGTGGAAAGCGATTGATGATATTCGATCAATCAGTTGATGATAGTCGATCAACTTTCCATCTGGAGTCTGCTTGCAAACGCGCCGTGTATACTGGCGTAACAACTTTTCCACGCTATTTACTCCCACGATGTACCATGTGACCAATATACACGACGCGTCCGCGCGTCTGCCCGCCGCAAACATAACTCCCTGCTCAAATTACGTGCGAGCTGAGACTTCTCATGTCATAATCTCGGAGGACTAAGGCTCTATATACTCCTTATAAGCTTAATACACACATTCCTTGAATAATTATTCTATGTATTGGAATACTCCTGGTACAGGTGTCTCTGGCTACTGTTCTGCTGCTTTCTCCCCAATACCTTCCTATCACAGCTCTCAGGCAACATATAAGAACCTCTCAAAGTTTAAACGAAAGGCATAGGGTAAAGAAAATACTCCAGCACCGGCAGATCACCGCAAACACGGACAGATGTCACCACTATTAACTATTACTGACAAGGTTGAAAATTTTCATGGCTTTATCAGACATGAACTCAATTGGATATTCAAAAATCCGCTCTTATATGCTTCCCGCAAGCTTGAAATTTTTTAGACCATGCTCGATGCCCATGACTCTCACCTCAACCAGTGGAAGATTTGGCGTAAATCTATCATGGCTATAACCAAAAATTTCTTCGAGAGGAGAATTTCATAACAAAAATTGAGTACCTTCTGGTAGAAATAATTTATATCGAGCTCTGACGGTTGAATCGGCTATGGTGAAGCAATATAATACGGCGAGGACGCGTAAATACTACATCTGAGGGGTCTCTAATTAACGACGTGTCGAGGGCCGTGAGAGCGAAATGTGATATACACGTGATGTTTTTTGTTACGCCGGTAAACCATGCGCGTTTGGAAGCAGACTAACATCTATCTACATACATCTACAAGAGACTAAGGCCGGTAAGCGATGACCACGATAGACCATTTGGGTATGTAGAATGTATGAAGAGGTAATTATAAAATGAAAATGATTTAATGAAAGTTGGTGAAAATGGAAGGAGTAAAAGTCATCAGTACACCGCCAAATGGCAAACATGTGACTGAAACCTGGATTCGGAAACCTGTCAGGGACATCGTTCCATCTGGGCCGAAAATGTGTAACCCAGCCTACAATCTGCCTAATGACACCATGTCTCCAGGATGGTCTGACAATGACATTTTCCCAAAACCTGTGGACAGCTGGGGGCGCAGCTTTGGATCCTGGCATCTGCTAGCAGCAATTTTTCCATTTTCCTTACTTTTCATTTATTACACACTTCCAAGCAGAGTAGTAATGACTGGATAATAGCAATGATATATATTCAGACTATCAATAATACATGAGTAATAGTACCTGCTATATATCTACGGCACATCTACATTAAACAGAATGGACTGGCCCAGGCCAACACATACCCTGCAGAACACAGCACCTATGGTCTGGTGTGCAAGGCCATCCTTCAAAATCTGCATTTGTGGTTGTGAATCTTTGTCAACTTCAATATTAGATGATAGCATGGCACGGCTTACCTTAGCTAGCTCTACTCATATCCCCCATGCTATGTTGTTCCGTAGATTGCCCGCTATAGCCGGAACAATGCCCTTGGAAGTTGGTGTTGAGGTGGTGTCGGTACAGGCCCTTGAAGCTCTAAAAAAAAACATATAATGGGATAATGTAAGCACAAGATATGAGTGACAGAGGTAAGCCAAATGCACGACGTGAGTGTTGAGAACTAGAGAGAGCTCTGAGAAGTTAGAACATTGCGAGACCAGTGAGTGACACCGAGAGTGGTGACATGTCGAGCCAGTTCAGGTTTGTCAGACGCATTACAGCAGCAGCAGCAGGATAGAAGACAAGCACTGCCTACAAACACAAATAACAGAGACACAGTGGAGAGGCAGAGAATCCAATGACGAGAGTAATGGTTGAAGGGAGAACGACGGTTTGAATTTTGCTGGTTGAAACTTGGTCACACGTATACTGTCGGAGTTTAAATGACTCGGTTGATTTTGAACAAGTGTAACGCACGGCCCCTTCGCATTGAGCTCACAATCCATACTTTCCTGCCAATGTAATAATTTCAGAGTACTCTATAACTATATTTTAAGCTATTAAACTCTTCATTTTTTAGCTACACAGGGTGATTTAGTATCTAACGGAAATCACAACCTCAGGATATTCAGAGCTGGGTATGAAACCTGCGAGCAAGCTGCTAAATTGCTGACACGGCCCTGTATGGCATCAGGCAGCAGAAACCTGCTATTTATGCCGAACACACATTGATCAAATAGCTGTCAAGCGATGTTTGGCTCCAGATGCCATCGAGCTGTTGTTCATTTGGCGGTGTACTGGGTGCATCAAAACCCTTATGGGGAAAAGCTACCAGACTGTGGTTTGAATTAGTGATGTGTGTGCTGTACACACGAGTACCTGGTATGATACCGGGTATGGTACCAGGTAGTAAGTACCTGGTACTACCTGGTATGTGTGAAATACCCATCCCAAAGCTGTCCCACACTGCCAGGAGGGATGTGGGAACCAAGATTATGATGTGGGAATCAAGATTATCAACTGGTGCAATACATGAATCATGATTGTTGAATCTGCACCCCCTCTGCTCCTTCCGCCCACTGTTTGCCTTGTGTATGCAGAAAAAATGGCTTCAATAGATAGACATTAGGCTACCATGATAAATAAATGTCTGCCACCACAGATTGACTGAATATAAATATAATGGGAACATATTCTAAATGCAGACTCTTTCTTAGTAATTCCTTACTGTATATGGCTTTCTGTTCACTGCAACTGTCAATGAGTGTTCATTGTAAACTGATAGGACACTCTAAATATCAATAAGAATCATTCACATTCGCATGAGACACTTCTCAATCAATGTACTGGCAATCAAGTTGAATTGCTTATTTTAAGTGAGAGCACAGATAGTGGTGATTGAATGAGCTCCATCCTTTACCATGCCCCCTAAATCTAATACTCAATGCAGCTGGATATGCACTTTATTCTATGATCATCCCTGCCAAGCTGATAATTCCCATCTTAGTGGTGACAAGTTGAAAGTCTACTGTATGCAGTGCTTTGACAAAGCTCTGCGAGAACTTAAACATGAAGAAGATGCTAGGGTTGCCAGAAGCAAGCAAGAGCAACCCCAGGCAGAGAGCATTCTACAAGAAACCAGTACATCTTATTTATTTACTATATAGATAATGCTACCAACAATAATTTTTAGTATTTGCAAACAACTCTTTCATCCATCAAGCAGTGCATCAATTGCATGTCCAGACACTTGCTAATCACCTAATCCAATGTGCGCTTCAACCTCAGAGTGTCATTCAAAGGGCTGTAGAATACAAAGTGAACTTTAAGGGAAAAGGACCAGCAGTAGCATCTCCCTCAAGAAGAGATAGATTTCCTAAACATTCAGAAGCTGGTAATTAATATAATTTCTGAATCCAGCTCACCTTCATATTTTGCTCAAATTCTTCCATATAGATTTATCTAATATGCCTGTGGATTTAAACATCGACCATTTACTTCAATCACATTGCTATTATCCATACAATTTATCTAGTATAACAGCTGGATCAAATTTTGCTTTGGGTTCAAGATCCCAAGTTGGAACTAGGCTGCCTTTTGTATATGCAGACAGCCTTGGTTCTTCTGATTCTATATCTGCAGCTGGCAGACTATTGACCTGGCCTTCTCCCACACCTTCTTTGCACCCACCATTCAGAGTGGCTCTGTCACAGGTTCGGCTCCTCTAAGGCACCATGCTTCTTCTCCTGCCATTCCCATGTCTATATCAAATATACTGAGCACAAGACCTCTGATTTCTTGGACTCCAGAGCACAGAAAGCTTTTTGAAAAGAAAATTGTATAATGTGCATGACAGCATCGGCTGGATTTCCTTTGGGTTGGATGGAAAATCCGGAATGGAAATTGTTTTGCAATGAATTTATCCCAGGTGCACACACCATTAGTGTTTGCAGGTCCAGTTACAAGACTGGAAAAAGACCAGAAAAAAAAACAGACCATAGCCACAGTGGACCAAAAATAGAATGGACTGATTGCTGCAACCACAGTCCGGTCCACAGTCTTTCCTAATTCTCCAAATCAAAAGACCAATAAAAACCAGTTAGGACTGGTTGCAACTGGTCTTTCCATGAGGTTTTTTGTAGTGTAGTAGAGCATTAATAATCCTTTTGAACAATGCCAAAACCATATTTTTATGCATAAGAATTGACAAAGATATTAATAGTTTATGATCAACTGAGTATTTTGGGTGCTTATACGCTTTTGTGTGCGTTTCAGCCAATAAGTGTTCGTACCTTTTGCAAACTTGTAAATATATGAAGAAGATATACATCTACCAAATGCATTTTAGACCTAAGCAATTGAGCAGTATTTGACTGAGTTATAATTAAATTGATGATCACTACATCACCAGACTACTAACAAGATGCTTTTGCCAGTGTTTCATTCATTAAGTAAGCTAGCCTTTTGCAAACCAAGGTCAAGGTAGAACATCTAAATAACTATTTAATGAGCTCTTACACATAATCACAGGATGCACTACCAAATAAAGGCGTGTCTTTTATTTGGTATTTATGTTGTAATTCATTTACATCTGAGACCAGATATTGTACAGTAATTTACCTATGAAATATTTGTTATGAGTCAATAAATAAAAAGGCCTGATGTCTTTGGTACATATGCGATAAGATATTTGAAGTATATCAAGCACATGAACTTTGTAGATTTATCTGGTACAGTTATTGTCACATGCATCACAATAACATATAGAATATATGCACGGGATATTTTTGGTACATACTATTTAGACCTTGACATATGCATGAACTATGAATACATTAGCCATGTTTATTTGGAGCCAAATTGTAAGCTATAGGGACAGTTAATAGGCAGATTATTTGAAGTACATGTCAATTTAAAGTTCCCAAATTTCGGCAATCCTGCACAATTTCTGAAATTGCTATGTGCAAATTTGAGCAATCTCACACAAATTCTGAAATTGCCGTATGTGCAATTTCCAAGTGCGCAAATTTGCGCAATCTCACGCAAATTTTTGCATGCAAATTCGTGCAATCCTGTGCAAGCCACAAATTCAAGATTTGCACACCTATTCCAAATTTGCACACTCGAAAATTGCACACACAGCAATTTCAGAAATTGCATGGGATTGTGCAAATTTGCACACTTGGAAATAATTTGCTACATGCAAATTCTGAAATTGCCATATGCACGATTTGTGCAAATTCACGCAATCCTGCACAAACCGCAATTTCAAGATTTGTGCATCTATCCCAAATTTGCACACTCAAAAATTGTGTGCACAGCAATTTCAAAATTTGCGCAGGATTGCGCAAATTTGTGCGCTTGGAAATTGTGCATATGGCAATTTCAGAATTTGCGTGAGATTGTGCAAATTTGCACACAATTGCGGATATGGCAATTTCAGAACTTCTGTGACATTGCACAAATTTGCACACTAGGGAATTGTGCAAGATTGTCCAATTTTGTGCATAGCAATTTCAGATATTGCGCAGGATTGCTGAAATTTGCACACTTTAAATTGACATGTACTTCAAATAAGCTACCTAATAACTGTCCCTATAGCTTACAATTTGGCTTCAAATAAATGTGGCTAATTTATCCATAGTTCATGCATATGTCAAGGTCTAAATATGTACCAAAAATATCATGTGCATATATTCTATATGTTGTTGTGATGCATGTGACAATAACCATACCAGATAAATTTACAAAGTTCATATGCTTGATATATTTCAAATATCTTATTGCATATGCACCAAATATATCAGGCCTTTTTATTTATTGACTCATAACAAATATCTCATTGATAAATTACTGCACAATATCTGGTCTTAGATGTAAATAAATTACCACATAAATACCAAATAAAAAACACACCTTTATTTAGTAGCGTGTCCTGTGAATATTTGGCTAGGAAATCATTGAGATATGGGCAAATGTGCTCAAGTAGTCCAATTTCTACTATATAAATGGTTTCTATAGGTAAAATCCAGACTAAAATGCTGGTTCAGACCGGTCTACAACCAGTTCTCAACCAGTCTTAGCTAGGACTGGTTGAGACTGGTTTTTGTCAGTTGCTGAACCAAGACCAACATAAACCAGTCTATGTTGGTCTTCATCAGTTTTTTGCAGTCTTGAGACTGCCCTAGACTAGTCTTGGTCTTGGTCTTGCCAAATATGGGCAAAAGACCAGACCAGACTGGACCTGCAAACACTATGCATTATTGATCTCATGCAAGGTTCTCACTAACCAGATTCTAACAAGTGTTGTGGATAACTTTCGAATCAAAGTAAAGAAAGAGTTGAAGTGACAAGAGGCTACACTGCAAAGCAACAGTTGGAGTGGTGTCAATAATCATCATCTTATTGCATTTATGATTATTGTGAATAAAAAGGTGTCTTTCATATTTGATCTACTATCCATTGTCCGATAACAAATCTTTATTCAATTATATACTAGGTGCAAACTGTCAAGGTTTGCAACACAACCAAGGAGCATAAAAAGGCCGAGCTATACCTTGAAGATATTGAAGAAGTATATAGGAAATTATTGGATGAGTGAAAGGTCATTGTTGTGGGCCTTGTTACAGATGCTTCAGGAGAGGCCAGGAAAGCTCACTGGCTTTTTGCTAATAGATATCCTCCAGTGGTCATCACTGACTGTTATGCACACCAAGTAAGGCTATTTTATTTCTGGGCTACTTGTTCTACTAATATTATATCTTATCTAGATAAATCTAATCATTGGTGACTACTTTTGCTCCAAATCAGATTCACTTCAGTACACCGAGTCAGCTTCACAGCTTATTTCCTGGCTGTGAAGTAAATCAAGAATCCTCATGCATCTTCCTCTTGCTGTCCTGTGGGCAGTTATCACATGATGGATAGCTCACTATACATCATATCAACATCTCCTGCTGCTTTATCCATATCTTAAAAGCCTTGCCTTGAATGATCTTTTGTTATCTGAAGAAGACAAGGTTTTTATCTCTGGTGATGCAGCCGCGAAGCATAAAGGACATGAAATGCTCAATATTATCAACAACACTTCTTTTTGGCATAGTATAGCCTTGTATGTTTCTTTTCTTCACTAAGTTACTATGCTAACTGATTTACAGAGTTGCTTGTTTTCTGGAATCACTAGCTGTTGCCACAAATGTTGTTCAGAGTGCATTTTGCCAACTCGATCTGTGGGTACCTGTGACCTGACATGTGGGAACACTTGCAAAAAACCTAACCCACAGATCCGGATCACCTGTTCCCATAGGTCCATGTGAGTCCAGGTTTGGAATTCTGTAATGACAGGTATCTGTGGCTGACCTGTGGCCTACATCACCTCAGGTTGTAAAAATTTGTAGCATAATATATCTTCAAAAGTCCTTTTTAACAGTACCAAAATCATAATTTTAGCTCATGAATTGACAGACTTGTTCATAGTTTCAATTCACTAAGTACTGTAGTATTTCAGTTGATTCAGCCAGGGGTGTGACCTGTGACCAGTTGGACACAATTTTGAAAGTGGCCAACTTTGTGGTGACCTGGGACTGGCCGAAAATTCAGCCAAAAGCTCAAATGAGGCAAAAAAAACTTGGTTTACCAGCACCCGCAGGGCAAATTTTTTTGGAGGTCTTTCAGCCACTTTTTTGCAGTGGCCAGAATTACTGTGACATGGGACAACCAACCAAATTGCGGCCAGGCCAAGAGGCCTGTGACCTGTGATGGCCAAATCAACCAAAATACTATAGTATTTTGGGCACTTAAAACACTTTTGCTCGTGTTTCAGCCATTAAGTGCCCGTACCCTTCGCAAATTTTACCATAGATAAAAGTTGTATATATCTATAGGTCACTTTTAAGACCTTGCTAATTAAATAATATCTGACTGAATTATAATCAAATTAATGTTTCTACTCTTTTTGAAGACTGACAAGACGCTTTTGCCCACATTTCAGTAGTTAAGTGCCCTCACCTTTCGCAAAATTCATCATAGGTAAAGGTACTATATATCTACACAACACAGCTTAAATCTTGTTAATCAAATAATATTTGACTTAGTTATAAGCAAATCAATGTGTGTTGCTGTTCTTGCCTACTAACAAGTCGGTTTTGTTAATGTTTCATTCGCTACATAAGCTAGCCTTTTGCAAGCTTAGGTCCAAATAAATCTTTAAAATACCTACGGGTTAAGTTTTAATCATATTTTTCCATGGAGAACTCAGTGAGATATAACCAAATTTGTTGAACTAGTGATATTGAGATTGATAATCATAAACTAGTATTTACATTAGATGTGTCACATATAAATTGTATATATCAGTGACAGGTAATCACAGGTAAACCTGTGAGTACCTGCATTGACCTGTCTACATGCAGGTACCTGCCAAACTCATGAAAACCTGTAGGTCTTGACCTGTGAGTCCAGGTGAACCATGGGAACAAACCCATACAGATCCAGGTATAAATTTTTGAGTAAGAAATACCCATGGGTATGGGTCCAGGTGATCCATGGGTTGACTCATGTCCAGCCTTATGTGGGTGTGATGGTGATAGGCACTGAAGCAAATGGGGCAGCAGTGCCCACAAGAGATGATGAAGGGATTGGGGAATGGGACAATGAAGGAAAGACCCAGGTAGC
This sequence comes from Pholiota molesta, assembly GCA_014925825.1. Classification (NCBI taxonomy): domain Eukaryota; kingdom Fungi; phylum Basidiomycota; class Agaricomycetes; order Agaricales; family Strophariaceae; genus Pholiota; species Pholiota molesta. The sequence continues at coordinate 484,996 of JACGCK010000020.1, forward strand.
AGGAAATCCACCTGGTATGTCACTGCCGCCTTCTCTTCATCCCCCTCTGACCACTTCCCACCCCAACCCACTCACAGCACACCACTGGTGACAGGTTTTCCACCCAAGCCCCAGCATTCCAATGCAGGCAATGACCATTACCAGCCCACTACCACCCTCACTCGCACATGGCCATGACAAGCAGGGCACACTTGTTGAGGCTGGTGCCCTTGTCCACTTCCAGTTGGACAAGGGCACAATGGGTATGTTTCTTTTTCTTGCCATGTGTGCCACCTCTCTAGTGTTTGCAGGTCTGGTCTGGTCTGGTCTTTTGCCCATATTTGGCATAACAAAGACCAAAACTGGTCCAGGGCAGTCTCAAGACTGCAAAAGACCAACAAAGACTGACATAGACTGGTTTACATCGGTCTTGGGCAGTCCAGCAACCAAAAAAACTGGTCTCAACCAGTCCTAGTAAAGACTGGTTGAGAACTGGTTGTAGATCAGTCTGGACCAGCATTTTAGGCTGGATTTTACCTGTAGAAACCATTTAAATAGTAGAAATTAGACTACTTGAGCGCATTTGCTTATATCTCAATGAGTTCTTAACCGAATATTATGTAAAAATGCTCATTAAATAGGTATCTTAATTTTCTACCTTGGCCCCTGGTTTGCAAAAGGTAGCTTACTTAAGGAAGGAAACATTGGCAAAAGTGTCTTGTAGTAGTCTGGTAAGGTACAGATTATCAATTTTATTATAGCTCAGTCAAATATTGTTTGATTACTTAGGTCTAAAATGAATTTGGTAGATAAACATGCCCTCCATGTATGTGCAAGTTTGCAAAGGGTATTGGCAATCAATGGTGGAAACACAGGCAAAAGCGTTTATAAGCACCCAAAATACTCAGTTGATCATAAACTATTAGTATCTTCATCAATTCTTATGCTAAAAATATGATTTTAACATTGTTTGAAATGGTTGTTAATGGTCTACTACACTACAAAAAATTTCGCAGGAAGACTGCTTGAAACCGGTCCTAACCAGTTTTTATTGGTCTTTTGATTTGGAGAATCAGGAAAGAGTGTGGACTGGACCACAGTTGTGGTCTTGATCAGTCTGTTCTATTTTCGGTCCACTGTGGTTATGGTCCAGTCTTTTTCCGGTCCTTTTTAAGGCTGAGCATGGGTGCGGGTCCACAAAGGTAACCCGCAGGTATACCCGTGGGAATACCTGCGGGTCCAGTGATCCGCGGATCCGGGTCACCCGTGACCATGGGTCGGCGCAGATCCAGGTATGACTTTCGGCGTTGGCAGGTTTACCTGCGGGTACCTTCGGGTCGATCCATAAGTTGGAGCTCCGCTTCAATCGACTCAACCAACATCCAACGGGGAGATTTCTCGTACCCTGCTCACCACCCGCGCTCATCGCCCATGCTCATCAGCCACGCTCACCGCGCCCACCGCACTCCCGCGCACCAATGACAAAGGAAGGGGAGGAGAGAGCAAGGGGAGACCCGGGAGCGGGAGACCCACAAGGTACGCCCCCCTACGCATTCCGCCCTCGCTCGCCGCTGACCACGACCGCTCCCCACAGCCTCCATGCACGCCAACGAGGCGCTACGGCCAGGCCCCCGCTCGATACGCGCCCGCCCGCGACATCGTGTCATGTCACCCGCCCGCGACGTTGTGCCACATCACCCGCCCGCGACATCGTGCCGCGGCGCTCGCACACGACGACAACGGCCCCGCACTGCCTGCCACGTCGTCCCGCGGCGCACGACACCATGACGACCAAAGCCCCGCCCCTCCCGCGACATCGTGCTGCGGCGCACGCGCACGATGACAACGGCCACCCGACACCCGCCATGTCGTCCCGTCCCGCCCCCCGCTCGCTGTGCACCTGGCGTGCCACGTCACCCACCCGCGACATTATGCCGTGGCGCCCGCACACGATGACATACTGCCCGTTATGTCGTCCCATTTTTAGCTACACAGGGTGATTTAGTATCTAACGGAAATCACAACCTCAGGATATTCAGAGCTGGGTATGAAACCTGCGAGCAAGCTGCTAAATTGCTGACACGGCCCTGTATGGCATCAGGCAGCAGAAACCTGCTATTTATGCCGAACACACATTGATCAAATAGCTGTCAAGCGATGTTTGGCTCCAGATGCCATCGAGCTGTTGTTCATTTGGCGGTGTACTGGGTGCATCAAAACCCTTATGGGGAAAAGCTACCAGACTGTGGTTTGAATTAGTGATGTGTGTGCTGTACACACGAGTACCTGGTATGATACCGGGTATGGTACCAGGTAGTAAGTACCTGGTACTACCTGGTATGTGTGAAATACCCATCCCAAAGCTGTCCCACACTGCCAGGAGGGATGTGGGAACCAAGATTATGATGTGGGAATCAAGATTATCAACTGGTGCAATACATGAATCATGATTGTTGAATCTGCACCCCCTCTGCTCCTTCCGCCCCACTGTTTGCCTTGTGTATGCAGAAAAAATGGCTTCAATAGATAGACATTAGGCTACCATGATAAATAAATGTCTGCCACCACAGATTGACTGAATATAAATATAATGGGAACATATTCTAAATGCAGACTCTTTCTTAGTAATTCCTTACTGTATATGGCTTTCTGTTCACTGCAACTGTCAATGAGTGTTCATTGTAAACTGATAGGACACTCTAAATATCAATAAGAATCATTCACATTCGCATGAGACACTTCTCAATCAATGTACTGGCAATCAAGTTGAATTGCTTATTTTAAGTGAGAGCACAGATAGTGGTGATTGAATGAGCTCCATCCTTTACCATGCCCCCTAAATCTAATACTCAATGCAGCTGGATATGCACTTTATTCTATGATCATCCCTGCCAAGCTGATAATTCCCATCTTAGTGGTGACAAGTTGAAAGTCTACTGTATGCAGTGCTTTGACAAAGCTCTGCGAGAACTTAAACATGAAGAAGATGCTAGGGTTGCCAGAAGCAAGCAAGAGCAACCCCAGGCAGAGAGCATTCTACAAGAAACCAGTACATCTTATTTATTTACTATATAGATAATGCTACCAACAATAATTTTTTAGTATTTGCAAACAACTCTTTCATCCATCAAGCAGTGCATCAATTGCATGTCCAGACACTTGCTAATCACCTAATCCAATGTGCGCTTCAACCTCAGAGTGTCATTCAAAGGGCTGTAGAATACAAAGTGAACTTTAAGGGAAAAGGACCAGCAGTAGCATCTCCCTCAAGAAGAGATAGATTTCCTAAACATTCAGAAGCTGGTAATTAATATAATTTCTGAATCCAGCTCACCTTCATATTTTGCTCAAATTCTTCCATATAGATTTATCTAATATGCCTGTGGATTTAAACATCGACCATTTACTTCAATCACATTGCTATTATCCATACAATTTATCTAGTATAACAGCTGGATCAAATTTTGCTTTGGGTTCAAGATCCCAAGTTGGAACTAGGCTGCCTTTTGTATATGCAGACAGCCTTGGTTCTTCTGATTCTATATCTGCAGCTGGCAGACTATTGACCTGGCCTTCTCCCACACCTTCTTTGCACCCACCATTCAGAGTGGGCTCTGTCACAGGTTCGGCTCCTCTAAGGCACCATGCTTCTTCTCCTGCCATTCCCATGTCTATATCAAATATACTGAGCACAAGACCTCTGATTTCTTGGACTCCAGAGCACAGAAAGCTTTTTGAAAAGAAAATTGTATAATGTGCATGACAGCATCGGCTGGATTTCCTTTGGGTTGGATGGAAAATCCGGAATGGAAATTGTTTTGCAATGAATTTATCCCAGGTGCACACACCATTAGTGTTTGCAGGTCCAGTTACAAGACTGGAAAAAGACCAGAAAAAAAAAACAGACCATAGCCACAGTGGACCAAAAATAGAATGGACTGATTGCTGCAACCACAGTCCGGTCCACAGTCTTTCCTAATTCTCCAAATCAAAAGACCAATAAAAACCAGTTAGGACTGGTTGCAACTGGTCTTTCCATGAGGTTTTTTGTAGTGTAGTAGAGCATTAATAATCCTTTTGAACAATGCCAAAACCATATTTTTATGCATAAGAATTGACAAAGATATTAATAGTTTATGATCAACTGAGTATTTTGGGTGCTTATACGCTTTTGTGTGCGTTTCAGCCAATAAGTGTTCGTACCTTTTGCAAACTTGTAAATATATGAAGAAGATATACATCTACCAAATGCATTTTAGACCTAAGCAATTGAGCAGTATTTGACTGAGTTATAATTAAATTGATGATCACTACATCACCAGACTACTAACAAGATGCTTTTGCCAGTGTTTCATTCATTAAGTAAGCTAGCCTTTTGCAAACCAAGGTCAAGGTAGAACATCTAAATAACTATTTAATGAGCTCTTACACATAATCACAGGATGCACTACCAAATAAAGGCGTGTCTTTTATTTGGTATTTATGTTGTAATTCATTTACATCTGAGACCAGATATTGTACAGTAATTTACCTATGAAATATTTGTTATGAGTCAATAAATAAAAAGGCCTGATGTCTTTGGTACATATGCGATAAGATATTTGAAGTATATCAAGCACATGAACTTTGTAGATTTATCTGGTACAGTTATTGTCACATGCATCACAATAACATATAGAATATATGCACGGGATATTTTTGGTACATACTATTTAGACCTTGACATATGCATGAACTATGAATACATTAGCCATGTTTATTTGGAGCCAAATTGTAAGCTATAGGGACAGTTAATAGGCAGATTATTTGAAGTACATGTCAATTTAAAGTTCCCAAATTTCGGCAATCCTGCACAATTTCTGAAATTGCTATGTGCAAATTTGAGCAATCTCACACAAATTCTGAAATTGCCGTATGTGCAATTTCCAAGTGCGCAAATTTGCGCAATCTCACGCAAATTTTTGCATGCAAATTCGTGCAATCCTGTGCAAGCCACAAATTCAAGATTTGCACACCTATTCCAAATTTGCACACTCGAAAATTGCACACACAGCAATTTCAGAAATTGCATGGGATTGTGCAAATTTGCACACTTGGAAATAATTTGCTACATGCAAATTCTGAAATTGCCATATGCACGATTTGTGCAAATTCACGCAATCCTGCACAAACCGCAATTTCAAGATTTGTGCATCTATCCCAAATTTGCACACTCAAAAATTGTGTGCACAGCAATTTCAAAATTTGCGCAGGATTGCGCAAATTTGTGCGCTTGGAAATTGTGCATATGGCAATTTCAGAATTTGCGTGAGATTGTGCAAATTTGCACACAATTGCGGATATGGCAATTTCAGAACTTCTGTGACATTGCACAAATTTGCACACTAGGGAATTGTGCAAGATTGTCCAATTTGTGCATAGCAATTTCAGATATTGCGCAGGATTGCTGAAATTTGCACACTTTAAATTGACATGTACTTCAAATAAGCTACCTAATAACTGTCCCTATAGCTTACAATTTGGCTTCAAATAAATGTGGCTAATTTATCCATAGTTCATGCATATGTCAAGGTCTAAATATGTACCAAAAATATCATGTGCATATATTCTATATGTTGTTGTGATGCATGTGACAATAACCATACCAGATAAATTTACAAAGTTCATATGCTTGATATATTTCAAATATCTTATTGCATATGCACCAAATATATCAGGCCTTTTTATTTATTGACTCATAACAAATATCTCATTGATAAATTACTGCACAATATCTGGTCTTAGATGTAAATAAATTACCACATAAATACCAAATAAAAAACACACCTTTATTTAGTAGCGTGTCCTGTGAATATTTGGCTAGGAAATCATTGAGATATGGGCAAATGTGCTCAAGTAGTCCAATTTCTACTATATAAATGGTTTCTATAGGTAAAATCCAGACTAAAATGCTGGTTCAGACCGGTCTACAACCAGTTCTCAACCAGTCTTAGCTAGGACTGGTTGAGACTGGTTTTTGTCAGTTGCTGAACCAAGACCAACATAAACCAGTCTATGTTGGTCTTCATCAGTTTTTTGCAGTCTTGAGACTGCCCTAGACTAGTCTTGGTCTTGGTCTTGCCAAATATGGGCAAAAGACCAGACCAGACTGGACCTGCAAACACTATGCATTATTGATCTCATGCAAGGTTCTCACTAACCAGATTCTAACAAGTGTTGTGGATAACTTTCGAATCAAAGTAAAGAAAGAGTTGAAGTGACAAGAGGCTACACTGCAAAGCAACAGTTGGAGTGGTGTCAATAATCATCATCTTATTGCATTTATGATTATTGTGAATAAAAAGGTGTCTTTCATATTTGATCTACTATCCATTGTCCGATAACAATCTTTATTCAATTATATACTAGGTGCAAACTGTCAAGGTTTGCAACACAACCAAGGAGCATAAAAAGGCCGAGCTATACCTTGAAGATATTGAAGAAGTATATAGGAAATTATTGATGAGTGAAAGGTCATTGTTGTGGGCCTTGTTACAGATGCTTCAGGAGAGGCCAGGAAAGCTCACTGGCTTTTGCTAATAGATATCTCCAGTGGTCATCACTGACTGTTATGCCACCAAGTAAGGCTATTTTATTTCTGGGCTACTTGTTCTACTATATTATATCTTATCTAGATAAATCTAATCATTGGTGACTACTTTTGCTCCAAATCAGATTCACTTCAGTACACCGAGTCAGCTTCACAGCTTATTTCCTGGCTGTGAAGTAAATCAAGATCTCATGCATCTTCCTCTTGCTGTCCTGTGGGCAGTTATCACATGATGGATAGCTCACTATACATCATATCAACATCTCCTGTGCTTTATCCAATCTTAAAAGCCTTGCCTTGAATGATCTTTTGTTATCTGAAGAAGACAAGGTTTTATCTCTGGTGATGCAGCCCGAAGCATAAAGGACATGAATGCTCAATATTATCAACAACACTTCTTTTTGGCATAGTATAGCCTTGTATGTTTCTTTTCTTCACTAAGTTACTATGCTAACTGATTTACAGAGTTGCTTGTTTTCTGGAATCACTAGCTGTTGCCACAAATGTTGTTCAGAGTGCATTTTGCCAACTCGATCTGTGGTACTGTGACTGACATTGGAACACTTGCAAAAAACCTAACCCACAGATCCGGATACCTGTTCCCATAGGTCCATGTGAGTCCAGGTTTGGAATTCTGTAATGACAGGTATCTGTGGCTGACCTGTGGCCTACATCACCTCAGGTTGTAAAATTTGTAGCATAATATATCTTCAAAAGTCCTTTTAACAGTACCAAAATCATAATTTAGCTCATGAATTGACAACTTGTTCATAGTTTCAATTCACTAAGTACTGTAGTATTTCAGTTGATTCAGCCAGGGTGTGACCTTGACCAGTTGGACACAATTTTGAAAGTGGCCAACTTTGTGGTGACCTGGGACTGGCCGAAAATTCAGCCAAAAGCCAAATGAGGCAAAAAAACTTGGTTTACCAGCACCGCAGGGCAAATTTTTTTGGAGGTCTTTCAGCCACTTTTTTGCAGTGGCCAGAATTACTGTGACATGGGACAACCAACCAATTGCGGCCAGGCCAAGAGGCCTGTGACCTGTGATGGCCAAATCAACCAAATACTATAGTATTTTGGGCACTTAAAACACTTTTGCTCGTGTTTCAGCCATTAAGTGCCCGTACCCTTCGCAATTTTACCATAGATAAAGTTGTATATATCTATAGGTCACTTTAGACCTTGCTAATTAAATAATATCTGACTGAATTATAATCAAATTATGTTTTACTCTTTTGAAGACTGACAAGACGCTTTTGCCACATTTCAGTAGTTAAGTGCTCACCTTTCGCAAAATTCATCATAGGTAAAGTACTATATATCTACACAACACAGCTTAAATCTTGTTAATCAAATAATATTTGACTTAGTTATAAGCAAATCAATGTGTGTTGCTGTTCTTGCCTACTAACAAGTCGGTTTTGTTAATGTTTCATTCGCTACATAAGCTAGCCTTTTGCAAGCTTAGGTCCAAATAATCTTTAAAATACACTACGGGTTAATTTAATATATTTTTTCCATGGAGAACTCAGTGAGATATAACAAATTTGTTGAACTAGTGATATTGAGATTGATAATCATAAACTAGTATTTACATTAGATGTGTCACATATAAATTGTATATATCAGTGACAGGTAATCACAGGTAAACCTGTGAGTACTGCATTGACCTGTCTACATGCAGGTACCTGCCAAACTCATGAAAACCTGTAGGTCTTGACTGTGAGTCCAGGTGAACCATGGGAACAAACCCATACAGATCCAGGTATAAATTTTTGAGTAAGAAATACCATGGGTATGGGTCCAGGATCCATGGGTTGACTCATGTCCAGCCTTATGTGGTGTGATGGTGATAGGCACTGAAGCAAATGGGGCAGCAGTGCCACAAGAGATGTGAAGGGATTGGGGATGGGACAATGAAGGAAAGACCCAGGTAGCAGGAATCCACCTGGTATGTCACTGCGCTTTCTTCAATCCCCCTCTGACCATTCCCCACCAACCCCTCACAGCACACCACTGGTGACAGGTTTTCCACCCAAGCCCCAGCATTCCAATGCAGGCAATGACCATTACCAGCCCACTACCACCCTCACTCGCACATGGCCATGACAAGCAGGGCACACTTGTTGAGGCTGGTGCCCTTGTCCACTTCCAGTTGGACAAGGGCACAATGGGTATGTTTCTTTTTCTTGCCATGTGTGCCACCTCTCTAGTGTTTGCAGGTCTGGTCTGGTCTGGTCTTTTGCCCATATTTGGCATAACAAAGACCAAAACTGGTCCAGGGCAGTCTCAAGACTGCAAAAGACCAACAAAGACTGACATAGACTGGTTTACATCGGTCTTGGGCAGTCCAGCAACCAAAAAAACTGGTCTCAACCAGTCCTAGTAAAGACTGGTTGAGAACTGGTTGTAGATCAGTCTGGACCAGCATTTTAGGCTGGATTTTACCTGTAGAAACCATTTAAATAGTAGAAATTAGACTACTTGAGCGCATTTGCTTATATCTCAATGAGTTCTTAACCGAATATTATGTAAAAATGCTCATTAAATAGGTATCTTAATTTTCTACCTTGGCCCCTGGTTTGCAAAAGGTAGCTTACTTAAGGAAGGAAACATTGGCAAAAGTGTCTTGTAGTAGTCTGGTAAGGTACAGATTATCAATTTTATTATAGCTCAGTCAAATATTGTTTGATTACTTAGGTCTAAAATGAATTTGGTAGATAAACATGCCCTCCATGTATGTGCAAGTTTGCAAAGGGTATTGGCAATCAATGGTGGAAACACAGGCAAAAGCGTTTATAAGCACCCAAAATACTCAGTTGATCATAAACTATTAGTATCTTCATCAATTCTTATGCTAAAAATATGATTTTAACATTGTTTGAAATGGTTGTTAATGGTCTACTACACTACAAAAAATTTCGCAGGAAGACTGCTTGAAACCGGTCCTAACCAGTTTTTATTGGTCTTTTGATTTGGAGAATCAGGAAAGAGTGTGGACTGGACCACAGTTGTGGTCTTGATCAGTCTGTTCTATTTTCGGTCCACTGTGGTTATGGTCCAGTCTTTTTCCGGTCCTTTTTAAGGCTGAGCATGGGTGCGGGTCCACAAAGGTAACCCGCAGGTATACCCGTGGGAATACCTGCGGGTCCAGTGATCCGCGGATCCGGGTCACCCGTGACCATGGGTCGGCGCAGATCCAGGTATGACTTTCGGCGTTGGCAGGTTTACCTGCGGGTACCTTCGGGTCGATCCATAAGTTGGAGCTCCGCTTCAATCGACTCAACCAACATCCAACGGGAGATTTCTCGTACCCTGCTCACCACCCGCGCTCATCGCCCATGCTCATCAGCCACGCTCACCGCGCCCCGCACTCCCGCGCACCAATGACAAAGGAAGGGGAGGAGAGAGCAAGGGGAGACCCGGGAGTGGGAGACCCACAAGGTACGCCCCCCTACGCATTCCGCCCTCGCTCGCCGCTGACCACGACCGCTCCCCACAGCCTCCATGCACGCCAACGAGGCGCTACGGCCAGGCCCCGCTCGATACGCGCCCGCCCGCGACATCGTGTCACGTCACCCGCCCGCGACATTGTGCCACATCACCCGCCCGCGACATCGTGCCGCGGCGCTCGCAACACGATGACAACGGCCCCGCACTGCCTGCCACGTCGTCCCGCGGCGCACGACACCATGACGACCAAAGCCCCGCCCCTCCCGCGACATCGTGCTGCGGCGCACGCGCACGATGACAACGGCCACCCGACACCCGCCATGTCGTCCCGTCCCGCCCCCGCTCGCTGTGCACCTGGCGTGCCACGTCACCCACCCGCGACATTATGCCGTGGCGCCCGCACACGATGACATACTGCCCGTTATGTCGTCCCATTTTTAGCTACACAGGGTGATTTAGTATCTAACGGAAATCACAACCTCAGGATATTCAGAGCTGGGTATGAAACCTGCGAGCAAGCTGCTAAATTGCTGACACGGCCCTGTATGGCATCAGGCAGCAGAAACCTGCTATTTATGCCGAACACACATTGATCAAATAGCTGTCAAGCGATGTTTGGCTCCAGATGCCATCGAGCTGTTGTTCATTTGGCGGTGTACTGGGTGCATCAAAACCCTTATGGGGAAAAGCTACCAGACTGTGGTTTGAATTAGTGATGTGTGTGCTGTACACACGAGTACCTGGTATGATACCGGGTATGGTACCAGGTAGTAAGTACCTGGTACTACCTGGTATGTGTGAAATACCCATCCCAAAGCTGTCCCACACTGCCAGGAGGGATGTGGGAACCAAGATTATGATGTGGGAATCAAGATTATCAACTGGTGCAATACATGAATCATGATTGTTGAATCTGCACCCCCTCTGCTCCTTCCGCCCCACTGTTTGCCTTGTGTATGCAGAAAAAATGGCTTCAATAGATAGACATTAGGCTACCATGATAAATAAATGTCTGCCACCACAGATTGACTGAATATAAATATAATGGGAACATATTCTAAATGCAGACTCTTTCTTAGTAATTCCTTACTGTATATGGCTTTCTGTTCACTGCAACTGTCAATGAGTGTTCATTGTAAACTGATAGGACACTCTAAATATCAATAAGAATCATTCACATTCGCATGAGACACTTCTCAATCAATGTACTGGCAATCAAGTTGAATTGCTTATTTTAAGTGAGAGCACAGATAGTGGTGATTGAATGAGCTCCATCCTTTACCATGCCCCCTAAATCTAATACTCAATGCAGCTGGATATGCACTTTATTCTATGATCATCCCTGCCAAGCTGATAATTCCCATCTTAGTGGTGACAAGTTGAAAGTCTACTGTATGCAGTGCTTTGACAAAGCTCTGCGAGAACTTAAACATGAAGAAGATGCTAGGGTTGCCAGAAGCAAGCAAGAGCAACCCCAGGCAGAGAGCATTCTACAAGAAACCAGTACATCTTATTTATTTACTATATAGATAATGCTACCAACAATAATTTTTTAGTATTTGCAAACAACTCTTTCATCCATCAAGCAGTGCATCAATTGCATGTCCAGACACTTGCTAATCACCTAATCCAATGTGCGCTTCAACCTCAGAGTGTCATTCAAAGGGCTGTAGAATACAAAGTGAACTTTAAGGGAAAAGGACCAGCAGTAGCATCTCCCTCAAGAAGAGATAGATTTCCTAAACATTCAGAAGCTGGTAATTAATATAATTTCTGAATCCAGCTCACCTTCATATTTTGCTCAAATTCTTCCATATAGATTTATCTAATATGCCTGTGGATTTAAACATCGACCATTTACTTCAATCACATTGCTATTATCCATACAATTTATCTAGTATAACAGCTGGATCAAATTTTGCTTTGGGTTCAAGATCCCAAGTTGGAACTAGGCTGCCTTTTGTATATGCAGACAGCCTTGGTTCTTCTGATTCTATATCTGCAGCTGGCAGACTATTGACCTGGCCTTCTCCACACCTTCTTTGCACCCCACCATTCAGAGTGGGCTCTGTCACAGGTTCGGCTCCTCTAAGGCACCATGCTTCTTCTCCTGCCATTCCCATGTCTATATCAAATATACTGAGCACAAGACCTCTGATTTCTTGGACTCCAGAGCACAGAAAGCTTTTTGAAAAGAAAATTGTATAATGTGCATGACAGCATCGGCTGGATTTCCTTTGGGTTGGATGGAAAATCCGGAATGGAAATTGTTTTGCAATGAATTTATCCCAGGTGCACACACCATTAGTGTTTGCAGGTCCAGTTACAAGACTGGAAAAAGACCAGAAAAAAAAAACAGACCATAGCCACAGTGGACCAAAAATAGAATGGACTGATTGCTGCAACCACAGTCCGGTCCACAGTCTTTCCTAATTCTCCAAATCAAAAGACCAATAAAAACCAGTTAGGACTGGTTGCAACTGGTCTTTCCATGAGGTTTTTTGTAGTGTAGTAGAGCATTAATAATCCTTTTGAACAATGCCAAAACCATATTTTTATGCATAAGAATTGACAAAGATATTAATAGTTTATGATCAACTGAGTATTTTGGGTGCTTATACGCTTTTGTGTGCGTTTCAGCCAATAAGTGTTCGTACCTTTTGCAAACTTGTAAATATATGAAGAAGATATACATCTACCAAATGCATTTTAGACCTAAGCAATTGAGCAGTATTTGACTGAGTTATAATTAAATTGATGATCACTACATCACCAGACTACTAACAAGATGCTTTTGCCAGTGTTTCATTCATTAAGTAAGCTAGCCTTTTGCAAACCAAGGTCAAGGTAGAACATCTAAATAACTATTTAATGAGCTCTTACACATAATCACAGGATGCACTACCAAATAAAGGCGTGTCTTTTATTTGGTATTTATGTTGTAATTCATTTACATCTGAGACCAGATATTGTACAGTAATTTACCTATGAAATATTTGTTATGAGTCAATAAATAAAAAGGCCTGATGTCTTTGGTACATATGCGATAAGATATTTGAAGTATATCAAGCACATGAACTTTGTAGATTTATCTGGTACAGTTATTGTCACATGCATCACAATAACATATAGAATATATGCACGGGATATTTTTGGTACATACTATTTAGACCTTGACATATGCATGAACTATGAATACATTAGCCATGTTTATTTGGAGCCAAATTGTAAGCTATAGGGACAGTTAATAGGCAGATTATTTGAAGTACATGTCAATTTAAAGTTCCCAAATTTCGGCAATCCTGCACAATTTCTGAAATTGCTATGTGCAAATTTGAGCAATCTCACACAAATTCTGAAATTGCCGTATGTGCAATTTCCAAGTGCGCAAATTTGCGCAATCTCACGCAAATTTTTGCATGCAAATTCGTGCAATCCTGTGCAAGCCACAAATTCAAGATTTGCACACCTATTCCAAATTTGCACACTCGAAAATTGCACACACAGCAATTTCAGAAATTGCATGGGATTGTGCAAATTTGCACACTTGGAAATAATTTGCTACATGCAAATTCTGAAATTGCCATATGCACGATTTGTGCAAATTCACGCAATCCTGCACAAACCGCAATTTCAAGATTTGTGCATCTATCCCAAATTTGCACACTCAAAAATTGTGTGCACAGCAATTTCAAAATTTGCGCAGGATTGCGCAAATTTGTGCGCTTGGAAATTGTGCATATGGCAATTTCAGAATTTGCGTGAGATTGTGCAAATTTGCACACAATTGCGGATATGGCAATTTCAGAACTTCTGTGACATTGCACAAATTTGCACACTAGGGAATTGTGCAAGATTGTCCAATTTGTGCATAGCAATTTCAGATATTGCGCAGGATTGCTGAAATTTGCACACTTTAAATTGACATGTACTTCAAATAAGCTACCTAATAACTGTCCCTATAGCTTACAATTTGGCTTCAAATAAATGTGGCTAATTTATCCATAGTTCATGCATATGTCAAGGTCTAAATATGTACCAAAAATATCATGTGCATATATTCTATATGTTGTTGTGATGCATGTGACAATAACCATACCAGATAAATTTACAAAGTTCATATGCTTGATATATTTCAAATATCTTATTGCATATGCACCAAATATATCAGGCCTTTTTATTTATTGACTCATAACAAATATCTCATTGATAAATTACTGCACAATATCTGGTCTTAGATGTAAATAAATTACCACATAAATACCAAATAAAAAACACACCTTTATTTAGTAGCGTGTCCTGTGAATATTTGGCTAGGAAATCATTGAGATATGGGCAAATGTGCTCAAGTAGTCCAATTTCTACTATATAAATGGTTTCTATAGGTAAAATCCAGACTAAAATGCTGGTTCAGACCGGTCTACAACCAGTTCTCAACCAGTCTTAGCTAGGACTGGTTGAGACTGGTTTTTGTCAGTTGCTGAACCAAGACCAACATAAACCAGTCTATGTTGGTCTTCATCAGTTTTTTTGCAGTCTTGAGACTGCCCTAGACTAGTCTTGGTCTTGGTCTTGCCAAATATGGGCAAAAGACCAGACCAGACTGGACCTGCAAACACTATGCATTATTGATCTCATGCAAGGTTCTCACTAACCAGATTCTAACAAGTGTTGTGGATAACTTTCGAATCAAAGTAAAGAAAGAGTTGAAGTGACAAGAGGCTACACTGCAAAGCAACAGTTGGAGTGGTGTCAATAATCATCATCTTATTGCATTTATGATTATTGTGAATAAAAAGGTGTCTTTCATATTTGATCTACTATCCATTGTCCGATAACAAATCTTTATTCAATTATATACTAGGTGCAAACTGTCAAGGTTTGCAACACAACCAAGGAGCATAAAAAGGCCGAGCTATACCTTGAAGATATTGAAGAAGTATATAGGAAATTATTGGATGAGTGAAAGGTCATTGTTGTGGGCCTTGTTACAGATGCTTCAGGAGAGGCCAGGAAAGCTCACTGGCTTTTTGCTAATAGATATCCTCCAGTGGTCATCACTGACTGTTATGCACACCAAGTAAGGCTATTTTATTTCTGGGCTACTTGTTCTACTAATATTATATCTTATCTAGATAAATCTAATCATTGGTGACTACTTTGCTCCAAATCAGATTCACTTCAGTACACCGAGTCAGCTTCACAGCTTATTTCCTGGCTGTGAAGTAAATCAAGAATCCTCATGCATCTTCCTCTTGCTGTCCTGTGGGCAGTTATCACATGATGGATAGCTCACTATACATCATATCAACATCTCCTGCTGCTTTATCCATATCTTAAAAGCCTTGCCTTGAATGATCTTTTGTTATCTGAAGAAGACAAGGTTTTTATCTCTGGTGATGCAGCCGCGAAGCATAAAGGACATGAAATGCTCAATATTATCAACAACACTTCTTTTTGGCATAGTATAGCCTTGTATGTTTCTTTTCTTCACTAAGTTACTATGCTAACTGATTTACAGAGTTGCTTGTTTTCTGGAATCACTAGCTGTTGCCACAAATGTTGTTCAGAGTGCATTTTGCCAACTCGATCTGTGGGTACCTGTGACCTGACATGTGGGAACACTTGCAAAAAACCTAACCCACAGATCCGGATCACCTGTTCCCATAGGTCCATGTGAGTCCAGGTTTGGAATTCTGTAATGACAGGTATCTGTGGCTGACCTGTGGCCTACATCACCTCAGGTTGTAAAAATTTGTAGCATAATATATCTTCAAAAGTCCTTTTTAACAGTACCAAAATCATAATTTTAGCTCATGAATTGACAGACTTGTTCATAGTTTCAATTCACTAAGTACTGTAGTATTTCAGTTGATTCAGCCAGGGGTGTGACCTGTGACCAGTTGGACACAATTTTGAAAGTGGCCAACTTTGTGGTGACCTGGGACTGGCCGAAAATTCAGCCAAAAGCTCAAATGAGGCAAAAAAAACTTGGTTTACCAGCACCCGCAGGGCAAATTTTTTTGGAGGTCTTTCAGCCACTTTTTTGCAGTGGCCAGAATTACTGTGACATGGGACAACCAACCAAATTGCGGCCAGGCCAAGAGGCCTGTGACCTGTGATGGCCAAATCAACCAAAATACTATAGTATTTTGGGCACTTAAAACACTTTTGCTCGTGTTTCAGCCATTAAGTGCCCGTACCCTTCGCAAATTTACCATAGATAAAAGTTGTATATATCTATAGGTCACTTTTAAGACCTTGCTAATTAAATAATATCTGACTGAATTATAATCAAATTAATGTTTCTACTCTTTTGAAGACTGACAAGACGCTTTTGCCCACATTTCAGTAGTTAAGTGCCCTCACCTTTCGCAAAATTCATCATAGGTAAAGGTACTATATATCTACACAACACAGCTTAAATCTTGTTAATCAAATAATATTTGACTTAGTTATAAGCAAATCAATGTGTGTTGCTGTTCTTGCCTACTAACAAGTCGGTTTTGTTAATGTTTCATTCGCTACATAAGCTAGCCTTTTGCAAGCTTAGGTCCAAATAAATCTTTAAAATACCTACGGGTTAAGTTTTAATCATATTTTTCCATGGAGAACTCAGTGAGATATAACCAAATTTGTTGAACTAGTGATATTGAGATTGATAATCATAAACTAGTATTTACATTAGATGTGTCACATATAAATTGTATATATCAGTGACAGGTAATCACAGGTAAACCTGTGAGTACCTGCATTGACCTGTCTACATGCAGGTACCTGCCAAACTCATGAAAACCTGTAGGTCTTGACCTGTGAGTCCAGGTGAACCATGGGAACAAACCCATACAGATCCAGGTATAAATTTTTGAGTAAGAAATACCCATGGGTATGGGTCCAGGTGATCCATGGGTTGACTCATGTCCAGCCTTATATGGGTGTGATGGTGATAGGCACTGAAGCAAATGGGGCAGCAGTGCCCACAAGAGATGATGAAGGGATTGGGGAATGGGACAATGAAGGAAAGACCCAGGTAGCAGGAAATCCACCTGGTATGTCACTGCCGCCTTCTCTTCATCCCCCTCTGACCACTTCCCACCCCAACCCACTCACAGCACACCACTGGTGACAGGTTTTCCACCCAAGCCCCAGCATTCCAATGCAGGCAATGACCATTACCAGCCCACTACCACCCTCACTCGCACATGGCCATGACAAGCAGGGCACACTTGTTGAGGCTGGTGCCCTTGTCCACTTCCAGTTGGACAAGGGCACAATGGGTATGTTTCTTTTTCTTGCCATGTGTGCCACCTCTCTAGTGTTTGCAGGTCTGGTCTGGTCTGGTCTTTTGCCCATATTTGGCATAACAAAGACCAAAACTGGTCCAGGGCAGTCTCAAGACTGCAAAGACCAACAAAGACTGACATAGACTGGTTTACATCGGTCTTGGGCAGTCCAGCAACCAAAAAAACTGGTCTCAACCAGTCCTAGTAAAGACTGGTTGAGAACTGGTTGTAGATCAGTCTGGACCAGCATTTTAGGCTGGATTTTACCTGTAGAAACCATTTAAATAGTAGAAATTAGACTACTTGAGCGCATTTGCTTATATCTCAATGAGTTCTTAACCGAATATTATGTAAAAATGCTCATTAAATAGGTATCTTAATTTTCTACCTTGGCCCCTGGTTTGCAAAAGGTAGCTTACTTAAGGAAGGAAACATTGGCAAAAGTGTCTTGTAGTAGTCTGGTAAGGTACAGATTATCAATTTTATTATAGCTCAGTCAAATATTGTTTGATTACTTAGGTCTAAAATGAATTTGGTAGATAAACATGCCCTCCATGTATGTGCAAGTTTGCAAAGGGTATTGGCAATCAATGGTGGAAACACAGGCAAAAGCGTTTATAAGCACCCAAAATACTCAGTTGATCATAAACTATTAGTATCTTCATCAATTCTTATGCTAAAAATATGATTTTAACATTGTTTGAAATGGTTGTTAATGGTCTACTACACTACAAAAAATTTCGCAGGAAGACTGCTTGAAACCGGTCCTAACCAGTTTTTATTGGTCTTTTGATTTGGAGAATCAGGAAAGAGTGTGGACTGGACCACAGTTGTGGTCTTGATCAGTCTGTTCTATTTTCGGTCCACTGTGGTTATGGTCCAGTCTTTTTCCGGTCCTTTTTAAGGCTGAGCATGGGTGCGGGTCCACAAAGGTAACCCGCAGGTATACCCGTGGGAATACCTGCGGGTCCAGTGATCCGCGGATCCGGGTCACCCGTGACCATGGGTCGGCGCAGATCCAGGTATGACTTTCGGCGTTGGCAGGTTTACCTGCGGGTACCTTCGGGTCGATCCATAAGTTGGAGCTCCGCTTCAATCGACTCAACCAACATCCAACGGGGAGATTTCTCGTACCCTGCTCACCACCCGCGCTCATCGCCCATGCTCATCAGCCACGCTCACCGCGCCCACCGCACTCCCGCGCACCAATGACAAAGGAAGGGGAGGAGAGAGCAAGGGGAGACCCGGGAGTGGGAGACCCACAAGGTACGCCCCCCTACGCATTCCGCCCTCGCTCGCCGCTGACCACGACCGCTCCCCACAGCCTCCATGCACGCCAACGAGGCGCTACGGCCAGGCCCCCGCTCGATACGCGCCCGCCCGCGACATCGTGTCACGTCACCCGCCCGCGACATTGTGCCACATCACCCGCCCGCGACATCGTGCCGCGGCGCTCGCACACGATGACAACGGCCCCGCACTGCCTGCCACGTCGTCCCGCGGCGCACGACACCATGACGACCAAAGCCCCGCCCCTCCCGCGACATCGTGCTGCGGCGCACGCGCACGATGACAACGGCCACCCGACACCCGCCATGTCGTCCCGTCCCGCCCCCCGCTCGCTGTGCACCTGGCGTGCCACGTCACCCACCCGCGACATTATGCCGTGGTGCCCGCACACGATGACATACTGCCCGTTATGTCGTCCCGCGACGCCAACAACGGACGCCCACCACCCGTACACCCCGACCACGGCCCCGCACTGTTTGCCACGTCGTCCCGCGGCGCACGACATGATGACGACGGCTCCGCACCGTTTCACCACGTCGTCCTGCGGCGCACGACACGATGACGACGGCTCCGCACCCACACCCCTCCCCAGCACCGTCTGTGCATACAACGGAGCTGCTCATAAAGCAGCTCCCGCGGCACAAAGACGCATAAAGGGAGGGTTTCTGACCCCGTTTGTGGCCCCCATTGCGGGTACCCTGCGGGTACCTACAGGTAACCTGTGAGTACCTGCAGGGATCCGCGAACAGACGGGTTTACCCTCAGGTACCTGCGACCCACAGGTAAATGACCCGCGGATCCGGGTGATCCGTGGGAACAAATCTTTGCGGGTGCGGGTATGGCTTCTGGCAGTCGAAATACCCGCGGGTAAGGATCCGGGTAACCTGTGGGTGCACCCGTGCTCAGCCTTAGTTACGAGTCTTTACGCAGTAAAGTGAGTTCTTTTCACCGAGCAAAAAAAACGTACGCGCTGCCATCCCCATCAGTGATGCCATCAATCACACAATTCATCACGTGTTATTTTTATCTCCACAGTGCTTTAAATAGCCTGATATTTGCCATCATTGATATGTTACTCAAATAGATTTGATCAGATCAACGTGCATTATATAAGCCTTGTAATTTGCAGCCATCGTGGATTGCCTCTATTTGGCTAAGGCTCCATCACACACAGCCCACTTTGATTTGATCAGATCAACTGCATTATATAACCCATGCAAATTGCAGCCATATTGAAGACTGAAAGACACTCATAATGTAGACAGGACTTTAGTCTGTCGTAACTGTTTTGCCCAAGTTATTAGCAAATGCACTTTTCATCCTCATTTTGGGCACTTGAAAACCGTTTTGGGCGCTTTTCAATGAATAATAACAGGGCACTTTCGTAATTTTGCAGTATTATTGTACCTTTATATACACCTTTTTAACAAACAAATTAATTGTAAATTTGGATAAGAATTGACCTGACTGTAATTAATTCTATCTGTCCTATTCATTTTGAGTAATTAAAAGGGTTTAAATAAAGACATGTAGGTGCTGAATATGCCTACAGGCTTTGATTGTCTTACATTATGACGTACAGGGTGTTGGAAAAGGCGTCCTAACGGCATTTTGGTACGCCTGTACGTCATTATTCTGAGACATGTCTTGAAATATACCTATTTTAGGGTCTCAAATCGGATTTAATTGTTCAGGCCTGTATTACTGAATGTTTTAGTGGTGGTCCTCTGGATGGTGAGTACTGAATTGATACATATTACAAGTAAACTAAAGATTTTTCTTGTAGACAGCTTTACAATCATGTTTCATGGCCTTTTATGAGTGGTCTTATTCACAGTTAAAGTAAGAAATTCATATATATAGTATTAAGCTTTTGGTCTGATATATAATAGTATAAATTCCAATATTGTGTTACTGTACATTTTGTCTATATATCAGTGGCAGAAAATGTATTTTCTATGTATAGTATCCATCAATTTTGGATATGCACTCTGTTTATGATGCACGTGAATGTAATCATATCGATCAC
Organism: Pholiota molesta; assembly: GCA_014925825.1. Classification (NCBI taxonomy): domain Eukaryota; kingdom Fungi; phylum Basidiomycota; class Agaricomycetes; order Agaricales; family Strophariaceae; genus Pholiota; species Pholiota molesta. Next base: position 505,622 of record JACGCK010000020.1, read on the forward strand.
TGATAAGGGATTGGTAGGTCTTTTCTCAACATCCATCTCATTATGGAGCCTGATCTAGGTAAGGTATACCCTCTTAATCCCTGTGTCTGTGTTTGCTAAACTTTGGGTTATTTAGAGGATTTTTATGCTTCTATGAGATATACAGAAACTCAACGAAGTCTTCATCTTGTTATCTCTTCCATTGTGGCGCGTTTTCACTTGGGACAATCCTCCACCCTTCTCCACCACCTCCAACAAACACAGGCCCTCATTTCTGGATCCTATCCTCTATTGGTTTTATTCCCCGACTCTTTTGAACCCAATGATTTGGACATATTTCTACCTTTGGATTCCCCACTTTCACCATCGCCTTTTATCCATTGGATTGAAGATATTTGTGGATACAGAAATGTTTCAACATTTCCCAACCATGGATATATTGGCTTTGACAATTATATCACCTGCGTCACCAAGCATCAAAAGCTTGTGGGTGGTAGGGTCACTTCCATCAATATCATTGTTGTCAAGAGACGACGGTTATTCCAGGTTATTGCAAAGTTTGCTTCCACCATTACCATGAATTTTATCTCTTATGCCGGCTTCTGTTCCCTCTATCCCAATCTTACTCTTGACAAGAAGGGTCTTGAACTTTATTCTGGGAGAACAGAATGGATCAACAAATACCGGAATCGGGGATTTGATATCAAAATTTCTCTTCTTGCTTGGCAGGATACTCCTACTCATCATTGCGGAGAGTATAGCTCTTGCCCTGCTACTTCACGCAATATTGGAGATCTGTATACCTTGTTTGTCCCTTTCACTGGTGATGCGTCTACTGTTAGACAATCACAAATGGAATGGCTTGGGAATATGGATTTGGATATATTTAGAGATTGGCAGATAATGCGGGACCCATGCATTGAATATGTTGAGTTTATCATTTTATAATCATTAGTGCTATTTACTGACTTTAATTCAATAGATGGTTATTAGAGTCACGCGCTTTGATTGTCTTGTTATTCAAGATAATACCACCAATATCTTTTATTGTATCTGTGGAGTTGAATATTATTCTTAGTTATTGAAATTTGATGACTTTTTGTGTCCTTCTTTGATATGAAAGTTTAAAGAATATAGCGGGCATATTTGATTTGGATGGTTACAAAGACATTCTAGCTAGTTTGATACCCGTCTCATTGACCTCACTGCTTTCCACATAAGCTGACTTTCTCTTGGTGGGAAGTTTATATATCTGCTGATCTGTAGATGGGTAGCGACTCCTCATTCTCAAGATGGCTGCGCGCTATAATAGATTAATGAGCAATTGGAATATTATAAATTTAATGAAACACATACATCTCTGAATGTTTGGTTGAGCAGCAAAACACCACGAAGCAGAGGCACCATCTTGTATTTCTTGTCCTTGGCAGGATATGCTAGAATTACCATAGTAATCTCGACAATATCACCAATTCTGTAGTTGTTTGGACTGGTGCGCTTATATCTACAAGTTTTATTAGTTGATAAACTTGGAAAGTATCAATTACTTACAACACTTGGCCATCCTTATCAGTATATTGCACAAAATAATCAACTTCATTATCTGCAGCATGGACTAGACTGTCTCCTCTCATACTCTCCAAGACGCCTTCTGGATCAACAGTTTGGTGGAAAGGGAGTGACTCTGTACTTGGAACAAAATGTTTATAGGAAAAGTACCGAGTATGAGAGTCCAAAGCAATATGTTCTCCATGTTGTGTTGGTTCCCATTGTTCAAGTCTATCGGGAGGAAAGTGGTTTGTAAAAGCCACATAAGCTTTCTCCATGTTGTGCAAATAGTGTTCAAAGACAGTATTTCCAAGTCCAGTAATAGTGACAGCTTGCCTCAGATGGGGGCGACTCCGGATTGCTGAGGCTGAGTTGCTGTATGTGCGTATATTAATGGAATGGTATACATACTGAAATAAAGAAAGACGTACATAGTTTTGGAAACAGGGGGTAACATTTTGGAACAAAGAATGCCTTGTAATCGGATGAAAGCATCTTCCATCTGAGAATCCTCCGTGTTAAAGTAACTTAACCTCCAGGATTGGGGCTCAGTACGTGGTACTATGTGTAAGTCATCCAACTTTGATAGCATGAGTTATACCACATTTAGCAAAATGCTAAGAGGCTTACATTAATGTTTGCAAGATGGATATCAGCAGAGTCAGAGGAATATGTACGCGCTTCATGGAGTCTATTCAACTCTTGTTCTAGAAAGATAATCAGTTACTAATCCGTGAAATTTATTCGCACTCACTAGCATCATCCCAAGGGTAATATTCATCCATTGGTGCGGAGAGATCAGAGTGCAAAGCAAACTACATAGAGTTATATTTATATCTGAATTAATCAGCTGTTTATGCTTATCTGATGGTTACCATCAGATCAATTTAAGCTTCTAGAAGTTTCTAATGACATGAGTTGCTTAATTGATCATGAATTCTGTTATGGAACATTATAAATAGCTTATGCTATACTGTTTGAGGTATAGACTCTGGGTTTCATCAGTTTGACCCTGATATACCGGTAATAATATTACCGTAAGGTTTCCGACACTCCATTAGCCAGATATTTACTGATTATCTTGCTGATTATCTGAACGTGGGAGTATCTTCTTTTGGTGCTATAAAAGCTATCCCTGTGTAGAAGATTGGATCTTGTACGACCATGCCTCCCGTGGTAAATCTAGTTCGGCTCCCAGCAAGGCCCATCCCAGCAAAGATAAGCTCCAGGCAAACGCGGCCGACCTAGAAAAATAAGGCATAGTGAAGACGAAGACGACAAGTATGTTTGGCTTTTACCTAATCGGTTGGCTGTTAATAATTTTCATTTTGTTATAGCACTCCAGCAGTACGCCATGTGTCGCACAAATTGGTGCCCAAGTATGTATTTATAATTCTGTTTATTGAGTTCTAATATTTATTGTTGCCTTTATTATAGAAGTCCTGGTCGAGAGTTTGTTTTTTTTTTTTTTTTTTTGTTATTTTTTTAAATCTTATTCTAATATTGGCATTTTTCTCTGTCAGGGTACTTGAGGTTTCCGATTCAGATTCTGAACCCAATAAGATTGCATCCAAGAGCAAGAGATTCATAGAGGATGAAGCTGAAGAAGAAGACCGAGGATAAGGATGAGGATGACCAGTATGTTTCTTGTTATCTTGTCAAGTATTGAGCTCATTGTATATCAAAAGGTTGGAGCCGGATGACTCGTAGGTTATTTTTTGCCAGTTTGGTATCTCAAGATTAACTATTATTTTACAGTATGTATCCTGAACAAGCAACACCGTCCCGTGTGATGGTTCAGAATCCATCTACTCCCCGTACTCCACCTTTGAGTACGCGCCGTAATGCCAGGTAAGTGGTACAAATGACATAGGAATTACTCTGTCTTATTCAATATTTGGTATAGGACATTTACAGAGGCGTGATAGTCCGGATAATCCTTTGGCTTCTGGCTTCCAATTCAAGTCCCCGTGCGTATTGTACTTATTAAAAGGATAGTGGCATACACTTATTTGTTATAGAACCAAGCGTCCTAAAGAAGATGTATATGCGTCTCCAATGGTTCCCAGCTCCAAGAAGGGTTTCCCTCAAAGGTAAGATTTGATAATTGTAACTTGTACTATATTCTGATTGTATATTTAGCCAGCAGAAGAAGACTAATCCCAAAGCTTTGGCTATTGACGATGATCTCACTTTGATGACATTTCTGATCCGGATGATCTTAGTGCTTCGGATAAGCCTGCTAATGCTACTGGAAGTGTCTTTCAAGAAGATCTCACGGCGTTAACTATCAAGTTAGTCCCTTTATACTTTGATTTAATTTATTCTTTGGTATATTTATTCCTATTTAGAAAGTTACCGGCCACTTGTGAGGTTGCAAACCCAGCCAATCAAGATTCCTACTTGTTGAATAGGGGATACTACAACTCTCTTCCTAATTTACAGTATGTGATTAATTTTCAAGTTTATTAATTATTAATTTTTATATGTAGGTTGGGTACATTGATTCCTTCAAAGGAATCGCCAGCGGTGGGATTGGTGATGTTTACCCATTGGCGTAAACAAATCAAAGGACTCAAAGTCAAGTGCGTTGAAATATTGATTGCAAATTACTTGGTATACTTATATTCAATTAGGCCAGCTTTGGAGGCCATTATTTTTGTTGAAGACGACAATTATGTCAATCCATCCCGTGTTTCTCCCTTGCAACTTATTGGGAGGTCTCTTGGATCTTTCAACCAACGGTTTGAAGTAACAGTCAATCACCGAGACACTGCCTTGTTTTTGTCTCCGGTCATGGTGGTTGATTCTTATCTTCAGACCTTCAATCCCAAATTGCAGTATTCTGGCCATTATCTTACTGGTATTTATCATTCTGAGGAATGGGCGTTATGGCGCACTGCTATGTATGTTGGCACATCAGCCTTCAATGAAGACGCAGATCTGGAAAGACGCTGTGTCTTTTACAACAAAGAGTATTGGGGATCCAAGTGAGATTCTCTTATTGCCTCTTTTCTTTTTCTAATTGGATTTAATTGAAATTAGAGCGTGAGGATTTTACAGGTCCTGGTTACACGGTTCCAGGACTTCTTAATCCAGCATCCAGCCCTTCCAAGATTAGCAGCTCTCAAGCTGGACATAGTGGTAAAGCAAAGAGCAATAGTCGGGTGTATCCCCCGTTGGCTGCCACAGATCCCAGTAAGTTGATTATTTTAGACTTAGGAATAATCTAATCTCTTCTTTAGTTCTTGTCTACAATGCGTCCGGCAAGAACTTTGAATATACAGCAGAGACCTTCAATAATTTGTCCAGTCAATTCGTCCTTTATGATGGCGAGGTTCCTTATGGTTCTCTTGCTGTTATTTGTTATTCTTGTCATATTTCCAAGAATGGTTCTGAGTGGCGTGTTACCAATTACGCTCAGTGGGTCTTGTTGCTTGGTGTCCCAGAAAATAAGTAGTGATTGTATAGAGCCCCTTGAATTTTATTGATTAAATTGTATGAACATTGAATGACTTTTTTGAGAAATACATTCTTCTACAAGGTTTTAATCATCAACTGAACAATCTGGTGAAGGATTTGTAATGCGCTTTTCTTGAATTTAACAATATATATTCACAATTTCCCCAAGTACATTTGCAGTTAGTCATGGAAAATACAGATTGTCTGCATCAACGTACAGACATCATTGCCAGTAACAAGCTTCTGACACCGGGTAGTAATGCAAACTGCTCCTTGTTCTTGTTGCTCTTTTCCATTGCGTCCAGTATAGCGCGGATGTGCTGGACTGCTTCACCGTTTTCGTAATTGTCCAGTGTTGCAGAAATGCAGGCGGATTCACCGGTTATTTGAAGTGCACTTTAGCAAAGCACGAATATGTGCAGTGTCATTGGTTTCTTAACAGCTATCCGGCCGAGTAGTAATAGATGCAGGTGTCTGGCGCCTGACGATCACAGTAGGCGGATTTTGATTACATATACACTGCAAAATCCTGTGCTTACATATGCCTAGCACCGGGCCCTATGTCGAATCTAAATGGCATTTGTTTCTATTATATACACACTGTAAACTACTGTGCTTATGTATTGCTGCGTGATCAACAGGATGTAAATCAGATATTACTGAGTGATGCTCCGGGCAAAAGGCCTTGATGAATAGCTTCATAGAACTTGCACAAAGCGTTTTCGGCCAACATACTGTCAACAGTTATATTTTGCTGTTGGAAGTCTGACATGGATGAAGTCATTTGAGCGATGACTTTGTCAAGGGTGGTTTTGCATTCTTGTATGCTGGCTTTGGTTCGGCCACTTTTTTTGAGTGGTGTAATCCCCCGGAGATAGACTATACCGTTCATCGATCCGCTGTTGATTGTATGGATACATGTCGCATGCATTCAGTGTCGGGTGTTGGGTGAAGTCGGCTACTATAGGTGAGGTCGACTACCAGCTGGAAAGCTCCGATCTGCCCTAGATGTGGATATGGCTTGGGATTGCCACGGATAAAGAAATCCAAGGTATCCTTGAAAGTGTGGTCTTCTGATTTGCAATATTCAAGCCAGGACGATTTGTTCAAGGAATCCCAATAGATTTTCGCGTTTATCGCCCCTCGCTTCGCGTCCGGTGTTCCATATGCCGCCATGTTGCAATAATATTCACGGTCTGGTATCTGAGCGATCAGATCTTCAAATTCATTAATATCTTCGAATACGGTCTGCTCGTTTAAAGCGAAAGGAGTTCGGAAGGATACGGCTCGCCATAGTATGGCACTGAATATACCAGGTATCGTCTTGATTCGATCCTGGCTGAATGGGCCGTCTGCACCCTTCATTCGTTCGCGAGATGGTGTTTGTTCTCGAAATGGTGAATAACGCTCTGGATGTGCTATTTGCAGCTTCTGGAGTTCGGTTGGACCCTCAGAACCAATGTTACCATAATAGGCTGCAATGGATTGCCGCCAATATTCACTGAAAAGACGATCTCTGTTGTCTGTAATCGTTCGCGCCGCTTCGTGAATTGAGTCGTTGAAGGCCACGTCAAGTATATGAGACATGTACTTTATCACTGTGACGGTTTCTGGGATCCGACTGACGCGTGCACTCGTAGAGCTACTTCGAAGGGCTCAATGCTGGTACGGGACGGTTTCAGTTTGCGTCGATGGCTTTGTAAGACTTGTTGCTTCGTGCCGTAGCGAAAGATGTTCCATGTCGTTTCTAAAACCAGCACCTTTTCACTATATACATCACGAAAAACGATTATATCTCTAGAGAAATTTCAGTGTCTCTCAAAGACACTAGAGACTTTAAGAGCACTGAGAGACCCCAAAGACAAAAAGATCTCTAGAGATACGTTATCATCGAACTTATCTCTTTGATGTCTCTATAGGTATCAAAGGTCTCTCAGAGTGCTGCTCAAAATGCTCTGGGAGTAAGTGGTATTTTTACCTGATTTACCTGTATGACTTTGTGAGCCTTTTCAAATATATTTTATGTCTTTTTGAGAATCAAAAAGACAACGCACTATACAAGATATATATATAGCTATCTCTGAGACATTCAGAAAGATAAACAAGGACACAAGGTATATATTCTAATGTCTCTGAGATTTTCAAAAAGATAAACAAGGATACAAGGTATATATCCTAATGTCTCTGAGACTTTCAAAAAGATAACACCGTATACAAGATATATATGTTGATGTCTTTGAAACCTTTGAAAAGATTAGCAAAAATACAAGGCATATAAGTTGATGTCTCTGAGACTTTTAAAAAAGATAAATATGGATACAAGGTATCAATTTCAAAGTCTCTGTAATAGCTTGAGAGTTGCAAATAAGCTTTCACACTTGCTCAAAAAGATTCAAAAAGTGTTGGAAGCTTGGTAGGTCCTTTCGCCAGGTGATTCTCAGAGCACTCTCAGAACCTTTGAAAGTATTCTCAATCTCTCTATGAGGCGCATAAATTTTCATATTTCAGGGGCCCAGAATGCAAATAGGTAAAAAAAACAAATAAAACGATGGTACGCGCAACATAGATAGAGAGGGAGAGGAGGCTATGTCTAATTATCATCCTCTTCACCTTCACCTTCTGCCTCACTAGCATCGGCAATTTGATCAAGGGCTGAAAAGTCAACAGGTGCAAGATCTTGATCAGTCGTAGAGCTCGCAGCTTGCAAAAGAGATTGGCTAGACCTAAATGCAAGATAATTAGATAAGGTAAAACAATTATAATATAACCATACGCGATCTTCATATATAGTGTTCTGAGCCAAAATCCTGTCCATTTCTTAGTCGCCATCTCCAATTTGTTCCAATTAGCCTTATGACGGTTTGAGCTAATGGAAGGGTGATTTAGATAACATATCCTAATGTAGAGAAATAATGAAATAATGCTTACGATGATTTCATAGCTTCTTCAGAGAAAGGTAGAGCAGATTTTGTACCTTCCTTCCATTCCTTCAATGAATGTTCGATCTGAGTGGGGAGAGTGATCAGCAGATAGTCAAAAAATTAAATGTTAGAACAGTTACAGCAGCTAGAGTCACCAAAATAATAGTGACCGGGATCGTCTTTTCTTCTATGATGCGGGCAGTTGTTTCTTGATCAGCCTTTGATTTCGATGTCGAACAAAACCATTGGTCTTGGATGACCTCTATCATTAGTTCAGAACCAAACGGTTTATTGGAATCAAATGTCTGATTCTATACAATGTATTAGCCATGATCAATTGTATATTATAAACATACCTGTAAATTGATACCCAAACATAAACTTGGCATCTTCAAGAAGCCAAGCAACGTCGGAACGTATCTTGTCGGTAGTTCCAGTAAGACCATAGCTCCCTTTAACCTTCATGCGAGATTTGGAAATGAGGGAGCTTAGGAGATTTGTGCGAGCATATAACGCCTACACCAATAAACGTGAGTATAAGTTACTGGTTAGAAGTAGCACGTACAAAGGTTACGAGGTTCTTTTTCTTTGCCATGTCATGGGAGTTCTTCTTGAATGCTGCAATCGTATTGGCATTCTTGGATTTCTGTGCAGCTTTCTGGATTGCATTCCATGCAAAGTCAAAACGCTTTGGGCCACTAGCGTCACTCATATCTCCAAAAACCATTTGATACCTAACTTGGGCTTTGGCAGCAATAGCGAGTGCCCGGGAACTTGGAGAAAAATGAGCCTCTGTCACCTTACTTCCACTACCAGTGGCAGCCGCATGTGCATTAGAAGCAGCCTTCGAAGATGAAGATGCTGTCGATGGAGCCAATGAGGCCGACCTCGAGGGTGTTTTTGAAGCTGAGCGGCTTTTGAGTGATGCAATGGAATGTGTATCATCATCGACAGTTATCTATCAATTCAAGTTTAGCACAATAACCATGAATACTTTCTAAACGCACCCCATTATCAGCAAAAAAACTGCCTCTCCTACTTGCTGTTCATCTTCATCAAGATCATTCCCTCCAGCCTGGCTGCCATCCTCGCCGTCACCGTCGTCAAAGCCAGTCTCAGCGTCTTCATCTTCTTCATTTGCAGGAGGTAGAGGCTGCAGTAAACGTTTTGGTTGAGAAGAGCCACTGCCTTTAGGTTTGGACGTTGCGGGAAGGGTGCCAAGAGACTGAAATAACTCTTCCTCTTCATCATCCAGGGCTAAGCGTTGTTTCTTATGATGACGACTTGGAGGTATATCGTCCTCCTCTCCCTCTTCCTCCACATCCTCTTCTTCTATCTCAGGTTCCTCTGTTGGAAATATATAAGTATATGTTCAAAAATAGGCGATATACATACCTTCTAAATCCTTCTGCAAATGTTTTAGCATTTGCATTTTCTCAGCAAGAGACATGTCGTCAGTTTCCAGCGCTGGAGTACTCCCCTTTCTTGGGGCTTTGCTTATGGTTGATGCCTTTCTTTTCTTTACAGAGACCTCTTCCTCTTCCTCTTGATCGTGATGATTCGCAGGGGGTCGGCCCTTAGGATGTGCCTTTGAAGGGGGGCGTTTGTTGGCAGGGAGGCTGGCGGTGGATGAATTGGCTGCGAGATTGGACCGGTTGGACCCTCCTCGGGTCTGGATACCTTGGGTACCCTTTTTCGCTGAGTTGCGGGTAGTAAGAGTCATAGTAAATAATAGGGAGAAAAGCTTTGCAAAATGAGACGTATGGGATGTAGGAGCGTTGGAGGTTAGGAATGAAATTCGAACCATGGGAAACTATATTTGATGAACACATTGAAGCGGACATTAAAATATTCTATGTACTCCCGCTAGCTAGGCATTAAATTTGGCCCCCTCCACGAGTCGAAGTAGTCATATAGATAGACTTATCCCATCCATTACGATCTTTAACCCAGGCTTGTCCATCTTTATCAGAATGAAAGACAATAGATGCACGTCTACCTTTGAAATGCAGATTAAAATGACTCAATTCACTTGAGCGAAAGAGCACTACATCTCCATGGCGAAGCTCCAACCGTATGCCTGGCTCCATAAAGCATAGGTCACCACCCTCACAGGCTTCAGAAAGTACCATAACCATGCAAAACTTGAGGTCATTCCAGTCCCGATGAAGATTTGTCGACACGTTGAAGTTTATGACAAATCCGCTAAAGGGGTAGGCTGGAGAAAAGCCCCAGCAGGCAGAACGTCTGCAAACTGTGCAATGGCATCGTACTCATCAGGAATCAATTGCTTGACCTAAGAAAAAAATTAACAATAGAGAAAGAGTATTTGAAGAAAAGAAAACATACAGCAGTAGCGAGCCATTCAAAGATATCTTCAAAGCTCTCTTCCAGCAATTTATACTGTGTTGAGTGCGTTTGAAGCTCCTTAGACGTTCTAGGAACACATTGGGCAGTCTTGACCTGTTTGCTACTGCCTGCTCTTTGATGGGCGGCAGGCTCTATGTCAATAGGAACTTTATCGCCCTATCCAAGAAATTAAAATATGTAAATACAGGAAATAAGACAGAAAACATACCCTTTTTGAGTAGCGATTATACCATGAGAAATGCACACTCTCAAAGGTATGCTGATGTTTTGCACTCCATGTATCCGTTTCAACTAGGTTTTCAGGATATGCAGCTGTGAGATACCGCATTGCCTTTTCCTTGAGCTCGGTAGGCATATCAGGAATGACAATAATCATAGGCTGATCGTTAACGTCATTGATACATAGACGTCTGCTCAACAGAGATGAGAAAACAAAATACGCTTTAATAATGGAGACGTACTTGTTGATAATATTCGCAGGAATATGAATGTATTTTTTGCTTTCGCGATAACCAGAGGCGAGGAGCTGTTTAAGCTATGAAGACAGATCAGACTATGCCAAGACTAAAAAAGATGATATACCTTGGCTTGGAGATCCTCAATCGATATCGCAGCTTCAGCTGCCTGTGCGGGCTTACGCTGTTTTTGTGTTGCAAAGTAGCGATCGCGTGCCTTCCCAGTACGATAATCGACTTTGATGTTTTTGTCGTCTTTTGGATCGAAAGCAGTGTTGATACAGATTACCTCACTGGGGGCTGGGAGGACAGCCGGAGGAAACATTTCGAAGTCACTGTCATAGTCAGTCAAAGGTGATAAAGGGGATTCCGTTGACTGGTCAACTCTAAAAGGAGCAATAGACCCATCAGCTGTGGGCATTAATGAAAGAGTAGCATGGTTGATGAGATAAAATGGTTGCGGATGCAGATAATTGGGTAATGAGGTATAACAGGATGACCAAACATCTGAGCGAGGTCTCAAAATTGTACTAGCTCACATTTTAGTAGGGATTGATGTAGAAGAAAGAAAGAGACTCACTCAAAAATCATCTGGTTGAAAAACATGTCTGAACGCGCAAAATCCCCAAATTCTACTGTGGGTAGAGTATTCTGACTTTTCAGGAGAGGTTGGTTGAACATTGTAGAGAATGTGATTCGATATTTATTCCTCATTCTGGAAATAGCAGGAATAATATCTTTGATGACCAACTGGCCATCAACGCTATCTAGAATCATATAAGCATTGAAAATAAAGGCTAAAGAGATATGAACATACTGGGATCTGGGCATCTAA